>VZRF01013452.1:57580-89546 GCA_013396875.1 Vireo altiloquus
GGCCGCGGGGCCGCGGCGGCAGAGCCCGTTCGGCTCCCGGCCCCGGGGAGGTGGCTGCGGCCGTCGCGCCCCGCGGAGTGCCCGGAGCCCGACCGCGCTCCCGGGCTGCGGACCCCGCCGGGGGATGTCGTTACCGAAAGTCCCGAGTCCGAAGCGGACTGGTGGGGCTGTTGGGGACAGCACGCGCGGATGCGGTGACAGCAGGGGGCACGGCGGCAGCCCCTCCTGGCCGGGGTCCCCAGCGCGCAGGCACAGCTGAACCCCGCGTTCCCCTCGTTCCCACCGCGTCTGGCAGCCGTCCCCGCTCCAGGAGCACGTCTCCGGTTTCCTGAGCAGAACGCTAGTTTTTCGGGAGATGTAAAGCAGCAAGTTCAGTTTGAACCTTTCTACTGCCTCTGTCCTAGAGATAGCGCGGGTTTGGGCTGTCCATCCAGGGGATGCTGTACCTGGGAATGCCAGAGGCATTTTTACGAGGCATTCATCTATTGGGTATTTTTGTCGTTGCTTTTCTGGCAGGTTTAAGGCAAACCTGGGAGGAACATCCTTTGGAATGTCAGTGAAGGCTAGGTGTATATATATGCACACACACATATAGATATATATATAAAATAAAGTATCTGAATGAAATATGTTGTCTGCTTTTGCAATGGTATATTTATAAAATCTTGTTTTTTCTAACTAGAGCAAGCAAGTGTTCGGCACAGTTCCCTTGCTCAAACTGGAGGAAATGTTTTGGGTTTGTTTTTTTTTTTAATACTAGTGGACATGAGAACTTGAGTTCTGGTTATGCAGCTGTGGTTGCAGTGTACTAAAGTGATTTCTGATTTGTCTCTGGATTATCTCATACATGCAACAGATATGTTTGTTCTCACTTTTACAGAGATTCACTAAAAGTCTCTCACATCTTGATGAGAATGTAAAGAGCCAAGGGGCTGAATGTTTTACTGTATTTTCTGTTTTCTGAAGTTGGATCAGAAACTTAGTTCAAAACTCTTCTAAAAGGATGTATACAAGAAACAATTCCTTTTTATATTGTTGTTTTATACTCTGTTCAGAGTTTTTCATAACATCATGAATCATGTTTTTATTATCAGTACTAGTCAGTCAAAACGTGTTTTGTGGCAAAATTATTCACAGATTGAAATAAATTTGGAGTGGTGTGACTGTACAAAGTCAGAGCAAAACGAGAAACTTTGTGCCTTTCAGATCTTCCTGAAGAACATCAGCTTTGTCTTGGAGACAGATGAGCATTCCAAAAGCCCTTTACCTGGCTGCTTTGTCCAGGATCCTTGCCAGGGGTTGGTTATTTCATTAGAGGTGCTGCAGATGCCCTGGGGCACTGGAGGAGATCTGGGCCCCTTGGCTCTCAGCAGTGTCCATGGATTTTGTTACCTGTTCTCCTGCAGGGAAAAAAGCCAAAATCTGTGAACTATTTTGTCACAACACTAATTGAGCTAGAAGTAAACAGTTAAGTGTTTATTCATTATATCACTTCCTGGTTTATCAATTTGCATTCTTTTTGGAACTATCTGGTTAATATGTATATTTGCTAGTTCCCTCTTTTCTTTCAGCTTTTACTTTCAAATTTTAGCTTTTCTTCTCTTATTAGTAATCTGTATCTTGGCTCCCAGACTAACATTTAGTGTTTGTGCCCTTACCAAAAAGAACATCATCTTTTTCTACAGTGTTACTTTTGAGATGGACCCTGTCTTGCAGAAATATTGCAGAAGATTTATCTAAGAAGAAAGCATTATTCAACCAGTATTTTACATTTTGTGCTAATAGCCTTAAGTCTGTAAAATTTACTCATTGTTTATCAATTTATAGTGAGTATTTATTTAGACTTTCCAGTTGTAAATAGATGCTCTTAAACACTGTTGCACTAGCTTGAAAATGTTATGCTGTATGTTACAAAGCTACGTGTAATGTGGGTTTTTCAAAGGTATTTTAGGTAAGAAAACATCTCAACAAATCTCCTGGAGTTTGTGGATATAAGAGATTCAGCCACCACATTGGAGTTATTTAAAACTCCTTAAAGGCAGGAGGAGAGAGGGAATTGTTCTGATCACTGTTCTGTCTAGGGGTGAGCACACCGATGTGTTCCCAGGCTGCAGCCAAGGGGAGAAAATGCTGCTGTTCTCTGGTGGGGCTGTGTGTGGAGTGCCCATGAATTGTGGCCTGGGCTGGGCCTGGCTCCACTGTCCTGCCCGGCCTTGGGAGGGGTCCCACACCCCCTCAGCTCTGGGAGCTGGACCCCCAGATACCCACACCCTTTGGCAGGGATGGGGTTCGTGTTCTGGGTGCCCATCTGTGAAATGGGGATAGATGCACTTTCCTGCTTGAGAACAGCTCGTTGTTGATGAGGAATGAGGAACGTGCCTTGCTCTGGCTGCCATGGGTTGGTGACTGCCCTGATGCAGTGTCCTGGAGCATCTGCTCTTCAGAGTAGTCAGTGTTTCCTTTAGCATCTCATTTCCTAGACTAAACCTGCTTCTTGGATATTGTTTGTCACATGATTTTTATTTGATGATGTCAGGAAGCCCTTGTAATATGAATGGTTGTGTCTGGCATTTGTCCTGTGTCTCAGGCTGCTGTGCCTGGTGCTGCTGGAGCAGGAGCAGTGGTTGTGAGCCCACAGGGTGGCAATGGGGGCATTCCTGACAAGGGGCACAAGGAGAGTGTTGGGACCTGCAGCCTTCCGAGCGTGCACCTCCTGAAGAACAGGACACCTTTCTATATGCTGGTCCTGACAATGAGTGAAACCTGTGTCTTTGAGGGTTTAGTCTCTTGTATTTGCAAGTGGTTTCTCCGAGTTCAGAGCCAGCCTGTGGCAGGACCCATGTGAGATCCCATGCTGCCAGACCTGTTGCCTAACAATAGCCAGGCCCTGGTGCCCCTTGGATCAGAGACAGCAGTGTGCCAGTCGAGCCAGGTGCTCAGAAGTGTGCTCAGTCCTGGGAATCCAGCCCCAGAGGGACTCAGAGTGCAGTGCTCCATCCATCCATCCATCCATCCACCCATCCATCCCTCTGCAGGGTCTCATGTGCCAGCCTCATCCTCGTGGATGTCTGTCAGTGACTTATGGCTTGCCACCAGCAGGAACCCCTCTGTCACCCAAAGCAGGGTGCTTCATTGGGACTATCAGAAAGGATTTTCTTGATGTACTTCTAAGCTTGTTGCCTCTTGTTCTGTCACTTTAACCATAAAGAACAGGTTGTTCTTTTCCACTCCAAAATGCTTTTAAGTACATGAACTTCTGGTTCTCAAGCGCCAGCCAGCCCTCTGCTCTTCAGAATATATAAGTTCAAATCCTTTAATAGTTTTCCTATAGGTTATATTTCTCTGAAGCTGAGTGTTTTGGGCATTTCCTCCTTTGATTCTGCCTGAAGCCTGGTCCCCACGTGGTGCAGGGCTCAGTGTCTGAGTACAGAGCAGAACCCCAGTGCAGACCTCACTCGGACTGGTTCTTTGTTGCTGCATCTCAGGATGGTGAAGGCTTTTTCTAAAGCAGCCTGGCAGCATTGGCTTGTGCTGGGAAGTGGTGTCATTGTAACTCCTCTCCGCTCTGCTGGTGCCCATCAGTGGTGTCTGTGCCATAGTTACCAGCGGGCAGTGCCTGTCCAGCCCCTTGCTCTTGTTCTGCTGAGGTCGAGGGGTTCGTTCTTGGCAGAGCCACCAGGGATGGCTGGGGGAGAAAGTTCTGTTGTCTTTATGCAACTTGGTCTTGACCCTGCCTGCAAATATTATCCATTTCCTTGTTTCTGAGATGCTTGGCTTAGCCTCCAGAAAACCCTCTAGAAGAGAAGTTGAGCCGACTGTAATCCTCTTGTGTTCCTTCCTCACTCTGTGTTGGTAAACAACAGGTGAGATGCTTGCCTTTGTTCCAGCAGGAGAACTGCTCACTGGAGCCACCCGAGGAGTTTGAAATGCCTGTCGGAAGTCAATTCAAGATCTCTGTCCTCTTCTAACCTTAATCAAGATTGAGATCTCCCCCATTTTGTGGCTGGTAGTGATGTTGCTGGCAGCTGCACACAGTTGGCTTAGGCATGGAAAAGAAGGATTAAACACTTTGTGCTATATTTGTAAGCAGAATAAAATAGGTTTTGATTTCCATTTAGAGCAGTCTATGCGGTGACAGGTTTCATATGCAGCACTGAGATAATTTTATTCTAAAATGGTTTTAGCCTGTTTGTGAGAGAATCACTAGATTGGAAATGTAGCCAAAAGGTAGAATCTGTATCAATTTTTGCAATTAATAGTTACAAGAGTTTCTCAGTTTGTGGCTTGCTTTTGGTTTGGCTTTGTGAATTAAGGTCTGGGTCTAATTTTGGGAGCTGATCTCTAGGGTTCTTAGGAAGAAAAGCCTCACTACAGAAGGACTGGAAGCCTCAGTACAGAAAGAAAATTGGCAAGTGACTTTTATAATTGTGCAAAGAGCATTATTGTGAGATTCCACTGCTTGGGTGAGAAACATCACTTGGGGTGGGGGAAAGAGCAAGGAAGATCCTTGGATCAGGTTGGAAATTCTGCTTGGAAAAGCAGCTGTGTTGAGCCGATTCTCAGTAGTAGTGGAAGGGTCATACAAGTCCTCGTGATGAGATGAGGCAAACTCAGTGTACAGTGAGAGATTTTCTACAGAAGATGTTTTTGTGCCTTTAGGATAAAAAATGCTAACTCTCTGTTTTTTCTTTTAGGCATTCTCCATCATAAATATCCTATTCAGATCTAAATACAAATCTTCACTCTCTGGATCTCCTAAAGGTACTGGAAACTTACTTAAAACATTAAAGTTTCTTACCTTTCTATTTGCATCATATTAAAAAAATGACAAGTTGTGGTAAAACACAATTATCTACAGGAAGTGTTTGATTTTTGTTTGGTCCTCTGGCTTGTATCTGCAACTCCTGTGTGAAGTATAACACACAAAAAAAAACCAAACAAGAAAACTTTTATCTAAAAATGTTGCATTCTTTTATATATGAAGATTTTATTTTTTTTTGGCTGAGTGGACTGACTGTACTCACATCTTTGTGCATTTCTTTGATTACCTTAGTGACACCTGAATTTTGCATTTTAATGTGCTCGAAATTTCTGGGAATGTTCCAGGCACTGATGCACCAAAAGAAAATAAAAGTCTAAAACCAAGTGATGAGCAATCCTCTGTCATCTGGAAATTCATTGAAGTTTAGTACTGTCCGTAGGTCACTGAGTTGTTTGATGGCAGCCACCTCCCGTGGGGATAACCTTGTAGTGCAGCACTGCCTGGGTAACACCTCAAATACTCTGGTGGGAGTTAGAGAAAAGTAGCTGTGGAAGGGTGGGCAAGGAGCAGTTCTATAATTAGTGCTGGCCCAGACTGTGTGAGTAAAGTGTTTGTTCTTTCTTGGAAATCTGAGTGCGCTTCGATTCTAGCAACACCTTGAGTGTTGTGTTGAGTTACCTGTACCAGTAGGTATCTTGAGAAGTTTGAAGTATCTAAGCTCTCATTAGATGGAAAAATCCCCTGAAATTCTGGCATCTTTGTTTTTCTGTCCACTGAACCAGCCTTTGTGAGTTGTTACCTTCAGCTTTCTCAATTATGGTGCTTTTTTTTGGATAGTTAGAATTTTAAAAGCCTATTAGAGGGTAAAGGGCATATTTCTTTGTAAAACCACTGTAAACCCTTTCAGAATCCCCATATAACCTGTAGTTAAATGTGCAATGATGGGCAATGAGTTCTTTTACCCAAGTGAAATATTTCCCACTAATCAACTAAAGGATTGTCACCTGCACAGGCGAATGCAAACACAAATTCCAGTTGGTTTTGTTGGACTGTTCTCTGAAGTTGCTCGTTTCAAGCAGTAGGATGTGCCCTGGAGCCCCCAGGGGCTTTGTGAGCAGGGGCTGCCCCTTGTCCTGGGTGCCCCTGGAGCAGGAGCTGCCCTGGCAGAGCCAGGCACTGGCTGAGCTCTGCTCTGGGCTTCTGGGGGCTCAGCTGGAAAGGCCACAGCAGCAGGGCCTGTCCTTGTCAGGGAGCCCTTCCTGGGTAGACACCCCCGGGACTGAGCACTGCTCCACCCTGCACTGGGCCACTGCAAAGCCCCTTCCAGCCCCGTGCTTTGGAGCTGGGACCTGCTTCCCTAAAACCAGGCAATGGCAGATGTGTGAGAGACAAACTGTTTGTAGAAATCTTCTGAAAACGGTGTCAGACTTCTCTTGCAGCATGATCTGAAACATCCTGATGTTTCTGACATTAAAATAACAACTTTTGGTGTTGTCTTCTCAAAACAGGTGGCTAAAAACTAACTTCAGTTACTTACAAAGACATTGCACTTCAGCAGGAAAGAAGAGTTGGCTTTTTTCATTGCAAGGCTTCATTGCATTTTTTCATCTGCAAGACTTTGGTGTAGTCTTTGCCAGGCAATTATAATTGTGTTATATCTGAAAATTTTCAGTGATTCTAGTGATGCTCTTGGGAATGAAACTTAGTGATTGCAAAGTTATTACCCTGGAGTCTTATTCTAAATACTTTTCTTCTTTGTCTTACGGTTTCTTAGAGGTCCTTTAGACAGGCTCTCTAATACCACTCTCACAGTTACAACGCACCCAGTGTATAACTGCTGCAAATTTAGTAGTCAAATACAGGATTTGTTTTGAATATAATCTGCATATGTGTCTTCTGGACTAATGAGATCTGAACTATATTTGCTCTCTAGTAAAAACAAAGTTATCCAGGTGGTAGTATGAGAAGTCTGACATGTTTATGATGTTTTTTTCCAAAGTAAAAATACTCCAGATGGTAGATTTGGTGGTGTGTCTGTTGTTTCCCAGTAGCTTCTTACCTCTTATTTAATAAATAATTAAATCTTTCTGTCCATGAACGTATTAATCTACGTTCTCCTCTTAGGCTTATTTTGTCAGTAACTAGCTAAAAACTTCCCTCTGACTCATTGCTGCTCCTCTCACATTTGGAAATCCATTCACAGGTTCAGAATTTGAAGCTCACAGAGCACTGGTGGAGTTGTGTTGCTGCTAATAGCCCCCTGGTGGTAGCTGGAGCACTGATTTCTCCTTTTCACCTATAAATTAGGAAAGAATAAACCTTTTTGCTGCCCATATCAGATCTGTAGGTGACCAGTGTGTGTCTGTGCACATGTTTTTGCCTTTGTGTGAGAAATGGATTTACTTGGCTGTAAAATGTATTTTTAATAAATAAATTGATATGTGGCTTGTAAGTGGATATGGACAGCTGCCCTGTTCGTGTCTATTTAGGTTCCACTGGCTGAACATGAGGATAATTTTGCATCCATGTGTAAGAGAAATCTAATCCTAATTTGTCAGCACAGGCAGGATCTGTCACAGCACTGCACACGGACTGGGGCACGTCCTGAGCTCTGGGGGGTTTTCCTCAATGGCCGTGGGTGCCCATGAGCACTCCCAGCACTTGTTTGTAGTGCTGCAAGGCCAAGTGACTCCAGATTGATGCTTGAACTGCGACTGAGACGTGTCCTGACTTAAACAGAAGTAACCTTCAGAATACATGTGCTGATACAGTTTATGAACTCCCACACCTTTGCTTTTCCCAGCCAGAGCTACTTCAGCATTTCCTGCTGGACTCCAGCTTTTCCTCCTCCTAAGTGGCTTGGCATTCTTAGTGATCCTGGGGGAAAACTCTGTGATAATAATAAAGGATGTATGCTCTAAATAGATTTTTTTTTTAAAGACTGCATTTATTTCTTGCTCTCCAAGGGAAAAAGTTTAACTTCAAGTGGTGTAGAATGCATGAAATGTAATTTGTCTGTGGAAGTGCTCTTTGTTCAGTGTTTAACCGGTGGCTCTGAGTGTGAGTAACAGGATTTGCTTTCTAAGTGGATTCAGTAGTGGGGAAAAGAGATGGACAGAAATGACCAAGCTTAAATAAAGCCTCTGTACTACTCTTCTATAAATGAAAGAAGTGTGAAACACAGTGGGGTGTACTGGTGGAACTGTGCTGTGCAGACTGGGTGTGTGAGTGACCAGCTGGACAAAATGGGAACAATGGGTGCTTGGTTGAACACTCTTTCCCCTTTTGCTGATGGAGAAATAATTTCAGTAGAAGGTTAGTTAGAGAATGCTAAATATTTAGTTTAATCTGTTTTTCATCTTTACATTTTAGGTCAGCAATTTGGCTTCCAAAATTGGAGTTTGTCTGCGTTCAAAGCTGTTTGCCTACAGTAATCTGCTCTGGTTGGAAGTGAACATGTCTCAAGTTCAGATTCAGAATCCTTCTGCTGCCCTTGCAGGGAGCCAAATACTGAATAAAAACCCATCTCTTTCACAGCCTTTGAGTATTCCTTCTACTACCAGTTCTTTGCCCTCTGAAAATGCAGGCAGACCTATCCAAAACTCTGCTCTGCCCTCTGCTTCAGTTACATCCACCAATGCAGCTGCAGGTAAGATAGAGGGTCAGTAACTGTACATATATTTAATGCTTACAGTTTGGCATGCTGTATTCCTGATGTCTGCACCTACACATGATTTAAAAGTAATATTTATCCAACTGCAGTAGCTTGCAATGTTTCTCCCTATGGAATGAAATCTGTTGGAGACAGGTAGAAGTCTACTTTTACATAAAGTTCCAGCAATTAATTGATACGTTTGTAATAGTAAAGAATGTTTTTAATTGTATGACATAAATTTTTGAAACATTACTATCCATATTTTCTACCAGTACTTTCTTTTAAGTATGAAAAAGTGTTGTTTGAAATAGTTTTAGTTCTGTTATCTTTAGTTCTTTTACGACCAGTTTAATGATAAATATATTATGTTAAAAATTGCAGTAAAACAAATAAAGGGTAATAAAAAATAGCTAATAGGGGAAAATAGGAGAAGAGAAATGAAACTGAGTTTTTAAAATTATTCAAAGTAAATTATAATGATGAATACTTGAAGATTTGGTCCTTGAAATGTACTAGATAAGATGTGAGTTGTATGCAGGAGTCTTCTAACTTTGTATTTCTGCCTTGGAGCTGAACCCTGAATTTAATGATGATGCTTTTTAGGCATGAGTGTTGCTTGGAAATCCCAAAGTTCAATAGATTGTTACCAGTTTGGCCAGTGAGCAAAGCTGTCTATTCCAGCATTGCAGACAACTAAACGCTAAGCCACTGAGATTTCTTTCTTTATTTAAAATTTGTATTAGAGTTCACAGTTGTCAGTTCATTTATCTGATCTTATGCAACCTTTCAGCTCCTTCAAACATGGCAAACCCCAAAGAGAAAACCCCCATGTGTCTTGTGAATGAATTAGCCCGTTTCAACAAGATTCAGCCTGAGTATAAGCTTCTGAGTGAGCAAGGTCCAGCTCATTCTAAGGTAAATGTTCATACAAGTTTCTTATTGCTGCTCCTCGTGCTCTTTCACCTTCAGGAGTGGAAAGGCAAAACGTGTGATTTTGGTGCAAAATAATCCAGAGTAATGGAGAGGAAAGGGAAGCCCCTCCAGAGCATCAGTGGTAGGGAGGTGTGAAGCTGATACCTGGGAGCTAAAAAGTTGGGTTCCCAAAATATCACAGGAACTTCAAGGTATGAAGGACTTGGCATTTACAAAAGTATTGGAATAACATTCAGAACATCTGTTCAGTTGAGTTTCATTCACCTGTGGGCATGTAGAAGCTTTTGTGGTACAGTGTGAACTCAACTTTCTTGAAACTGTTGAAAAATAGCTTTAAAAAACCTTTCAGAGGGTCAAAGCAAGAGCAGAGTTATGTGTCACAAGGAAGGGTGAGTTTCCAGTCTGCTGTTCAGTGACACAGACACAGAGCTTTCCTGGGGCTGTCACCTCTCCCCACACTGCTCTGAGTTTTCAGCCTGGCAGATCTCAGGCAGGATACTTGTCAGCTACAGTGCTGAAATTCTTAGTTCCGTAATTGGGAAAATCCTGGTGGTGTCCAAAGTGTTGAGAGTCTGGAGATGATGTGGGAGTTAAGGGGAACTTGGATTACCATATTGTAATCAACTAGAGCATCATTGAAACACTCATTGTTTTGTGTAATAGGGTCTAATAAACGACATTAATTCTGAAGCAGCTTTTTACAGAACTCCTGTTTCTGGTTTTGAGGTGTTTACAGTGCAGCTGACTCTTGGGGACCAGCACTGGGAAGCTGAAGGAACTAGCATTAAAAAAGCGCAACATGCAGCAGCTGCCAAAGCTTTGGAAGGGACAAAGTTCCCCAAGCCCACGGCTCGTCCATCTCGTAGTGAAGGCAAGAATCCAGGTATATGCCACAACAAACTGATTTTAAATTATACATACAGAGAATGCACCTTTCTGCTTTTGGTATGTATTGAAGTTGCATAAGGACAAATAAAAACTGTGATTCTGCCTGTTTAATAATGGAAATTGTCAGGTTTTGTGAGAACTTCATCTTGATTTAATCTTTGATTGTTGTAGGTGACATGATAAATATCATCATATTAACGAGTTTAAAGTATATTTTTTTTCCATCAAATCATTCTGGCTTGAAGAACCTGCTGCTTGATTGACTTTTGTATTGTAACACTCTGGGAAATCCTGAAAAAGATATTTATCCTAATCCTATAAAAAACCAATTAAAAAAAGAACAACAAGAACAAAAAACTACATGAGGAATTTGGTCACAGCATAGAATAATCTCTTGTGTGGGCAGATGAATGAATTACACAGTTCTGACAGGATAATTCAAAAGCTGGGCAAAAAAGACTTCTTTAGAAATGTTAATGTCAAAAAACCTGAAGAAATTTATGTTGTGGGAGATGAGATTAGAACTTTGGAGTTCACGTAATTTGTACTTTAAAGATAAATATACACATTGATTTGTATAAAAGCATTGAAATTGTAGTTTGCTATGTTTAGTGAAGTTCTTACATTACTTAGATTGCTTTTAAGACCTTTTTAAAATGTAAAATTCTATATGCACTGTCTTCACAGCTCAGCTGCACACGTGGTGCTTTGCGTGTAGCCCAAAGCTGTCAGGACAGCATTAGTGTGTTCAGCAAGGGTTAAAACTTCTCCTTTGTGCCAGCTGTGTTCTGAGATCGACTAAATTCGCTCTTTAGAAACACTTTGTACGCTCAACAGTGAAAATACTAAAAGCTAGCAAGTACTTACTTAGTCTGTGCATCTATTCCACAGTTCTATTTTCTTTTGGAAATTACCTTACACCAGACCCTTGTACCAGAGTACTGCTGATTTCTGAGCCAATGAGACCTGTGGCAGAAAAACTGACACTTGCCTGTCCTTTCTCCAGTGGGAATGGACTGGGAGTCAGTTCCAACCTAAAACGGTACCGGCACTGAGAGAAATGTTTTAGCCCTCAGTAGCAACTTACCTGCCTTTTGACAAGGGCAGTTGCAATTGGAAAGTGAAGAGTTATAAAAACCCTTCTTAGGTCATTGAGGACAGAGGAATGTTTGATCATTCTCAGAAAACAAGAGACACGTAGCATGTCTGGTAACTTAAACATATATTTGGAGAAGTTTCTTTTCTGCAGAAAATTCTTTTGCTGCACTTTGTTAGATACTCTGTAAATGTGGGTAAATGAGCAGCTTCAGAAATTAAAAGCAAAATAAAAAAACCCAAGAAATCCAAAACCAGCTCCCAGCAAATTCCCTTTTTTGTAACAGGATTTGTCACAACTGTACTAGGCTGCTGATTTAATGTGCATCATATAGACTTATCTTTTTGTTCATTAGCACTTCTGTTTGGAATTCAGTCATTTAAGATACTGCAGGTGGCGAAAGTTGAGCTCATTTTTCCCTACTGTGAGCCAGCAATAAGAGTTTAAATTGTCTCAGTTCTTTGTGACAGCTGGACAACCCTTTCTGTTCCTTTTTCTTTAGACAGTGTAACCCCCACAGTGGAGTTGAATGCCCTTTGCATGAAGCTGGGGAAGAAGCCCATGTACAAACCCATCGACCCTTACACGGGGATGAGATCCACCTACAACTACACCATGCGGGGTGGTACCTACCCCCCACGGTAGGTGCTGCCTCGGGCCTTGGACCTCTGCTCTCGGCACCCTGTGCTGCCTCCATGCTACCTCCATGCTGCTTCCATGCTGCCTCTGTGCTGCCTTGTGCAGGCCGAGCTCAGACACAGCCAGCTCGTGAGGCAGCAGCTTTGGAGAGGTACACCCACCCACCCATCCACCCACCCACCCATCTCCAGTGCTTTATTTCTTTGGGGTGGAGCAAGGGAGCTGGACCCAAAATTGGAGTGTTTTTGAGAGCATTCAGATATAGCCAGCTTCATGAAGCAAATAGCTAAATATTAGGTAAATATTTCTTACATTTCCTTTCTGTGTAGAAGCAGAACTGAAGGAAACAGTTTGATGCTTCTTCTGAAACGATTTACATTATAAAGTTGCAGTTTAAAGAATTTTTATAGGCATAGGAACTTAGAATTCAAAACTTCCTGTCCTGCCAAGTCTGTAGAAGCACGGTTATGTTGTCTTTGTGTAGCACTTGGTCAGAAATGTGTTCCTATTGTAAAACAAGGAATGCCAATATTTGTTTCAAAGGTTGCTCACTAAATTCTTTTAGGCTCTAAATCAAAATTTGGCTTTTTAAAATTAGTGCTTCAGTAGTGAATTGTGGTTACTGATACCCAAGAGATTTACCCACTTCTAACTTAGGTGTCTTTACTTTGTAGAAGTAAATGATTTGCTTATTTACCTCTCTCTTTGCAGGTACTTTTACCCATTTCCTGTCGGGCCTTTACTTTATCAAGTGGAGCTTTCAATTGGAGGGCAGCAGTTTCATGGGAAGGGAAGAACAAGACAAGCTGCTAAGCATGATGCAGCTGCTAAAGCACTGAAAGTTCTGCAGAATGAGCCCTTGCCTGAGAAACCAGAGGTGGGAATTAATCTTAGTGTTGTAAGCATAAATTGCTAGAATAAACTGTGATATTATTGTAGAACTTTTTCTTATTGAGAGGAAGGGGACAGTTGGGAAATTTAATTCTGTGTAGCAGTGGTGACTTACTTGTGTCAATAGAAACACTTTGATCTAAAAGCATAAATTTCTATGGAACTAGAATTTTCCCAGGCAAAGTTATGTTAATTTTTTTACTGTCATATTTTTCCACAGCAATGCTGTAGACCTCTGTCAGATATGAGCAATGGAAGCATATATAGGAATTAATATCTTGCCAGGTACAGATCATACACAAACTTCTGAAGAAGTGCATAAATGGGCAACATAAAACTCAGGCATGAATTTACTTCCTGGGCAAAATCCCTACATGATTTTGGAAAGAACCATGGAAGTTCTAGAAGAGCAGGAAATGCATGGAAGTAGTAAACTGATACACACGTTTTGATAGGAATAAAAGAAGTCAGTTTTTATCCCTTCATATATTTATGGCTGCCCAGCACTTTCCATTCCAATACTGTTATGGTGTTTTTCATGCTTTTTTGTTGAGTGGCTTTAGGCAGAAGGTCTCACTGTGGGCACAGGAGTGGCTTTGCTGCTGGGCTGGCTGGGAGCCTGCACCCCTCTGTGTGTCTTGGCTGCTTTGGCCAGAGACAGAACTGTAACTTGCAGTCTGGGGAGTGCCAGAACTTGTTGCATTTGGAGTCTGGCTGTGTGCTGAGAAAGAAGGAAAATGAAGAATTGGACAAGAAGGTAACAAGGGGTCTCAGACTGAGAAAAAAATAGCTGGAAACTACCAGGAATGGCAGAGCAAGAGGCTTGAGGAGATGGGCTGTGAAGCCAAGGACACTGAGTTAAAACTTGGAGTGTGTGGGAGTGAGCCCTGCCCAGGTAATTGGGCAAAAACACTGGGTCTGACAGTTCAGGGAAGGAGCTGGGGAGGCACTGATGGAGGTGCTGCAGGTAAGGGAAAACTCTCCTGGAGGAATGCAGGTTATTGACAGATGGAGGCTCCTAGGGATTACAGGTGCTGTTGGGAAAAGAGAGTGATGCTGGGAACAGGAGCTGGGACTTGGGGTGAACCCTGCGCTGAAATCTGAACTGGTGGCTGGCAGAGTGTGGGCAGGGGCCAGCTGGTCTTTGGCAGGAGAGGCCAGTGCAGAGGAGGATGTTCCCCTTCAGTGCTGGGAACCCCAAATTCTGGAATATTGTTGTGTCAGTGGTGCAGAACATCCCCTTTTTGCACCTGCCCTCGTAACAAATAAGCTGCTCTCATGGGCCCTTTTCCCCCTCATGGAGCACAGACCTAAGAAGAGCAGCTCTGCAGGGCTCGTGTGTCACTGAATTATTCTCTGTTCAATGTTCTAGAAATGCTTCAGTAAAGGTGACTTTCTGAAAATGTATAGAATTGTGTTTCAGGGTTGGATAATGTGAGGTCTCCAGAACAAACACTGCAGTTCTTTTAGGATGTCTTGTTCTGTGTGAGGGGTGTAAATCCAGAGGCAGAGGAAGTAAATGGTGCAAGAGACTGCAAGAATGGAGAATTATTTTATTAAGAAAACAGGACTTCAGTGATGTCTTGACCCTGAGAAAACTGCATTTGTCATTCCATTTTTCAGTTTATATTTGACTTGTCTGTAAAAGGAACAGTAGGAAATGCAGCTTAGGAAAAGGAGAGTGAGCCTTGGAACAGGGGATACTGGTTTATAGCAAATACTTGAATAAATCAAGTTTTCACTTAAAGTTTGGTACCTAAATTCATTGATATTTGTGGCTTTCAACTGTTGTAGTTTTAGGAATGTCTGAGGGAATTGTTTTTGTAGCAGCATTTCACTGTAGCCAAGATGAAGGTAGAATAAGGAATGTTGTGGTGCTAAGTGAACCTTGTTCATTCCTGCATCCAGTGAGGCAGGGCCCTGAAAGGATACAGGAGTGTGAGGTCATGAGAGATGCTGTTGAAGATGCTTGTGTACAACAGAGGCAAATGAAGGTTTCACAAGCAGACATAATCCTGATGCTTCCTACCATTTGATGTTGCCAGTAATTTTCATTTTAAATGTAGTTATTTTGGTGTATCCCATTTGTGTGTATGCTTGTATAAACAAAATATTCTGAAGTTTGAACTAACGTGTTTTAAGGGGAAGTAATTTTCTACTTTTTTTTAATTGGGTTTGGGGTTTTTTTTACAAATTTTTGTTTTTATGGAATTTCACTCTTGTATTTTTAAATTAGAAAACATTCAGTGCATAATAACAGTTGGGCTCAGTGATCTTAAAGATCTTTTCCAACCTAAATGATCCTGTGATTCTAAGAAGAAATTGAATGAAATTATTGGACTTTAAGGGAAAGAATGACCATTTCCCACACCTTTTCGGGCTGCAGATCTAGGAGCAAGTGGCAGGAAAAACCATGTAATAATACTGGCTCTCAGCTGGACCAAGCACTGTGTTTTTAGAGCTCTGCTCTGAGAGGGGCTGCAGCTCACAAGGACCTGCTGGTGAAGGTGCAGGATGGGCTCACTTGGTGTATTTGAAGACAGATGATAAAGCATTGATTTAAAGCTTAGGAAACATGTAAGGCTGGGCTTCCTAGCACGATTCTTAGGAAGGAATTCTAATTTTACCTCAAAATTTGCTTCTGTGTTTGTTACCAACTGACTTGGTAACTACCAGCTGCTCTCAGTCCCCTGACTGCGGGAGAAGGGCTCAGGCTGATGCCATGGTTAATCCGTGCGGTTTTCCCAGCACCTCCTCGGGTGCTCAGCGCCTCTCACGAACAGCCTTGAGGAAGGGTGTGTGGAAGGAGTTCCTGGAAGAGAGCAAGTCCCTCCTAATGGAGTACAGTAATTGTGGAATTGCTTGAACAATGCAATGAGAGCTAAGAGTGGTAAATGCTTCGGGGTGTCATTCAGGTTTAGAGGCACGTAATTCTTGGAGAGTTTAGTCAATGCAAACATGCAGAATACTTCAAAAGCAAACTTCAGGCATCGCCTGCCTTGAAGTGTGCAGGGAAAGATGGAGAGTTTGCATGTATTATTATTTTTGCTTTATAAAATAAACTGATCCAGAACTCAAGTAGAGGCAAAATAATCAGTAAAATAGCTATAGTCTGTTAGTGGTTATTTTGCTAATAATTCACTCTTTTTAGACAAAGGTATTGAGGAAAAGAACCTTCATTTTGCACCATGCACACAGACTTGGAATGTGTTAAGAACATACTCTGTAATAGACCAAATAATTCCATTCTATAAATAGTATTCTCTTGAGAGGATATTAAGTGGCAAAAATTAAATCAAATAAAGAGAAGTCCTGGTCATCTTCACAGAGAAAAATGTTGGAATTTGAAAAACTAGAATATATCTGGAATTACAAGGAGAGGAAAAATACTCGTGGTTGAAGTTGTCATGCCTGTGTTGGTGAGTGAGGGCAGTGACAAACCCTTCCTGATGGCCTTGGGAGCTCAAACTTTGCTCCTGGGGATGTGCTGCTGTTCCCTTTGACCTTAGCACTGCATTGGCAGTGAGCTTTGGGAGATGGTGATCGAGGCTTCAGACTGCAGTACTTGAGCCCCGTTTTGTCCCTTTTTGCTCAGTTTTACCCCTTTTTGCCCCATTTTTCCCCTTGCCCCTTTTTGCCCGGTTTTGCCCCGCACAGGACGCAGTGCCGGGTGTGGGGCTGTGCCCGGTGTGGCTGCCGTGCCCTGGGACAGCTCCCACATTGCTGCTCCGCCTCTGCCGCTGGCACCGGCAGTGCTGGGGCAGTGCCAGGGCTGTGCCCTGCGTGCTCCCCTGCAGCTCGGGCCTGAGGACAAGGTCAGCCCATAAGAACAGTGGGAAGTCTGATGGGATGGTAGGAGGAATAAAAACTTTAGATTCATTTTACTAATTGTTTTTTTTTCTGAGATGGGAAGAGGCTGTCTTAACTGATGGGATAAAAAAAATCCTTCATGTTTTAAACTAACCTGTTAGTAGCAGATGTGGGGGATGCTTGCTGCCCTCAAACAAGTTTTAATCTACGAAAGCTCTCTAGCTCAGCTCCCCTGCTTCTGCTCCAGTAAGATACTTCAATAATTTTTATTACCTGGCTGCATAACCAGTATTGTGGCATGATAAAATTGGTGATATTGTTGCTGTTTGTCTTTATCATAACCTCTCCAATATCACTGCTGGACACTTAGTTTAAAATTTCTTTGTTGCTGTTGACATGCCTTAGCTCGTGTTGGCAGCAGCATCAGTGAAGACATTTTTGGAATCCCAATCAAAGTTTTATCTGGATATACAAAGATGTGCCTGTAGGAAAGCTTCACTGGCACAGTTGTCCTAGCAGGTTTGAGTTCTCCGAGATGGTCAGCGTGTGACTTAGGGCAAGTTCCTGATGGGATGTTCTTGATGTGAGAAAACAAAGCTGCAGATGAAGCACTTACAAGGGAGCGTGTGTAAAAGACAGGACTGTGCCAGGGGCTCGTCAGCCATCCCTCATTCCCTTTGGTCCCACTCTCAGAATCTTTATTTTTCCTGCCCTTTCTCTTACCTGATCCTGTCTTAGTGCTTGTGGTGCAAATGTCCAATCAGTATATGAAAATTGTATTTCATAAAGGTACTTCCATTTGGAAATCAGTTCACTTAGCACTTCAATTTCATTTTCTTTAAACACATTTTTAAACCTATTGGCATTTATTCCATTTGTTCTTTCTTGTAATGAGCACATGAAAATATGAAGGTTTGCAACCATTTACACATACACCTTAATGAGCTTGTTAAGATTCAGTTCTGTAGTATATGGGCTGCATTTCTTCACATTCACATAACATGGCAGTAAAGGTTAGAGTACTTAAAATTTGGTGAGTTCAGTAAAGTGGTTGAATGGATAAAATTCAATTTAATAGGATCTTTATTTAAATAGAGTATGCTTCTTTTAGGTTAACGGAAAAGAACCAGATGATGAAAATCTCAATAAATCTGAAATAAGCCAAGTTTTTGAGATTGCACTTAAAAGGAACTTGCCTGTGAATTTTGAGGTATGTTTATTTTACAAGCTCTAGATTTGTTTTTATTAGACTGTTAAGGGTGCACATCAAGTTGAGTCTCTCCTAGATAACCCAAACAACTGACTTTTAACATGTCTTGTTAGTTGTGAATACACTTTTACTTTTGACAGTCACCCTGATTGTCTTGGAGCTTATATGGTAAAGGGAAGAAAAAAGAAAAATCCACCTGTTCACAAATTCATGCCTTAAAATGATCTCATGGAGTGAACAGCTATGCTGTAGTTGTCTGTGCAATCTTTTTTCCAAGGTTTTTGACAAAAACGTGTTACAAGAACCCAAACACAACCCTGCATTAATGGTTAGAACACAGAAGTTTGCCAGAGTCGAGGCAAAAGAGCAGAGCTCACTCTGAAAGACACATATGGAAGTATTTGCTTAATTAAGCACTGATCTGGACTACCCATGAGGTGCAGAGTCTCACAAGTAGGTTTCTTTTCTTGCCATGAGGTGACCTCATGTGCATCTTACTTTCCTTTCCCTTTGGCCTGGCTGCTTGCTGCCTCTTTGCCCCTCCTTGATCATTTCAGTTACCTTAAATCAGGAGCTTCCACAGGAGCATCTCTGTGTCACTAAAATAATCATTTATCATGCTGCTTTCCTGAGCTGGCAGAGTAGCATTTAAGCCAACTATCTGAATCATTATAGTAAGAAATTGCAATTGTGTGTAACTAAATTGCTTCTGAAACTGTTCTATGAAATTTTACATGAAACTTCCGATTACTGCAGATTAGCCTGAGCATCACTGGTAAAAATACACTCACACAAAGCCAGTTGTGGGTGGAAGCTCTTAATTCACTCTTACTTTTTGACTATATGGATATTTTGGAGTATGATGTGTTATGAATGGAGTTAAAAGACTAAATCTATAGCGGGCAGCTATGTCTTAAATGTCTCCAGAATTCTTCAGGACTTCAGAGTTCAGGAATCAGACTTTCTTGACTAAAATGCCAGATCCTGAAGAGTTGCTTTCTCTGTAATGTTTTATTACTGTATCATGATGTATTTAATGAAGTGATGTTAATGTTGGGGAAGTAAACACTGATGAAATAGAACAGTCATATTTTTATACTGAAACAGTAAATCAGTAAATGAAATAAGATGGGTTAATGACTCGTGTAAATGCTGTTTACTGCTTGCAACATCTGATCTTTTACAAGTATATGCTAAGTTGGGTGGGAATATGTTATTAGAGTGAGTATGATTTACTTTTTGGATTGTATGAGAATCTAAAATCTCTTTATCCATAGTTCTTGAGAGAAGTTTGCTGTAAACAATGTGCCCTGCCATTTTTAATAAGTGTTTATCACGCTTTCACTCAGTTTTTCCCTCTGAAACAGGTGACCAAGGAAAGTGGTCCTCCCCATATGAAGAGTTTTGTAACCAAGGTATCAGTTGGAGAATTCATGGGTGAAGGTGAAGGAAAGAGCAAGAAGATCTCAAAGAAAAATGCTGCAATAGCAGTCCTAGAAGAACTGAAAAAATTGCCACCTCTTCCTACGGTTGAGAAAATGAAGCCACGAATCAAAAAGAAAACAAAATCAATAGTGAAGGTAAGAGAGTAAAGTTTGGAAATTTGACTGTGCAAATAATCATCAGAGAGGCTTTTCTGAGTCAGTTATAAACTCTTTAGCTGCTCAGCCTTTCCCAGCCGTCTGGTGCAACAAATGAGCTGCTATTTTGCTCCCACTCTAATGGGGTTCTGACACCACTTTTATAGCAGTTATCAGTAAATTCAGGATGAAAGAGAAACTTACAAAGGAAAGAGCAGCACATAAAAATCAAGCTCTGACTTTCAAGCCTCAGACTTTACAGCTTTGGGTTTTGCTTGATTTTGTTCATGTAAATTCTCCCGCAAGCCTGTCCCTCCTAATATAGCAGGATTAGAATTTGTAAAGCTCTTATCAGGGTAGGTTACACGTGGTCAAGTGTGATTGCAGAGCCAGATAAATTCAGTATTTCTCTTTGGCTGTGACAGTGTTTCATTAAGCAACTTTTATTTCAGTATTTTTAAAATCTAGAGATGAATTCATTCAGTGTCATGCTGCATTTTGTCTATTAAACCAAATATTCACAAAGTTTGGCTTATTTCCTAAACACTGTTCTGTGTAGCTGCAAACAAGTCCAGAATACGGTCAAGGAATGAATCCCATTAGCAGACTTGCCCAGATACAGCAGGCCAAGAAGGAGAAGGAGCCCGAGTACATGCTCATCACAGAACGTGGGCTGCCCAGGCGCAGGGAGTTTGTGATGCAGGTTGGTGTGACCATTGCACAGATGTGGTGGTGTGGGGAGTGACCATTGCACAGATGTGGTGCTGTGACCATTGCACACATCTGGTGCTGTTACCATTGCACAGGTGTGGTGGCATGGCTGGCATCTCATTATTTTTTCTTATGGCAGTCAGGTTGTCATAATGATATACAGAGTTAACAGATTTCCATGATATGATTTAACAAAATGTCCAATGGCCTACATTCACAGAAGACAAAAGTTCAAGAAGAGTGATCTAAGTCATGTTTAAAAAAAACTTGCATAGGGCACCAGTAGTCTATGTTGTCTAATGCGTTAATTAACAGGAGTATTAATGTTTTGCTAAGAGCTAAGCGCTTACATTTTGTAACATGGGATTTATTAACACTAACCTGGATACCCAAGGTGAGATGGTGAAACACAATTCTTTGTGTGACTTCTGTTCACGGTTTTTGTGCTTGAAGGCCAATGATCATTGATAATAAATGACAACTTGCTTAGAAAAATGATCACTTGAACTGTTTTGTGACTCATGGCATGCTCCAGACACAGATCACTAATAAGGGAATCCCTATACTGCTGCTTAAGAATTGGGTTTCCTTCCTCTTCTGTCCAGGTGAAAGTTGGTGTACACACAGCTGAAGGAATGGGCACGAACAAAAAGGTTGCTAAACGCAATGCAGCTGAAAATATGTTGGAAATTTTAGGTTTCAAAGTCCCTCAACCTCAACCTCCAAAACCAGCATTAAAGACAGAAGAGAAGGTGAGTCTTGAGGAAGCAGCAGCTGGTTAATGCTGCAGCAAAGGCTGAGCCAAAACCGAAGCAGCTTTGCAAGGCAGTAACAGGGAGGAAGTTCATTCCCTCTGCCCTAGCCAAGAAACAATTGTATTGAGGGAACTGCTCTCTGAAAAAATATTCAATATCCAATGTTTTGGATACATTAAGCATTTGGGTTTTCACGTAAATCAAAGTCTCATCAGAAGGCTAAATGAATATATTTCTGCTTTATGAAATGTCTCAGAACCTGTGATAATCAATGTGTTGGTCTTAGAAACTTGCAGCCCTATATGTTACAGTACTCTGGTAGCAATAGTTTTACACAGCCTTGTCACCAGTTGCAGTGGAAAGTTTGTTATGGGTCTCTCTGGTGGGTCCCTTAGCAGGGAAGGAGCCTTGTGTTCTGCTGGTGAATCAGCAAATCCAGGGTTAGTTGTTCTCCTTTTCATGTATGTGCTCATTGGTGTCCAGTATGCTCCCCTTAGCAGTACCAGTAACTATTGGCAGGTTAACTGGCTTTATTCTGCTGTCTAGTTCTGAGTAGCCATGTTCCTAATACCACTTCTCTGGGCTGTGGTAGTTTTAGGCCTTCAATGAGTAAGAATTTGCTTTTCTTGATAGCAATGTAATTATTGATGTTTTTGAATAATAACTTTTTCAGTAAAATTTTGGCTGGTCAGATCACCTGCATCTTGAAAACCTAAAAATTTGGGGGGCAAAAAGTTTTAAAGGGATATTGTGTGTCTGAGTTATTTTCCTTTTATTTTTAAGACCCCTGTGAAGAAACCAGGTGATGGAAGAAAAGTAACCTTCTTTGAGCCGGGCTCTGAAGAGACTTCAGCTAGTGAGTAACGTGGTGACAGCAGCAGGGCCCTGGTGGGGGTGTCAGGTCTGTTCCCAGTCCCTTCAGCAGTGCCATTTAGCACTCTGGCATGTGCAGAGCTGTGCAGCTGCTGCCTTGCAAACTAAGTGGAGCCCTTGGAAAGGTTTGGTTCAACCCCCAAAGAGCTTTTTCCTCCCGAGGCCCCTGTTGCTGTGATGAAGATGAGAAAGGGTGTCAGTGCTAACTGCTCAACCTAAGGCAGAGTTGGAGAGGGAAGAAACAGCCTTGTCCAGAACCACCTCTGTCTGTGCCTGCTCTCTGATGACCGAGAGCAGGAGCTGTGCCTGCACTTCTTTCAGGCAGTCAGTAGCTGTGGTGGTCACACCCAAGGTGGCAGGCTGCAACCAAAACACCCCAAACATGGCCTGGACACAGGCATTGCCTTTGGAATGTCATCTGGTGGGAGGGGTCATTATGGAAAGTTTGTCTGTCATCACAGATTGCTGTTCTGGAAAGCATGTTTAGGGCTTTGTGTTTGAGTATAACTTAGCTGTTTAAATGATCTAAGTTGGGATTGACTTGGACTTTAGTACTGTTTTACTGCATCCATAAGATCTTAGGTAAACTTCCTGACTTCCTATTCAGATTTTGCTATCCCTGTTTTCTTCCATCTACAAGTTTTGGCTTTCATCCTAACACTTGAAACAGCTCAGCCCTGCAGAACTTCATTAAGCTGTTCTGCCATAATAGTGACTCCTTGGTTTGTTTTTGTGCCACTGTCTTCCTCACTTTCTTGAGCACACCTGTGTAAGTTTCATCCATAGCTCTGTGTGAGTTCCCCTTAAAAAGCTGCTCTTACCCCTCTTTAATCTAACTTATACCTAATGTCAGCAAATTGCTATCAATTGACCATGGCTGGACATTTGCTGTAAATGTCTGGCCTCTTTGTGCTAACATTCCATTTTACCTTTCCTGCCTGCTTGTTCTCACAATATACAGTTTAAACTTTGTGAACTGTCACCCTCTTTACATCATTTAATGGTGCCTCTGGCTATTCTGTGGTTTCATTATTTGCTCCTAAAGCTTAAATGATGAAATAGAAAATTCTGAAAGCAAAAGATATACCTAGAATGTGGTTGCAGCTGAGGTGTCTGTGAGCTTGACTAACCTGGGGAAGCTGCTCCTGGAGGTAAAGAGGCTCCTGTTGGCAGCAGGTGTTGCCCTGAGTCAGTAATTCAATAAACAAACTCTGTCTCGATGATGCTGAAGCTCTGACCCTCCAAAGGCTGATTGAGCTTACCAAGTTTGTTAGTATTTCAAAAATAACTTGAAATGAATTATTTTTTTCCAAAGTGACTTTTGGTGCCTGTATGTGCCTGCAGGAGGACTCACAAACAGCAGCTCTTCAGTGTGCACCTCTCTCCTCCCAGGTAATAAAGAAGATGAGTTTAGGATGCCTTATCTCAGCCATCAGCAGCTTCCTGCTGGAATTCTTCCCATGGTCCCTGAGGTTGCACAGGCCGTAGGAGCCAATCAAGGACACCACACCAAAGAGTTCAGTCGGGCAGCTCCCAACCCTGCCAAGGCCACGGTGACGGCGATGATCGCCAGGGAGCTGCTCTATGGGGGCACCTCTCCTACTGCCGAGACCATTCTGAAGAGCAACAACTCCTCAGGCCACGTCCCCCACGGCCCCCTGGCCCGGCCCTCCGAGCAGCTGGACTATCTCTCCAACGTCCAAGGAATCCAGGTAAGTGTTCATCTTTGCATGACTTCTTCCAGAGCTATCCAGGCTGGTCCAGCCTTTTGTTTGTTCAGAAGCTTTTTAGTTCTGCTGGTGAGAGATGAGTTCTGAGCCTGCTGAAACTCATGTCACAGTT
The DNA here is from genome assembly GCA_013396875.1 of Vireo altiloquus. Classification (NCBI taxonomy): domain Eukaryota; kingdom Metazoa; phylum Chordata; class Aves; order Passeriformes; family Vireonidae; genus Vireo; species Vireo altiloquus. The sequence continues at coordinate 81,226 of VZRF01013452.1, forward strand.
TGACTTCGCCTATGACATGTACCAAATGTTACAGCTTTTTAAATTTAACTTTCAAATGCGCATTTCTTACCATTCTCAGCCCCAGTTCAGTGCTACTCTGAGGTCTTGGAAGAACAAAATTAAAGAAGCATTTTCTGAAATTTGTCCTGATGTAGGAAGGCAGTATGGACTGGCTGATCTGAAATCAGGTTCTTTTACTAATGTCATACATTTGCTGTAAGCTCTGCATTTTTTATTTTTGGTCCCTTTAATGAGAATTTTATTAAGTTCCTATATTCATATGACAGATGAGCTCAGTGGATCAAAAAGCATAATAGGGAAATTCAAAATGCAGACAGCAGCAGTCAGAATAAAGGTTTCAGTAACAATCATTATTAAGTAGCCACTTGCATTCAGGAGCCTTGCCAAGCTAGTGTGACTACTAAAAAACATTGTAAGTGAGGATAAACTGCAAACAGAGTGGTTTTCCTGGCTGAGAGAATGAGGAGAAAAAAGGCTCAGCTTCATATATGGGCAAATAATCAGTGGCAGTTCTGATACACTTCTTGGTATACTTGGTTAATGAAAAGAAATAAATCCTTCTCTTTCTTCAGGTTGAATATAAAGACTTTCCAAAAAATAACAAGAACGAGTTTGTATCTCTTATAAACTGTTCCTCCCAGCCACCGCTGATCAGTCATGGGATTGGAAAGGATGTGGAGTCTTGCCACGACATGGTATGATGAACATTGCTGAAATGCTGCTCTAGGCCTTCCCTGAGGGGAGACCAAAGTTTTATATCACTGCTAGGAGCAAGGAATTAGATGTTCTACAGTTCCCTGGCTAATTTTTGTCTAATATTTCACAGGTTGTGGAAATAATGATTAATAATATCAGAATCTAATGTAAATAATGCTTAATATGCTGAACATATGCTCACAGTTTTGGTCTGCAAAAAGCACATTTGCTTCATCTTGATAGTATTTGCACGAGCCCATGACAGTAAATGCACAAAAAGGAACTTATAAACCATAAGAGCATCTGAGCTTATTTTCTTCTTACGTCAGAATGGGCTGATGTTTCATTGGGAACTGTGGTACTTGGGCTCACGTTCCCAGACTTGCTGCAGATGTGGAATCCCCTGTGGAAGAAAGGCAGCTCAGCACTGGGTAGCAAGAGACAGTCTAAATCTGTTCAGCTCCCTTTATAAAAAAGATTTTTTATTACCAGTGGCTGAAATATTTCTTTGTGAAAGAATGAGCCTGCTGTTCTGAAACCTGCAGGGGACTTTGGCTATAAAGGCTTTATGTGGAGCTGATAGTTCCCAGTCTGCTCCCATTCAGAGGAATTGTTCTTGTTCTTTTGGGCTCCAGAGCTGACCTGAGTGCAGCAGCCTGACAAATCGTTTGCAATATGTGAATACACTTAGGAAAACCTGATTTTGCTGATTTTTATACAAAAAACTGCTGCATTACTTTTTTTTAGGAACATAATTTGATATGGATTTCTTTGTTACTTTCTTTGGACATTTTCATGCCCATCTCTACATTCTGCTATGCAGAGCTCCTGTCAGAATGAGCACAGGGGTCAGGATAGGGGGAGAAGGGGAAAGAGCAGGTGGTTCAGAGCTTGGACACTGTGACTGGGGCCACTGTGAGCCCCCTCCTCAGTTCAGGGTTCAGCTGTCACCAAGGTGCGTGCCAGAGTCAGGGATATGCTGGAAAGCTGTACTTGAAATTGGTCTGAATGAAATGGGAAAAAAAAAAAAGTCATTTCTCAAGGGAGGTGCCTGACCTTGGCCTGAGCAGTGTCACACTGACCCTGTTAAACAGTCACGTGGGCCTCACTTGTGTTGTGTTTTTCATTCTTGTGTAACTTTTCTTTTTTCAAAAAGGACTCTGTTTCAGTGTATTTTTCTGTCCTCTGTCTTAAGCTCCACACTGTTTGAGCTGTTACTAATTTAGTGTCTTTTTTCTTGCCGTTTCTAGTCTGGTATGTTAGTTTTCCCCCAGTGCTGAAACAAGTGCAGTGGGAATCCCCAGTCACAGCACCATCCAGTTGTTTAGTGAAGCAAGATGAAATTCTACATCTTTGCATTTTTGACCATAATTATACAACTTAAAAAAATTCTTAAAAAATATTGCCAAAATAAGAATATTTGGTCGGGTTAAGTGAGTGCTTTCACTAAATTAATGAACTGGCCAGAGACTGAATTGCTGAGTGCTCTCTCTTCTCTTTAGGCTGCACTGAATATTTTAAAGTTGCTGTCTGAGTTGGACCAACAAACCACAGAGATGCCAAGGACGGGAAATGGACCAATGTCTGTGTGAGTGGTTCCCACCGGCTTCCCTTGCACCAATGCAAATGAACCCTAGGAGAGTTTTTAGACAAACAGCCTGTGAGGGGTTTTATTTGCAGAAAGGTTAAAATGCCAAGGGCTGTTTGGCCTCCAGCAGGACCGGGGGGTTGGATGATCGAGGCTGTCGCTTTCGTGTGTCAGAGGCAAAGCACTGATCAGGAGAGAATGGGTGAAGTGTGGGGGTTGTGCTGTGACCCAGCCCAGTGTGACAGCTCTGAGCCCCTGCAGTTCTGGCCTCTCTCAGCTCAGCTGCCCCTTCCCATTTCTCTGTAAGGAGTGTGACAGTGCAGTGAGCTCGGAGTTCCAGCTGCTCCTCTCTCTCTCTTGCAATCTTGTGTGTCACAGGTAAAAGGGATATGTGGGGATCAAAGCTTGTTTTCTGCAGACATGGAGAGACTGCAGATCATTCCCTTGGCTGGGTTTGGGAGGAGAGAAAATTGAGCCTCTCATTGAGATAATAAGCTTTCAAATTAACAGTGGCAGGATTAACAAAGTGCTAATCGATTAAAAATTGGGGCAGTTATACGGTAACTAATTGTTAAATGCACATTAAATTATTTGTCTCAAATTTAAAGCATTTTTTTTGTGGAAATAGTGTTTTGTCTCCTAAGTAACAGGTGTTTTATCATTTTAGATGTGTGAAACAAGAAATGGAAAGTGACCCTCTCCTCAAACCGGCGAGCGCAAACCCTTTGGGACAAACACTGGACAGCACTGCCTGAAACAGGCTCTTGACTGAACCCAAACCTGAAAGCACCAGAGAAAATCAAATGCTTCCTCTTAATGTAACCTAACTGTTGGAGTGCTACAGTCTCTACACCTACTGTAGTGTCTAAATCATAACTGTTGCTTTTTCTTCAAACAGTGATACATTTTTAGTTTCATTATGTTGTTTTGATTGAAATGACACTATAAATTTTTCATTTAAAAGTTTCTTAATTGTATCTAGAACCATAGCACAGTTTAGAAACTTTGTCTTCTGAGACTGACATGTTACCTGTGAACTAACTTGGGAAGATCATATCCCTGTATGTGGTTATTTTGGTTTTATTGGAATAGCAGCGTTTCACTGGAAACAGGCTATGTCCCACCATTTTGAAAAGCCCCATATTTTTCGCAAACCAACCCTAATTATCCAATGGTTGAATGAATTTAAACACTTTAGGAATTTTAAACTTGGTTTGATCATTTTTGGTTAATTTCTAGTTTTCTTGAGTGTGGGGTAGGGGAACTCGAATGCAACGTGACTTTCAGTGATATCCAAGCTGTGTTTTAGGGACTGTGTGTCGGTGGCTCACAGCTCACTACAGTACAGGATATGATCTCAATGTAGTGCATATAAAACTGCAGATTGATTTTCCTTGAGTGCTTTATACTGTTTAATTACATCTCCATGTAGGGCTGAAAAAAATTACCTATGTTTATATATAACTGTGTTGCTTTTGATGTTGTGTTCTTGCGCACGGCCGGTGCGCGATGAGGTTTGCATTGGTCCAGGTACAGCACGATAGCCGCGCGAGTTCAGTACTGCTTCCGTTCATTGTTTACGCTGGAATTTTTTCTCCCCATGGAATGTAAGTAAAACGTAGTGTTTGTCACCAATAAATGGTAATACTAATTTTTTTTGGTTAATTTATTCTTGTACACCACCATAGGGGCTGCTTTTTTATTGATTTGTAATGCTTGTGCTCTAGTCTGGGCAGTGTGTTAAGCTGTGGAGTAACTTCCAGTGGTTCTCGAGTGCATAGAGAATGTTCTGTGTTCTGTGCTGTGCAGGGTGTGCCGACCTGGCAGGGCAAGGGAATGCAAAGTAACGTGGGTACGGTTTGTTATTTGTGCCACAGTGTTAGTGCAGCTGTGTTAATGGGAGCTCAAACTGGACTTCTAAGTGAAAAGTTAACTTAAACGAGGAACCTGGCACAGCCAGTGGATGGGACTTTTCCAGCGTAGAGACTTAAACTCTGTTTCCTTGTTTGGTGTAGCTTGAGCCAGAACCTTGCCTTGCCTCAGCGACGGTGGGGGCAGTACTGCAAAGCAGAGCTTCGCTCCTGCCCCAGCCCTGGCCCCGCAGGCTGACACGTGTCGGTGTCTGGTTCAGGTCAGTGTTTCCTTACCTGGGACCTGCAGGAGCACTTCCCACTCCTGTGTGCCCCAGAGAGCAGTTCCTGCAGGTGCTGTCTCAGCTGAATGTCTTGGCCATTTTATTTGCATCATCCAAAGCAATTGGGCCACAGGAACTGCAGACCAGATTGCACTGAATCACGTTGGGTGTGATCATTATAAGCAAAAAAACAACCCCAAACATTGTAAAGGTTCCTTTGTTTTTAATTTTTTTTTACATTTGTAGAACTAAAATGCTGTACATTTAAATATTAAAAGAGACTTGCTAGGCTGAGGCTTTGTATTGCAAATTTTTCCAACTCAGAAAGTCCTTACTTTTGCTGCCTCTTGAGAACTTCCTGTGTTCAATGAGCCTGACTGAGCTGAAGAACTCATTTAGCTAAAGACATTTTCCACTTGGTTTTGCCAAGGAGAATAAAACCCAAACATAAAATTGAATAAATTTAATACGAAGTTCTGCTGCAGCTTTTGACTATTTCAGACCTCCCCACTTTCCCTTCCTTGCCAAGCTAGGCAACACAAATCACATTTACAGTTCCTTTTGTGTTGTGCATGTGACAAGGGTTTGCAGTGTAACAAGATTAGTTTTCCCTGTAATCCTCTTAAAATGCCCTTCCTTTGATTGTCTTTTCATCTTTTGGTGTTTTGGAAGTTGGATTAACAGCACTGAGATTTATTCCACAAGTCCTGTTTGATAAGCTGCTTTCAAAAATTAGTTGCCTACAAACACACTTAATTTGGAGAAAGCATTTTAACAGGAGCTGAATTAAGCAGTTTCTGCTGACATCCTGTAAGGCCCATTTATGTCCCTGCAGGATGTGTGGACAAGAAGGTGAATAAAAAAGGCACACTCATCCTTCAGAGCATCTGAAACGCCTCCTGTGGCTGCCCCAGGCATAGTTGCAGAGCCCTGGCTCTGTTTGGAAACCAGCTAACGCATTGACCAGGTGCCTCTTCCTGCTCTCATCGCCTTTCAAGCATGATCTGCTCCTTCCACTGGTGCCAGAGAATGCACTCAGGTCCCCTTGTGATCTGATGAGGTGGTAGGACCTGGAACCAAGGCAGTGTCTGGTTTGTGAAGCTGACAGGACCAGTCACACATCGCTGACCCTTCTCACACCTTGGAATGGGCGACCAAGTGGCTGTGCCTCCTGTCTGGGTAGAACCTGTGTGTATTTTACAAACAAGAAAAAAACAAAGTATGGAGCCATTATATGATTCCGAGCTGGTCTGGACCAGAGCTTCTTCCTGCAGGACACAGCTGTTCATCTGCTGTGTTTAATCCCAGTTGATGTAAAAGCTTCTGGCTTTGTTCCTCTCCCTGCCTATGCCCTGCGTGGCTCCATTTCAACCCCATCTCTTCAGCAGGTGTTATCCCAGAGACACAAGTTCCTGCCGGTGCCGCACGGAGGGAACAGCTCGGGATCGAGCGGTGGCAGCTCCTCAGTCCGGCCGCACTGGGGACGGCGAGCCGCCGACCACCAAGAGATGCAGACGCTGCTGGAGCGCAGTGCTCCGGGAACACCTTCCACGTGTATTCAGGGATGCCATGTGCCAGGTCTCCACTAGAGCCCGATGACTGAATTCACACTCCGTTTCCAAGGTGATTTTTTTAGCTATAAAAATCAGCACTCACGGCAGTGCTTGGGTTACAAACTGGGCTGTTTTCATTCAAGGCAAATCCTTTGCTCTCTATTCCATTCCTCACTTCACTCAGTGGCAAACTATTTAACGCAACATAATTTACCTGTCTAAAGCACGCAAAAGCCAAGTACCTGACTCTGATGCGTGCCGCAGGCCGGGGCAGGGTCCCCCCGCGACAGAACCCCGATTCGAGCTCCGGTGCAGCAGCAGAGGCCGAGCCAGGGCCGAGCGGGCAGCAGCGAACAGAGGGCTGGGGCTGCTGCTCTGGGCTGGCGGGATCACGGCGGGGATGGATGTTGGCGCTGCTGGTGCGTTTAGACAAATCACTGAACATCTCTGAACTGGTTTGGGTTTTTTTATTTTGTAAGAGAAAATTAAGTGTCCAAAGCCACGCTCGCCCATCCCGGTAAAGAATACCAGAGGTACCGATCCCCCGGGTTCCGCTGCTAGCTCCCCTCCGCCTTCACCCCCGCCCCCAGCACAGCCGGGCCTCGCCATGCGGCAGCGCAAAATGGCGTCCCCGCCGCGCCTCCCACCGCCTTCCCCGGCTCCTACCGCCATCCGCGCCTCCCACCGCCTTCCTCTGCTCCGAGCCCGCGGCAGCAGCGGGAGGCCGGCCCGGCCCCGCAGCGGGGCGGGGATAGAGCAGGAGCGGCTCCGAGGGGCGGTCGCGGCCGCTCAGCGCGGGCGGGGCCTGCGGGGCCCATAAAGGGCCTCGCGCGGGCCTTTGCGGCCTCTTTTGTTGCGGAGCGGCGGAGGTGCGTGCTGGTACTGGCGGGCTGGGTGGGTGTGGGGTTCTCCTCTGCCCTTTCCTGGGGGGGCGGCAGGGTCTCTGCGAGCGGCCAGGGGCGTCTTGGTGCCCGCCGAGGCATCTGCCGCGCCCTGTGATCGCCTGGCTCCCGCTCGGCCTCGGGGCTTATCCCCAAGGGGCCTCACCGGGCTCCGGCCGCTCTGCCCGGCAGGGTCACACGGAGCTCCCCGGACGTGTCCAGGCGCTCGCTGGTAGAGGTGATGACTCTTTCCCCGTCAGAGCGACAGTGTTGACCATCGCTGTCCAAGCCAGGTCGTGTCTGATGCACCAGCGGAGCGGCCGCGGGCCGGTGCTCGCTGTTCCTTCCCCCAGTTGCTCACTGTCCTTCGTTCCCCGCAGGGCGCGGCGGAGCCCGCGGCAGCCCCGTGCCCGGAGCGCGGCCGGCCATGAGGGCACTATGGCGGCGTGCGTCGGCAGGCCCAGGCCCCTGCCAGGCCCAAGCGGTAAGTCTGAAGAATTGCTGTTCCGGACTGAACTAAAACCACACGTATTGATATTTGCTTTTTCAGAGGAATTACTAAATTATTTAGGCCGCACATTGCCAGGCGTGGGTCCTTCCCGCAGGAGCCCCGCGGGCAGGGGCTGCAGAAATTACTTACTAATCTTTGCCTGATGCCTCTTTTTNAGCGCGGCCGGCCATGAGGGCACTATGGCGGCGTGCGTCGGCAGGCCCAGGCCCCTGCCAGGCCCAAGCGGTAAGTCTGAAGAATTGCTGTTCCGGACTGAACTAAAACCACACGTATTGATACTTGCTCTTTCAGAGGAGTTACTAAATTATTTAGGCCGCACATTGCCAGGCGTGGGTCCTTCCCGCAGGAGCCCCGCGGGCAGGGGCTGCAGAAATTACTTACTAATCTTTGCCTGATGCCTCTTTTTCTGTTAAGTGTCTTGCCTGTCTTGGTCTCTGCTCTGCAATCCCCGTGCATCAGTGTTCTCATTTTTTTGGGGAAAATTTCCTGTCCCGTGTACCTCTAGAGCATGCCAACCAGCCACCTGGGGGAAAGATTTACATGAACTCCCTCATGGCCTATAGTTCTGCCAGGACACGTGGGAGTCTGGCACGACTACTGTGGGTGTGCAGCCACAGCTCCAGCTCCTAGGGACCTGCTGGTGTAAGTGATGACTGAATTTTTTCCCCATCAGAGCGACAGTGTTGATTTCTTGCTATTCAAGCCAGATCGTGTCTGATGCACCAGCAGGGAAGTGCTGCTCTGTCCCACACCCTGGTTCTACCAAATGTCTAAAATACTCGAATCGGGCCTGGTGCTGATTGTTCCCTTTGGCTTTATCCCCAGTGCACTGTGAAGGCAGAAGGGGGTTGAGCCGTGGGGAGACCTGAAGTTAAGGCTGCAGCTGAAGAAGTGTGTGATGAGGACAGTTGTCTGGTTTGCTCCATCATACCTGAAC
>VZRF01013452.1:89620-190387 GCA_013396875.1 Vireo altiloquus
GCTGGAACAGCATGGTGGCTTATAGCTCTGTCCTGTTTGCTTCCCTGCTGCACTGTGCTCAGAGAGCTCATTTTAAGGGCACTGTGCAGAGATGCATGAGTGATGAGCTGCCCCAGTAAGGAACAGGAGCCATTCTGGCTGGAGGGTGTTCCTGTGGGAGGTGCTGCTGGCAAGACTTTTCTGCCCTGACCCTTGCTGGCTAGGTTAAGGGAGTGTGAAGGGATTGCAAATGTGGGCATGGGTCTGCTGTAAGCTCATGGTGCTTGTGGGAGTCTGGCACAGCTGCTGTGGGTGTGCAGCCACAGCTCCAGCTCCTAGGGACCTGCTGGTGTAAGTGATGACTGAATTTTTTCCCCATCAGAGCGACAGTGTTGATTTCTTGCTATTCAAGCCGGATCGTGTCTGATGCACCAGCAGGGAAGTGCTGCTCTGTCCCACACCCTGGTTCTACCAAATGTCTAAAATACTCGAATCAGGCCTGGTGCTGATTGTTCCCTTTGGCTTTACCCCCAGGGCACTGAAGGCAGAAGTGGGGTTGAGACTTGAAAAAGACATGAAGTTGAGGCTGCAGCTGACAGTGAAGAAGTGTGTGATGGGGACAGTTGTCTGGTTTGCTCCACCACATGTGCTCCTTTGTCAGGGGAGAATGGTAAGACTTCATTTCACCTATGTTCACTGGCTTTAATAAAGAAAAAGGGACAAAACACCTTTCTCCAAGGAAATTGCTTCTACAGTGCCTTGACAAGATAATGTCCCTGGAGATTTGGCAGAGTGGCAATTAGTATTGCAGAAAGGGCCCTTGTAAATGCTAAAACCCAAGTATCCCTGTTTTAAATACTCCAGTTTCCTGCAGGGAACTTCCTGTTGAATTTCTTCAACAAGATGTCAAATTAGTGGCACAGAGGTCTGAAAGGTTTCAATTCAACTTCAAGGCCATAAATGCAGTGTTTTTGTCTTGCCCCATTTAAGCAATGCTAAAATGAGGTACTTCTTGGAAAGTCCAGGAACTTTTGTCCTTCCTAGTTTTTGGGTTTCCCCTCCTCTGAATGGAAGGTTCTCAATGTCTTGAGAAGGGGATGAAAGGCGTGATTTCAGCAGTATGTCTGTTGGCAAGAGGGGGATTGCTTTTGGTGCTCTTTTTATTACTTGATGATCAACTGTGTGACATCTGAAAGCCTGTCTGTGGTTAGCATTTCACTAACTCTTCAGAAAATGTGCTTAACAGAACTTCATCAGATAAACAGCTGCTGCCACTGGCTTGTGCAGTTCCAGCCTCATGTTGCTGTTCAGGTGCAGCTGCTCTGTCTCCAGGGAGGCTGAAGTCTCTGAAGAGCAGGACTGTGCCCTCTCTGTGCTCCTGGGTACAATAGGGCACAAGTGCTCAGCTCAAATGGTTCAGCTGAGTGAATGTTCCTCTGTCACTCTGCTCTGTTGGATCCCCAGGCTGATGGCACATCCTGCTCTAAGAGCTCCCACAGTGCAGTTTAAATTCCTCCTGTTTGGCAGGGAAGAAGCTTCTCTCTTTGCAGAGCAGCCCGTGTCTGATGGTGGTTTTTATGGGGGCTGGGGTGATTTATAAGCTCTATGTTTGCTGTTTGTGGTAGAGTGAATAGACAAAATGTTGGCTGTTCTCTTGACAGGTTGAGACTTCTAAGAAGTTGTCCTGGGCCCTGCTGGGGTTTCAGTGTTCTGCTAAAGAAGATGGATGGTTCTGCTGCTCCCATGCTGCTGCCTGGGATCCTCATCCAAGCCACAGCATTCACATCACCCTGTGACATCTCTGGCCTTGAGTGATGAATTTGTGTCCAGCCAACTTAGATGGAGGGGTCACCTTTTTTGTTCCCTGGGTACAAGGCATGTAACTAGAATGGATTCTGGAACTTACTGCATGTTTAATGCAGTTGGGTACTTTCGTCTGAAGGGGCTGCATTTCCTGCCTGGCAGCTCATGTTATCCTGCCACAGTCACTAAAGGCACAAAGCCTCTCCCTGGAGAAGTTGTCACGTATGGGAGGATGGCCTTGTGTGTAAGGAAAGGAGTCAGGGCTTGGTTCTTCCCTGCCATCCAGAAGGCTTTAGTGGTGTTGCCCTGTGAACAGAGCAAGAGGTGTCTGGGGTGCTGCAGCACAGTGTGTTTCTGTACTGCTGAGAGCCCGTTTGTAATAAAATCTGAGTTCTGCATGAATTTGGCTGGTGACTGAAATTCTCTTGACCCACATTTAACAGCTCATTCCTGGATGTCCCAATTGTTTGGGGAGTTGGAGAGAGCAGCAACAGTGTGCTGCTGTGAGTGGTGATGGAGCTGCCTGCTGCCCCAAGCCAAGAGAAGAGGCATGATAGGGCAACAGCTCCACACACCCTGGAGTAGAAGTGCTTGGCTGAGGCTTGTGCTGCTGCTGTGCTGCAGGTCTGGAGAGAGGTGCACTCTGTGCTCAGCCTCTGGACAAGGGCTGTCCCTCAGTGCTTCTGGGATGGGATAGTGGTCTTGGGCCTGTATGCTTATTAGGAAACAGCAGTGATGGAAAATCGTCTACTATACAGCATTCAAAGCAGCCTTTGATTAAACTGAGCAGAGATTTTTCTCATTCAGTTAATGTAAGCAGCATGATCGCTAAACTATGTATTGATGAGGGACCGGAACTGCTGCGAGTGTAATTACTTCCATTAATGTAATGAGCAGACCTACCAGCAAGCATTCTGTAGGGAGGAGAGAGTTGTCCAGCAGGAGCTGGAGGGACAGATGCAACTGGAACGTTCTGGGCATGTTTTATTACCTCTGCAAAAACAGTTGCTCAGGTCAGGTTTCAGACTGCTGCCATTGCATGCATGCATCAGGATGAAATTTGAAACTCTTGGTGGGCTACTGATCCCAGGCAACCCCTGACTGCTGGAGGGAGTGTTGGGGTTCCTTGGGACAGGGTTCGGTACCTTGGGGCAGGGTTTGGGCACCTGCGGCCGGCAGGGGGTGCTGTGCCCGGCGCGCGGGGCGCTGTGCCCGGCCGGCAGGGGGCGCTGTGCGGACGCCGCCTCCCCTCAGGGCCGGCCCGCGGCGCCCCCCGAGCCCCAAAGGCGCTGCCGTGTCCCCAGAGCAGCCGTGACGGAGCCTCCCAGGGCACGGGGAACCAGTGTGTGCTTTTGCTGGCCCTCGGCCGTCTGCAAAGCAAACCATGGCGTGTCCATGCTCGTTGCTGTGCTGTGGGGGCTCTGCAGGGTAGTGGCCAGGCAGAGCTGTCAGTTCCATCAGTTGTAGCAGAAACAGACCTTGCTGTAGGTACTTGTGTACCTTTCTAAACTGAAACCTGGAGTCACTCACTGGGCTGGTATGTTTAAGCAAATGTTTACTTTTCTCAAACAGATCTGTTTCTTGGTGCCATGAGCTTTTGAGAGGAAAATAGCACAGATTATTTCTCTGTCTGTTGTTGCTTTTAATAGAAATTTTCATACACAGGGAGAGTTTTAACATTTGTATTCCCAAAGACCCAGGCATATTTTGACTGTGTGGTGATTATTATGTTCTTTTTAGACCCATGTGTTAGCTGCTGCACTAGCTTATAGCAAGGCACAGTCCATTACTCATTGCTGCTTCTACTTGCTGTGTTGTTTCCTCTGCTTCCATCTCTATTCAGTGATAAGATTATCTGACACATTAGCTGGTGTTCACAGGCTGGATGTTACCATGGGCAGCCAGCAAAGCACAACTTGAGTTTGTGACCACCCGAGGAAGACCCTCAGACTGCTCCAGGCAATAAGAGGAAAACTTTGTTTTGGAGCAGAGCATTTCTGTCTCCTACATCATCCAGTGTTTTAAACATGTTCTGCAGCTATAACTTCTAGACTACAGACTCTTCCACGCTGTTTGGCAGATCCTGTGGGATGCAACAAAATGTCTTGGAAATGGAAACATGTTCAGGACCCTTTCTATCTGTGTAATCCTGAGAATATGCCTGATTTCCTTAATATTACATCTGGGAAAATGTCCACTGGATTGTCTGTACTTGTCTATGCCTGTCGCTTGCTCTGCTCAGTTTTGAATTCTGTGACTGGGTCAACTTAAAATCTTCCCTCTAGTGCTCAGAATAAGCTTGAGTTCCTCAGTCTTAAAGCAAATACTAAATCCAGGGGCTGGCCTCATTTCTCTACTTTGCAGGCTCCCTCAGGTTCACGTAACATTCTTCAGCGAGGATGTCCAGGGCCAGCAAGACCTTTGGAGATGTGGTCTCAGTGCTGACTGCACGAAGCAAGGCACGTTTTTCCAGCTCCAGCAGGGTAGTGGTGTCCCTGGAGCAGCTCCACACCTACTTGCTCCTCCTGCTCTGGGTGGCTGCAGTGTATTCAACAGCTTCCTGGTTCAGGGCTGCTCTTGAAAGTCTTTCTTTCAACTGACAAGTGCGTGCCTCTGTTACCCTGTGTTGCAGGCTGCTGGAAGGGGGGTTGGTGGGTTCTCCCCCTGTTGTTTTTCAACCAAAATGTAAAGGTCATTGTCTCCTCTGAGCTGCCTTTCCTCTGTCTGAATTGTGACTGGGAGTCTAACAAAGGCATAATCCATGGATGAGTCTAATGATTTTTCCTTCACACTGAAGAGGAAAGCTCACTGTTATCTGGGTGTTGTCAGATGTTCCCTCTGTCTAATGACAGGAGTCCATCAATCACAGCATTGCTGTTTCCCCAGCTGAAGAGCTCAAGAGCTGGGAGGAGGAAGATATAAAGCTTCCTGGGAGGTCTGCAAGGCTAACAGAAGGCAGATCTCTCAGGCCTTCAGGAATGCAGCACTGGGTTCAGCCATGGATGAGTCGTGGTTTCCTGTAGGTTTGCCTGATCATTAAAACTATTGAGGATTCCTGAGAGATGGTGAGGCTGTAGCCCTGTAGAGAGAGTTGTAGCAGCGTTCATTGCAGGGTTTATTCATTTTTATTTCCCTCATAGTGGAGGCAAAGACCTCGGGAACTGGAAGAGTAGGAACAGTGCCCTTGTCCTGTCCATGCATACAGTGAGAGCTGTATGCATGCTGCCTGGGCTCTCAGCTTCTGTGGCCATAATTCATCCCATTTGCTGTTGCCATTAGCTGTGAGTTGCTGTAAGCAGTGCAGTTGGCAGCCTAACTTTTCTTGTAGAAGAAAGAACTGGTTTTGCCCCCTTTGGACCATGTTGCAAAGGACTGTGCACATCTCTACTATGCACATCTGGATTGTGCAGTGCTGGTAAGAGATGTTACTCAGGTCAGTGCCTGCGGTTTTCTGCTAATGTGGTCTAGATGTGACCTCTTTCATTGTTCAGATGTCTGCTCCTGACTGTTTTCTTCAAGGCTCTGAGTCAGATACTGCTGATAGCAGTGCCATGCTGCAGGTGGAAAAAGAACATACAGCACTCTTAATTTTTAATGCAGGGTCACACAGGTCTATGGAAATACAGTTTTGGAAAAAGTGACAAAAGAAAGCTCTTAACTTGTTTCTCTGTGATGTTTTAGGATAAAATCCAGGTCCAATCCTGTTCAGTCCTGGTCCACAGCTACTGAACAATAGCTGTGAGGTCTGTAGGCAGCTCTGGTCATTCACCCAAAGGCCTTCCTTCATCCACAGCACAAGTCATCTGACTTGTCAAAAATTGCTGGTGATCTCCACACTGTAGAACATGTGTTGGGACTCATGGGCTGAGTTCTGCAGGCAGCAGAGCAAAGAGTGATCCTTCCAGAAATCCCAGAGAGCTGGACTTAATTGTCTGCCTGTGTAAACTTGTTGTGAGGTCCCTGGGTAAAAACAATTCCAAAAAACCTGGAGGAGAGGGTGCAGTTAACCTGTTCTCCCCAAAGGTTACCATCCTCTGCTTGTATCTTAAAACTTCTATGGTGACCAACTGTGCTTTTCATCAACAAAAGAATGCTTCTTTTTATACAACAATGAACACCCATTGGTGTTCCCAAGGACTTCCCTGCAAGCTGTTCTGCTCCTGAACCTCCTCCTAGTATGCATGACAGACTAGGCTCATTTCCTTTCTGTAAAAGCACACTTGCTTGGCTCCAATACTCCTCACAGGGCCAGCAGACCCATCCAGACTTGGCAATTGTCTTACAAGAAATCTGTTGCTGGGCTGATGTGGTCCAGCATGGCTTGGGCTGTGTTTCCTTGGCATCTTTAGAGCCTGTCAGGGAGAAAAAAACCCCAAACCCTAAAAAATCCCCAGGGCTATGTCAAACTAGAACAAGGGAGAGCTGCTTTCACTCTGGAAATGTAAGAAACAAAGTTTGATCCCAAGAACTTGCTGGGGGGATTGAATATAAGCCCTACTGAGATGCCTGGACCCCGATCCAGTTTTCCTAACCGCACAGGGTCAGTCAAAATTGCAGTCTTTATGAAGACCCATAGCTTTCTGAAGCTAATTTTCGTTTAGTCTGTGTATCTCAGAATAATGTGAAGGTGTTCCTCCCACCTCAGTTGTTGGCAGGGGATGTGGAACACGGCAGCATGAGTGCTGGACCAGGGAAGTGTGCTCTGTTACTGCCCCTCAGGGAATTGCGCAAGAGCCGCACCCGCCTCTGGTTAGTGTGAACTAATTATGTGAGTAATGCAATCTTTTGAATGTCCTTCCTGTTCTAGATGAAGAACGAGACATGCATTGGTTAAATGACTTACCCGAGGTCACATACTAAGTGACTCATTGGCAGAGGCAGAAATTAACACCCGATGTATTTAAATTCCTACTTCCTAGTCCCCATAGCTACTGATTTCTAGTGCTCTTCTCTTTCCTCTCCCAGCCTTTATGCCTCTTGCTCACTGAAGGATTTGTTACATGTGCGATTTCCAAGGTGACAATATCTGACCACTGCCAAGAAAATGAGATGCCTGTTCTTTGCTGCAGACATCTAGTGATATATAAAAGCTAAAGTTCTTTTTATTTCTTATATTTTTGGAACATTTTACCATGTTATGCCCAAGCTGATGCAGTGCCAGGTCTCCTCTGTGCCCATGCCTCCAGAATTGTACATACTGAAGGTGTTAACCTGTCCTCTAATGTTATTTTCTGTTTTTCTAGAAACATCTTTGCTGCAGTTTCCCTGAAATGGGAACAGTCTTTCCATACCCAGTCTTAGTACAACAGCATAATCACTTGCAAAAAAAAAAATCAGTGGGTGGGTTTTATAAATTCCAGTTCAGTGTTCAGCAAGGTATAACATCTGTTGTGATCAATATTCTAGAGCAAGCCTCTTTGATTAAAAAGTTACATTAAAGCCTTTTGCTTTGTACTGAATAGCTAAATAATTCACAGGAGTGGCTGTAATCTCTCTAAACTTCTTGCATTTCGAATTAAGCAGAAAATTGAGGGTAATTCTGTAGAGACATAGCATAGCCGGCTGGATCGTGCTCCTTAGGAGCTGCTGTACTGGCAATGAAGTACTTTCTGTTTTTAATGGCTTCTGAGGTATGCCGAAGTCAAATCCGGCAAAAAAAAATTGGCCTCCTTTATCATCTATTTTTGAAAATCTTTCGATGATCTGGTGGGTAAATGCCAACAGTCAGGGCTGAAAAGTTTTTGGGTTGATGAGTCCACAGAAAGGGACTGTGGGGTGCGCGGCCAGCGTGAGGTGCCACAGAGTGCGGCAGGAGATTGGGGTATTGGTAGGAGCTGCACCTGCCGCCTCAGGGCTGCGGCTCGGCACTAGCCACAGCCCCGGTANCCGGTCCGGGGACGAGCTGACACCGCGGTCCCGGGCAAACGGCCGCCACGGGACTCTCCCCGGCCCCGCCCGGTGTGGCCGCCTCCTGCCCCGTCCGGGGGCCGGGCCGAGCCGGCTCCTCCGCCCCAGCGCTCCGCCGCAGCTGGGGCGGGCAGCGGGCGGCGGCAGCGCAGGTAGCGAAGCTCCGAGGCCATGGCCGGCAGTCCCCGCTGGTTCCCGGCGCTGGCGCTGCTGGTGCTGCTGCCACCGCCGGCCCTGCCCCGCCGCGCCTCTGGCTGCGCCGCCCGCGGGCTGTGCTGTCCTGGCCGCGACTCCGCCTGCCTGAGCGTCGGCCGGCGGCCCGACGGCTCCACCGGGCCCTGCTACTGCGACCAGGCGTGCGCTCGCACCCTCGACTGCTGCCACGACTACGCCCAGGCCTGCCCAGGTGAGGGACTGGAGCCGGGGCCGCAGCCCTCGAGCGGACCGGCCCCCTGCTCGCCTCGGGCTCTGGCCGCGTGTCCGGGCACCGCCGGGCTCAGTGCGGCTTGTGGGGAAGGCGAAAGAGCCTGGAGGAGAACTATTGAGAACTGCCCAAGACAACTATGGGATATGTCTGAAATAAGGAAGGTTGTACTGAGCTATGTCAAAAAGTGTTATTTCTGGAGCAGAAATTTCACTGGCATCATTTCTGTAACCTTCCACATTCCCATTTGTTGTTCTTCCAGTTATCCCCTGTGTCGTATCTCAGTGGAGTGCCTGGAGTGGCTGTGCAGAGCCTTGCAAGACGACTTACCGTGTCCGGATGAGGCACGTCATCCAGGAGCCCAGGAATGGGGGAGAAGCATGTCCTGCTCTGGAGGAGAGGGCTGGCTGTGTAGAGTACTGGACTCGGCAAGGAACAGAGTGCCAACAGTCCCTGAGTAAGTCCACTGAAAAATGTCTGGGTAGTTGTGAGGAAGACTCTGGTTTAGGACAGCAGAGCTGATTTTTACTCTGTTTAAAGAATTGTTCTTAGACACAGGCATGTTTGCCATGGGTCTGCTTGGGCTAATTAAGAACTGAGCTCTTCACCCAGGGGCTTAGGCACGTCCTTCCTAGGACAGTGTCAGAGGTGGTGCCTGCCATTTGCTGTGATCCACTGTGTCTCAAAAGTGAGATGTTACAGGTCTGCTGTGCTGTCACTTATACAAGTGTAAATCTCTTCTGTAAGTGGGTATTGAACACTTTTTTTTCCAATTATATATATGTTTGGGGTTTTTTTTATGAGTTATCTGCAAAAAGTCACAAAGGAGCAATACCTCTTTCAAGGCTGAGATATGCCTTCTCTGCACTGGAGCAGAGTGCAGGCAGGGGAGGCCTTCAGGTAGTTTCTGAAGAAAAAGCCTGGGTTTAGTTTTATCAAATCAGGTTTTCATGGAATGCCTTTTCTGTTCCTTTTAGAAGAGTTGTTTGTCATTTTGGTTAGTATTTTGGGGTCAAAATCTGTCCAGTCTGGATTACAGCTGCAAGTGACTTCTTCAAACCTGTTGAGAACTGGCATTAAGCAAATTTTGCCTCCCCCCATAGGCTTACTCTGCTCTGGCAGCTATACAGATTCTTTTCTCAGTGGAATGGTTAACAATGATGGATAATAATACAAACTTAGAATTGTTTTCTTTGCCTGCTAAAGATAAAACCCTATGACATTAAAAGCCCATCTTTTCTGTTTTGCAGCCATACAGAGCCTTAGAGCAGCATTGCCACTGATGCTCTGTACCCTTTCTCTTTGGTATACGCAGTCCCGGCATTAATAACTACAGGAGGGTTTGGAAAAGCAAGGAAGAAAAGGGCTGCAGTTGCTGATGGCAGTGAAAGGGCTGGGTAAGTTGGAGGCTCAGCTCAGGACTAAGCCATACCTCACCCACAGAGTCTCCCTGGTTGCAGGAGGGAGATCATCACAAGGAAAACCTTTACAGACCAAATCTTAGCTCCTGTCACAACCTGCTGTATGAAACCCATTCTAAGTAACTGAGAGGAGATGATAGAGGAAGGGTGGCTCAGCAAGTGGATACCAGACTTGGAATTAGATTAGTCAAATGCTTGACCAGTCTGAGTCCCTATTGGTAAAAACAGATGCCAGTCACACCTGATATTTTTTGTATGTTAACTGAAAGCATCAGCAGAATAGTTTTATTCCCTATTTAACTTTGTCAAAATGCAGGTACACCACATGTTCTGCTTTTAATGACCTTGGATGGGGGGACTGTTTGGTTTGGTTTGGTTTTTCTTTATTAGTGATCTGTGGTCTTGCAGGGAGTGTGGCTCTAGCAGCCCTGTGCAGGGCCTCCCCTGTTGTTGGAGCTGACCTGCTGTTGTTGGGTTGGCAGGTACTGTGTGGAGTTCCAGCTGGTGGCCAT
The DNA here is from genome assembly GCA_013396875.1 of Vireo altiloquus. Classification (NCBI taxonomy): domain Eukaryota; kingdom Metazoa; phylum Chordata; class Aves; order Passeriformes; family Vireonidae; genus Vireo; species Vireo altiloquus. Next base: position 99,667 of record VZRF01013452.1, read on the forward strand.
CACGCCGGGCTGCCTGCACAACCACCACTCCTACACTCGCTGGATGCACTACCTCAGGGAGGGCCACACTGTCTGCGTGGAGTGTCAGCACCCGGCGCTGCACTCCCCGAGTCAGCACTGCTACGGCGATGGCACCGACAGCCAGAAGTAAGAGTTGTAGCTCTTGTTTTCATGTTGAATTTTTCATTCTTCTTCCTTGATCTGCTTGTTTCAGGGTTACAGTGAGAGAGCATGCAGCTCTCTGGAGCACTCTACATATATTAACTGCTCCTTGTTGCATACCATGAGTTTCTTGCAGAATTGAAATGACATGGTGGAGCTCACGTAATAAACCAGGGACAGAGCTAGGACTGCATGTGGGAGTACCTGCACTACCTGCTAAATCTCACTCACTTTAGGGGGGCACAGTTTTGAAGTGTAAAGACATTCCTGCCTTACTTCTAAAGTCAGATGTCAAATACAGCAAATTCTATTTCTGATTTTTAGCACTGGGGATTTTGTTTCTACAGGTGACTCTCTATGAGCACTACTGGTGAGTGGTAGCTGGTTTAGGGACCTGGGGTATGTGCTGGCACCAGAGGTCAGATGGAGGTACTGTTAGGTCTCTGCACATTCAGCATCCTTTCCCTGGAGAACTGAAGAATTTTGGGGTGATAGATGGGGACCACCCAGGTTGTACAAATAAGGTGAGCTCCGGCAAGGCTGAAGGATGGCTTGAAGCTGGGAAACATATCTGGGGCAGAGCCAGCAACAGAGAACTCCTGGCTCCCAAACTCTGTGGTGGTTACTGGAGGCACAGTTCTGCACTGCCTAATGCTGCTACCTCCTAATCCTGTTGTTGGCTTACTAGAGGCACCTGTGAAACTATCAGCCCTGCCTGAGAAAATCATTGCCCATCAGTGCTGGGCAGGAATATGTTTCAAACTTACATAAAGGTTCAAATAAGCATGTTTGTCTGAACTAAAGATTCTGAAGTAGGATTGTCAGGCCTCAGGCACACAATGTTGCACTACCAAGACTGCCAGTAATGGCCTTTGTGGGCAGGATTTTTCTGAGTCTTTCAGGAAGAAGAAGTCACATTAGAGTTTTTTCCTTTCCTCCTCAGCTTGTTATGTAAACTTTTAGATAAGGAAGGAAAAAGTCTTTACTGCTGTGGCCAGGAGTAGCTCTTACCTGCATTCAACATCTAAACTATTATAAAAGCTTACAGTAATGTTATTTTAATAAAACTCTGGAGCCAGCCAGGAGCATCAGATGAAGTGAAATAAAAGATATATTCAGGAATTCCTTTCCTCATTGGGGTGCAAAAAGAGGGGACATTGTCATCTACCTGATCTTCTGAACATGGAATGGAAGCCCCCAAAAAAGAGCTATGTCCTGTGGGAATGATCCTCAGATGTTGGCAGGCTGAAGACTGGAGAGAGGCATCAATAATGGAGTTGGGATGAGTGGTTCACTGAAATCAAGACTCAGCCCACATCTCAGCAGATATCTTAAGTCCATCTCAATTGAGCAGAGCCTAGAGATTGTTCCAAGAGTGCTGCTGTAAGATGAGCTGGTAGGTCCATGTCATTATAGACCTGTGAGAGCCAGCAGGGAAGCTAGCTACTTGTGAGCTCACATGTTTAAGGAATAAAGGTAAGGCTGCTGCCCAGAGTTTTGAAGGATGTGGGATTGCTCTGTGCACAACCATCTTTTTCTTAATCCTCCCTGTGCAGATTCTGGTATTTTGAAATGACCCCAAGCCAAGAGGAGCCTTTTCCAACCATGCATGATGCATGAATCCCAGCTCTCAAGCATGACACCTCATTAAGCCGAGGGCAGGCATATCTGGAGCAGAGCAATAATTCCAGTTTCTGTGGAACTATAAACCAAGCAGAAATGAGGGCTCTTAGTGCTATCTGTGGGAAGCTCTCTGTGTAGGAAAGGAGTTGATCCAGTTGTGATAGCTGTGCTTCTACAAAGTTCAGGGCTGGGAGATGCTGATGTGAGGAATTCCCTTAAACCACGGGATGGTAAAATCTGGGAAGGGGCACAGTGCTACAGAAAAATGTCTGTTCCTGTCACTGTTAGGTTTTACTTCGCACTGGTACAAGCTGTGGGCCTCACTGTGACTGCTGCTGCTTTACAGTGGTAGAGAGGCAGAATCGGGCCCATGGAGTGAAAATGGATGTTATCAGACTAAATGGGATTTACTGGGTGATTTAAGCCCTATTGTACCTTGTGGTGACTGCCCTGCAGTGGAGATGCAGCTCATTTTCTCTCACCTTCTCCCTGTAATGACTGTGTTACAGGAATCAGCTGTTGCACTGGCAGGCAGTAGGGAACCATCGATGCAAGGGAACCTGGAGGAGAATTCGCCAGCTGGACACTTGTTCCTGCCCTTCTGTTCACAGCTTCTTGTTCATCTGACTTCTCCTGGCAGTCCCAGCAAGCTCCAGTGCGTGGCAGCAGCAGGAGCCAAAGCCAAAGCGATGACTTCTCCATGTTGGAGACTTTGCTTTCACTGCCTTCCCAGAGGTTGCTGGCTGTACAGGGGCACCTGGAATCCTCTCTGTCTATGTGTGCTCCTCGATTTCCAAGGAAATCAGGCTGGCTGGGAAGTGCCAATCTCTTTTTTCCCTGAGAGAATCTTGTCTGACCTTGATGACTTCTTGCAAATTCCTCCTTTCTTGAAAGGAATGAAAAATTACCAAATAAGAAATCAGAAGAAAAGGCCATAAGAACCCATGTTTAATTATTCTTTTTCTAAAGTCTCAATGAAGAATTAACAATGCAGAGTACATGAACTCAAGTGCCTTCTTTTTGTGGCAACAGCACTTTGTGGATACTTCCTGCTTGTGCTTGGGTATCTGTTCCTTCAATTTTCACCCTTCCTGGTCTCATCATTTCATTTCACCCTCAGTCTTATAGAGGGTTGATCTTTTGCTGCTGAGGTAATGACAGAACTTAGAAATGTGCTTGTCAAAACTGAGAATAGGAGGTACCAGGGACAAACTGGCCCTTGGACTTCAGGTTCAAGGAACATCCCTGAGTTGGCCCAAAATGCAATGCAGTCCTGGGGCTCTAAATAGGAAGTCAGCTCGGCTGTGCCAGGAGGGCTGACTATAGCCTTGTGTTTTTGAGTGGAAAATACTTGAAATGTTTTCCTTATTAATATCCATTAATGATTAATTCATTAATTATATTGATTAATATTCATACTTTTCTATAAAGGAAAATAAAGGAGACTGGAGACATTCTCCCAATGTCTGTCTGTTTGATTAATCTGCGTGGTGCCATCTCTTTAGCTTCTTAACCTGTCTAATTTGTTCCAGACAGGAACTCTCTGCAGGGTGAGATCGAGGTCATTCTATTTGTCACACCCAGGTGAGTGGCCGGGGCTGGCTCCAGCAGAGAGTTTTAATGCTCAGCTCCAACTCTAGCCTGGAATTGGATCACAGACCCTTCTGATGACCATGCTGAAAGCCTTGCATGGAGACATCAAGCAGCACTGTGGATCTGTGCTGCAGATGCTGAGGTGTGTGGTGGGCCATGAGAACTCTGGAAGTGCCTGGTGCCTTGGGCCAGTGCAGTAGGGATTTGAGAGCAGGGCTCTGCTTCTCATTGTGTATTACAAGCTGTCTGTGAATTAAATACTCACAGGGGTTGATATCATCCCAGAGTAGGAAGATTTTAAGGAAATAACAAAAGGTCTTGTACTTCACTGTGTAACATAACCTGTCACTAGCTTGTGGCCTGCTCAGGAACACTTGCTGGTGTGAGTGGAGGGGTGTGATCCCCAGAGATGGGTTGGGAATAAATCACCAGAGCATATAATTTTGGTTTTTGCAGTGAAGATCTCTGTCAAGCTGAAAGCCAGTTTCATTTCTTGGTGGTCTTTAATCACAGTAGCATTTTGTTACTGGAAGGTTTTCTTTGTCCTGCAGAAGCCCCTTACTGGGCCACCGGCTCCTAAAGAGGCAGGTGGTCATTTCAGGAGCAGAATGGAGCCAGCTATTGGAAAAGTTTTTCATTTTCAAAATCTACCCAAACTGTTGATCATGGGAAACTCTGCTCTTACCACATTCTCTCAGAATTGAGTACTGAAGCTATAAAGGATGCAGGTTTTTTGTAGTAGTTTTTAAAAACCTAAAGTCTTCCACAAGGGTGTCCTTTGCTGCTGCCTCATCCCTGAGAGCTGATAACATAAGGTCTTATCAAGAGCTACTGGTGGTGACATGGTAGGACTGTCTGGCCTTTCCTTCTGTCATTGTAATCTGGAGATTCAGGAGTATGAAAGATTTAGCCCCTGAGGGACCCTCATAGCAGCTGTGTTTCTACACAGCCTGTCACTTGATGACACAAGACATTGCAAATGTCTCTGCATCAGCACATCCTAAAAAGGGCTGTGCAGTGTGCTGGCTTCACCTCCACACCTTGTGTGACTGTACAAACAAATCCTGTTGGTAAATTCCTGAGGGAAGTGTGTGTGAGAGAGAGGAAGAGTGAGCCTTTTGAGTAGAAGGTAATGAAGTTGTCAGATCACTTACCCTACAAATCAAAATTAGTTCATGGTTTTGACACATACTGGGTCCCGTCCATTTCCCTTTAGGAGTTTTATCACCGTTCATCATTATGATCTCTGTAATTTCTACTACCTGGGTTTTGGAAAAAGTGAAACTATTGGAAATCCAAGGCAAAATACTCGTGAAAAATGGCTTTGTACTGTAAACAAGGAAGGCAGCCTCACATGGAGGAGAGGCTGTTCTCCGAAGATGACAGCTGTTCCCATGACAACACTAAAAACCTTTTGCCACTGGTTATCAACAGGAGAACATCTCCCACAGCACATAGGCAAAGCCAGGAGCTGAGTCCTCATCTCCCATAAATCATCCTGCTGGGCTCCGACAGCACGGCACCGCCAGTTGTGCAGAGGCAGCTCCACCTTCCACACACCCCCCTGGCTGCACCTGAAAGGAAGAGCAAATAAAGCCAAAGCACCAGTGAGCTGGATTTATGTAAAAGCAAAATTAGGCTCAGCTGATGTTCCTGCACTTCCCTCTGCCCTCCAGCTGAGGATCTCAATTTTTAATGATGAACAGTCAGGCAAAAAATCTGGGTCCTTTTACAACCTGCTGAAGAATCTGTGTGATTTTCATTGACATGGGATGGAGAGAGAGAGAGGCCCTGGGGGAACTGTGCTTTTCCTCACCCTAACCCTGTAATGTCCAGCCTGGGACAAGCAGTTTTCTTCTGCATTTGAAACAGAAGGTGTTAAAAAGACCATTTTTCACATGGTATCTTCATAGGCCTATCAGCTCCCTGAGTGTCCTGGTATGTGGGATTGCATTCATCTGAATATATGAGAATCTGCTTCCTTCCATAAGGAAAGAGCCCTTGTGCATTTACAAACAAGAGATAAAATATGGCCAGAAATGGAGCCAAAGGTAAAGAAAAAGAAAAACAAAAAATGTAATTTTCTTAAATAGCTGTGTTGCTCTAAGGACAAACCATTCCTTTTGCAAGTCGAGCATGTTCTGCTGGAATGGTAGGAGTTAGCAATACTTCTCCATAACTGAGACCATTCTGTTATCTCTAGTTTTCCAAACATTTTTTCCTTTATTCTTAATTTTGAATATTTTGAGTCTTTAAATATTAAGATCACTAACTCTCTTTTTTTCTGCCTATTTTTTTTTTTTGTGAGGAAGTTTATAAGTTCTTTTCAGTTATAACATTAGTTCCTTGGTGACAGTTCTGATACTGCAAGAATAGTATAGGTGAGAAAGGATCCTCCCCTCACCTGCTGCCCATGCTGAGGAGATTAACCCAGGAGGGTGTCTGGGCTGCCAGAAGGGCATGTTGAGCTTCTTGTCTGCCAGCCCTTCCAAGTTCTTCTCCTCAGGCCTGCTCTCAATCCATTGTGCAAACGTATTTGTAAATATGTTTGTTTTATGGTATAGCATTTCAGTAAAAATGCCTTAGTGACTGTACTGAAGTGTAGTTTATTGGGAAATGTGGAAGCCATGCAATTAAGCAAATGCATTTTCCAGGATTGTGGTCATCCAATTTATTATAGATCCTCTGTTCTTGCAATTGATTTATTCAGTCCTGTGCACCTTTACTAAGAAGTAGGTAGATGTAGCATAAATATGCAGTTTTATTTCCAGCTCATGGATGTGCAAAATAAGTTTTATCTGTCTTCAGTCTGGAAAGTAGCCTCACTTTCATGGAAGAGTGCATGCTTTAAAATCAGTCAGATCCTTTAACCCTCTCCGCAAATGCATAGCCTTGGGCTGAACTGTAAGGTAATGCATGGGAAGGACTCCCTCCTTCATCTGTATCTTGGGTTATCTTCTCACTTGCTATATGCAGGGCTTGATTAAAAACCCTACCACTTCAGTAGGGTCTTGCAGAAGAGCTTGAGATGATCAGGAGAAGCAGCCCTGTACTTGAAATTGTGGGAAAATCTTACGTAAAATCAGCGTGACAAGCAGATGTTCAAAGTTCTTATTAGTTGCAGTTTTCTAGAATGGAGAAGAATTTCTTCTTTAATATTGATCTGTATTGTGCTTTGTGTTCCACCTTTCACCCAACCCCACCATTCTCAGGAGAATCTCAGTTGCTTGGACCGGAGGCTTTGCACAAACTTGAGTGGGAGTGGATTTTTCAGAGGCTCTGAGGCAACTTGGGTGAGGCTGGAGGTTTGGTTTGAGTGCTGTCCATGCTTTGAGCAGCCAGCGTTGTGCAGGCAGAGGCCCAGTGGAAGGCAGTGATCTCCAGGGGGCCCAGATGGCTACAGGATGGGGTCAGTAGTGTCCACCCTGGACTCAGAGGTGTCTGGAAGGGTGTAAAATGGCCAGACCAACAAAAGGCTCCCCAGATAAAGACAAACTTTTAACTATGGAAGGTTTTTTTCAGCATAACTCCATCACTTGTTGATGAAAGGTGAGAGGGAAGGGGCATCAGAGATGATTTTAGATCCCAAACTCCAATCAGACCTGCTTGCTCACAGATCTCTGCTTTGGAGCACATACAGGGGGAAATCAAAACCAGTTCTCCTATCAGCTCATGTTTAGTCTGCTCTTTGGCTTCTGCCATAGCAGGAAGATGGTAAAGCTGAATGCAGAAATTTGTTTTACCCAAGATCTTAGCCCTTTAGATCACTGTGTTATAATTGACTGTTAATTTGTGTGCCTAGTTTGCTCGTTTTCTTAATCTTTGCATCTATTAATTATTGCAGAACAGTTCTTGCTGATAACTCCCTGACAGTTTGCGCTGCTGTTCTGAAATTACAAAATGATATAGCTGGCAGAATGGGTGCAGACATGTGCAGTTAATTGGCTTTTTGCAGAAGGAAATTGCATAGTATAATAATATGCCCAGGGTGCCATGGGAAGTGCAAGTCATGACTGTTTTAGTAAAGAGGATTGGGGAATATGAGCTCTGGATTGTATTTTGTCTTGGGATTTATCCCTTAGTTGGGGAGGGTTTCAAACCCCTGTCCCTGAGCTCTGGAGTCACAAACTCGTTGCTGGGAAGGCTCCTGTTGGTTTTTCTCAGCTCACTCATGTAGGTAGCAGGTTTAGCTGGAGAGAACTGGGGTGGCTGCTCTGGTCAGGGGCTGTGCCTGGAGTTGCAGGAATCGCACGATGGGAAGACAAGTGGTGGGTTGTGGGGGCTGCTGAGGGGAGAGCTGGGAAAGCCAGAGCTTTGCTGGGGGGGACAGAGCACTTCTTTTCTCACCACTTTCTAAGTGAGGAGGGTTGGTGAGAATGAGGTTTTTTTGTTTCCTGCTAAATGCAAGTCTCAAAACCAAAGCTTTTTTGTGTTGTTTGGGTTTTTTTTCCTCCTGAACATGAATGCACAATCTTGGGTTGACTTGGAAGATGTTAACAAACCGGGCAGTTTTGGTGTCTGCAAAAACTTTCTTAGATAAAAATGTGAACAACTTGAAGGAAATTTGAAGGATAAACAGACGCTGAAAGTTTATTTCTAGGAAGAAGCTATTTCCATTGAAAAGAACAGCCCATCCTCCAAAAGGTTTGAGTAGCAAATGTTCATTACTGCTACCTGGCCTTATCTGAAAATGTCAATAATTTGATATCGGGCTTAGCACTTTGACTGTCTCATAAGTGGTGCCAGCTGCAGGGGGGTGGCAAGGCTGGGACCCTGCTGCCGTGTTCAGCTCTTGGCCTCTTACAGACCCCCAGCACTGCAGCTCTTCTCTGTTTCATCTTCTCAGCTGTCAAAGGGGGAGTGTAAACATCAGCATTTCTGTGAAGGGCTCAGGGTCCCGCAGCAAGATGCTCTGGGTGCTCATCCCATCCTGTGTGTACACACAGCGAGCAGCTCCTCCAGCCTCTCCACTGATCTCATTAAAGCTCTGGTTTTGGCAGTTGGGGATTTGTAATTTTTTTGTTGTTGTTGCTGCTACTGCTGGTTTTCTGCATCACCACTCATTCTTATAATTAAAGTGACAGCTCTTGAACTAGTGTGTCAAAACAGCATGATTTAGTCAGAAAAGTACTGGGAAGATAATCTCTAATCAGACAACAGTGACTCATGTTTAACTAGGTAAAGGTAAACCCTAGATCCTGCTGGCTCCTGGGGAAGCTTCCCCAAGGACAGGGTGGTGTTGGTCGGAGCTTGCACGACTGGGCCCCACTGCTTGGGGTTTATGATGGAAACTGTTTAACACGTGGTTTGTGTCTGTGTCGGGGCTGAAGCTGGACTACTCTGAACCTTAGCAAAGCTTTTCACACTGATTTTCTAGGAGCTGTAAGGAAAAAAAAAAAGAAACATAAAGGAAATTATTTTGGTTTGAAAATCAGTTGATATTTCCAGCTTGGCTGGAAATTCATTGTTCCAGGAGTCCCAGCTCTTTGTTCCCTGACGTCACAAAACAGGTATGCCAATCCTGAAGGAATCTCAGTGGAGAAATCCCAAGTGTGGGTGATGTTTGTGGCTACAGGAATGTGCATCTCCCCTGTGGTGTGTGGGTCAAGAGGGGCACAGGGCTGGGCAAGCATCCTGGGAGCTTCTGACTCACTGCTTGCTCCTACTCCTGAGCTTAATCTTGGTCAAGTTCTCACCCTTCCTGCTTTTTCTGCTCTATGCTCTGCTGACCTCAGTCCATGGTGCTGTAGACACGACAGTATAGGTATATTTATCTATGTGTCATTACTGTTTGGGTAAGATGCCCTGTGACTCCACCAGGGGACATCATGACAGCCTGCATGTGGGGAGGCCTTAAATTTATCCTGCTTATAGTGGCTGCTCTCCAGCATCCTGGTCTGTAGGGTACAAGAATCCTGGATTAATGGCAATATTTTTATATTGCCTTAAATAAACTTCCATTCTTGACCAGAGCATTTTACTTCATTACACAGGAATGTTAATTGCAGCATTTATCCGCAGAGCTAGGCAATCTTACAATAACATTTGATGCTGCTGAAGATTAAAGGGCTCCAGTTTCAATAGCAGAAAGGATTTCTGTCTGGAAGGAACCAGCCCTCCAGTGCTCAGGTACTACATAGCAGGAACTTGAGCTTCCAGTTCATTTTCCAGGAAAGTTTCTAATGCTGAAGTCACTGACCTTTGTGAGCAGATCACTGGAGTGACAGACTGGCACTGGTCCAGCGGGTACCTCCTGTGCTCCTCCTACTTCTGAGACAATATCCTCTCTACACTATGAATAATATCTTTGATTTCAGCACTTGTGACCTGAGCTGAGGAAGAGGAGTGAGTGGGGGTGTGCAGCTGTTCTTTACACACATCTTTGCCCTATGAAGGTCACTGAACTGGGAGTTTCAGGTGCAACAGCTGGCATAGCGCAGTGGCTCCAGGAGTGGCTTTGGGCAGTCTAAATGCTGCTAGGATCTCTGCCAGGATGGAGGTGAATATACATGAGACACTTGTGAATTGCTGAAAGAAATTAGTGGATGGAAGAGGAAAGAGAAGGGGGAGGTGAGGATGACTTTTTCTCTCCTGTGCTCTCATACAGTGAAAAGCTGGTGACTGGGAGCTATTGAAATGCTTATAATTGTCTCATTAGAGACAGAAAATGTAATTAAAAGGGATAGCAATCTCTCTTCAAATTCAAAACATTACAGTCCATCTTCAAAAGCAGTTTTGGCTATTAGCACAGGCGGTAAAATCCCAGCAATTGAACCCAATCTAATCGCTGTGTCAAACCACTAAGGAGGAAAAATGAATTCCCTTCCAGATGCTACCGGACACATCCGCTGTGTGTGGAGGGGTGGGAGCATGGGGTGGGGGGCACAGGTGGCCTGAGCATGGGAGCCCCTGAGGGTCAGCACCCCCAAGGAAGAGCAGAGGCTGCTGTGTCTGCCAGGGGTGGGACACGGAGCCCCCAGAGCAGCAGCCGGTGCCCTCTGCAGATGGCATCGAGAGCATCCACTTCGCTGTGGATGCCAAGTGCTCTCTGGGACAACGAGCAAATCACTCACGTATTTTTCATGTTTTGCTTAGATGTTGAAGTTTTAATTCCATGTCTGGGGAAAAAGACTGTTCCTTAAATTTGTCAGCAAAGTTGAGACGTGTATGAGTGAGACAGCTGGGTGGAAGCTCCTGCTCTCGCACCATCAGGGTGATGCTTCCCTCTCTCCCTCTCTCCAAGCCACAGGGGTGGCTTGGACAGCTGGACCCCTTCTGTGCAAAACGAGGGAGGTTCACCCAGGGCGGCAGTGAGCAGCCAGGGTAGGTGCAGTTAGTTCAGAGCTTTTGGTGCTCTTCAAGACCTTCAGAAAGGCCTTCAATTCTTCAGAGCCTTACAGAAATGATAGGAAATTTAGTTTTGCATTTCTCAGACATTGTGAGGTTGACCAAAATATTTGGCACATGAAGTTGACTTCAACCCCTGGTGTATTGTCTTTGAAAGAAAATCTACAAAACTCCCCTCTCTTGCTCTCTCATTCAGTTGCATGTGTTGCTTTTCTTTTGGGACCAAAACCAAAAGCACTGAAGTGCAGAGGAAAAAAATCTTCCTGGATCTTCCTCACCCCATGAAAAATGGAGGTGTTGGAGTTACCGGAGGTGAAAGCAGTCCCTTTCCCTCAGTCCCCTCTGGCTTAATGCTGGCTGTATCTCTGCTGGGAGAGGCTGGTTGATCCAGCTGGTCCTTTTGTATCTCACCACAGAGCTCTGGTGGTCACACCGTGGCAGCCAGAGGTCATCACTGACATGTCCTACTGCTCCTCTGCAAAGGTGGGGTCAGGCAGGTCAAGAAACCCTGCCCAGAAAACCATGAGTAAAGTATTAGAACTGATGAAAGGCACCATCTTATGGTACCTGGCCAAGAGGTCACCTGTGTCTCCATGGTCTCTGAGACCTCACATCTCAACTCTGCAGCCTGGGGAGTGCTGAGAGAGATGGAAAGGAAGGAATTAACAAGGAAAGTGAAACAGCTGATTTTTTGTTTCATTTCCTGAGAAATAAGAGAAGATTTTTGCAGCTAATGAATTATTTCTGAAAACACTAGTAATAGCTGCAGGCAGCATTAGCTTCAAGTTTCCCAATGAGCAAGAATCACTTATGTACCATTTTAAAATTCTAATGTATTTTCATTTTCTGTAGCTCAACTCTAACATGACTGAGGGTCTGGAAAGAGGCCAGAAGAAGTAGCCATGTTTCCAACAGATTACTGTCTCCTCAGATGAAGCAGTGGAAAGCAGTTCTGGATCCTGTTGAAACCTGGGGCTACCAATTATCTCAGCAGAGAGGCTCCAGAGCCCTTCGTTAGCGCTGCGGATGGGCGATTTCAACTAAGCAGAAAAATTGGTTGTGTCAGAGGTTAAATAGCTCTGCTGCTGCTTAAAAACAGGTTTGCTCTGGACTTCAGAGGCACTGGGGTTTCTGCCTCCTTTTCAAAGAAACCCTGTAGCAAATCTGGAGGCAAAACCCAGCCAGGAATGTGGACTGGAAAGCAGTGATCCAGTGGCACATGATCCCCTCCCTGTCCCAGGGGCAGGTGGTGGTTTGAAGTCCCACCTCCCACCCAGAGCTGAGGCTGGGGCACAGGGAAGAGGGAAGGTGCTGCTCTGGCAGAGTCTCCAGGGCTGGGTTGGCTTGCCGTGGCACTGCTCAGTGACTGAGGGATGTGTCATCTGAGAGAAAAAGAGGAACAGATGGTAGAGGGAGTTACAGTGGGAGGAAAACCCAATTAGAAATCCCAGCATGGTTTGTGTTGGGGATATGGATATTATACCTTAAGTAACAGCCAGGAAAAGAGAGATACCAGGCTTTGTCACCCATGGTAGAGAAAATTCTTGTTTCAGGCAGAGAATGATACGAAAAAAAACTTTAGTAAAGCTTCTGGGAGATTCTTCTCTGAAGGGAGAGTGAATGAGGGAGATACACAATGGTAGAGATGGATTTAATATGTCCAGAGTGTGGGCTCAGCATTCCAATAGAGGTTTTTTAGCTTCCCCCTCCTAGAAGAATGTTTAATAGTTAAAACAGCAGCCTGAGAGTTGGAAGTCTGTAATTCCATCCCTAGGAATACCCCCAGCCCCTCCCGGCATAAGCACCTTGGCATCAGTCTTGGGGGGTTTTGGCCATTCAGAAGTTAATTTTCAGAAGCAGAGAGCATTCCATGAGCTGGATTCAGGCAGTGGCACCTCTCAGCCTCAGCTGCTGTAAAATCCCTCATCTCTGAGACAGAGTTTGCAACTTTTTGCCATGTGTGGGGATGGAGCTGCCTGGGACACACTCCTCCCTGGGAGGGGGCCAAGCACTGGCTCTTGGAGTGCAGGGACTGTGAAAAGGCCAAAGACAAGCACATTTCATACTCTCAGCAAGTGCTTAGGGGATGCTGGACTCAAATTCAGCTGGGACAGCGGCTGTGGGAGAACTGCTCTGAACAGGGTTCATGGGCAGCTCTCTGTGTCCGGAGGGGGACAAGACAACGGCCCAGTCCTGCTCATCTGTGCAGCTGGGGATCATTTCGCTGGCGAATAAAGCCCCGAAGGCCTGAAGGCCTCGATGTGTGTTTCGCGGTGCTGTTGTTGCGCTGCCCCCGCTGTGCTCACGCTGGTGCCGCAGCCCTGCCCGGCCCCGGCTCAGCGAGAGGAGGTTTCACCTTTCCCGGCTGCTGTCAGAGCATCTCCCTCCCGCAGCTCGGCCCAGGCGCAGGGGATGCTTTGCGGGCGAAGGACTCAGGGTGCTGAACTGTTTGGGAGGGCGAGGAACAGGGTACGTGTTCTGGAGCAGGATGGGGAAGAGGGACTGAGTAAGAAAGAGTGAGAGATTTCTGGTTTTATTCCCTAACAAAAGGGCTATGGAACGAAATTTTAAGAAATCATTCCTGAACAACATGAGGTATGGGAACACTAATGTATTTTTGCTCATTCTTTCTCATTCAGCTTTTTTTTTTTTCCATTAAATGATATTTCTGCCTCGTGCTACACTCTTAATTACCTTGCTGAGTGCATCATATAGGTCTCAGATCACTGACTAATGTTGATAAATTATTCTTATGAAACAGACTTGTGTTTTCTGAGGGGTGCTCAGGAACAAAGGGTCAGAGCTAAGTACAGGACCAGAGCTCAGGCATTCCCAGGCCTCACTGTTATGTTATGACCATCAAGCCAGCCTAGAAACTCACAGAAGCAACCCTGCTGGAAAGGACTGCTCATCCTTAAAGCTTTTTGTTCTCTATGAAAAAGTCCAAGAAATGCTGTTTGGTAAGTTTATTCTGGAACTTATGAAAGTATCAGTTGCACAAACTTTTCCTGATGTAGGCATATATTAATAACAACACAGTATGGGGTATTTGATGTCCTGGAAATCCTCTTTAAGTACCTCAGTATCTATAAAATCTTCCTGTAGCTCAGGGTATGGGCCAGCATATCCCATCTCAGCTTCCACCCATCCACCCCGACGCCAGAATAGCAAGAGCATTTAGTTGGGAAACAGGCACTTACAAAATCCTTCCTTCACTTTCCCTTCCATTCTGTTACATAAATTCTGTATTTCCTGGAATAGAGGCTCTGAACTGCTGAACTCAGTCTGAAGGCAACCCAGAAAACGAGCTCATTTACATTAATAAGAAATCAACTGTTCCTTTTTGCTGGATTCCCAGGGGAGCAGCTGGTGGTCTGCTTTTTCCATGCAGCCATTCTCCTCCATACTGAAATGCCTCAGAAACATTTGTTTGCCTGAAAATGTTACTGGAAACCAAAATCGCTGATGTGAAAAACAAATAGAGCAAACCATGGATTGTTCTGGTCAATTAGACCTTTGAAAAGTGGTCAAATACTTTGTATATTATTTGATAGCTGTATTCAAGCCTCATGGCTCTTAATTTACACTTTCTCATGCCTGCATCAATCTTCATCTTCCTGTCCCCAAGCGTTCGCCTCTCCACTGTTCAGGACAGTGCAAAAGCTGCATCACTGGGTGGTTAATTTTAAGACTAATTATCATCAAGGCATGAAAAAGCATTTTACATTATGTAATTTTTGTGTTTGCACATGGACCAATTCATTTTAGCTTCAATTGTTACTAACCACATCTGCCAACATTAGAAAGATGGTACTGGGTATAGCAAAGTGTAAACTATTATGGTTTTTTAAAAATCTAAATTTATTTTCTATACATGTAGATGTATACCTTTTATATCTCTCTAGCTATGTATCTATAAAACAAACAGATATAAACCCAAATGTATATAGATCTATAGATACAGATAAAAAAGATAAAAATCTAAAAAATTAGATTAGCAATGTGGGTTAATTTTTAAATTATATAAGGATTAAACTCAATGATGCAATGTTGCACACATTTGCTTTTATCTTTCAAAACTCAGGTTAATGCTCAGTACTTGTGTTTCCAGCCAGAAACCACAAACTTTCATTGCTGTGACACATTAGTCTCAGCTTCTGCCTGGATGGTTGAAAATGATACACTGGGGCAAAGTTACCTCTAAATGCTCTTGCTTGCTGAATGATAATGATGTTGCATCTCTTAGTAGCCCAATTTCCTTACAGAAAGTAGGAAGGAGGTAAGTAGAAAGAGGCAGTATGGAATAATCTAATCCATATTTTATAAATCCCTTGTAAATTATTTATATTATTACTGTCTCTTCTGAAATGATCAAAATATATTGAAAAGCTGACCCTTTCCTCATGTTTCTATGTGAGGAAATGCCCAAACATCCTCTTTGGGTTTGGTGACACAGTATGATGTTAGATGGGAGTGGGAATGCCCCTGGAGAGGGCAGTGACATCCCTCCGAGTGAGGGCTGTGCTGCACTTTCAGCCCCACTTCCAGCACTGCATGCCAAGTTAAACTCTGGAAAAACTCCACTGGCTTTATTAAAGAATGAATTGCAGAATTGCACAGTTCAGTGGCCATGGCTGCTGTTCTGGGGGGATGGGATGAGCCCCAGCAGTGCTCAGGAGTCACTGGGACTCAGGGCCCTGACTTGGGTGTGCACGCCCTCGCCAGATGGTTTTGTTTGACTAACCTTTGGGATTGTTGGCTGTCCCCTGGCTCGGTGTGAGGCAGACATCACTTTGCTCTGGGTGCTCAAAACCCAGATATTGTGAGCTTGTACGTGGTTTAGAGGATGATGTGCAACAAAGAAACAAAAAGCTTCCTATTTCAACCTAAATAAGAACAATCAAGGGAAAATCTATTCAGGTGGGAAAGAGCTGGTGAGGTTATTTCTAACAGAGCCAGAGAGAAGAGGTACCTATAGATGTGGGCTGGAGAAGGAGGAGAGGAGTGAAAAAGCTCCTGCATTTCTCTGATTTGTACAAAGCCTGGAAATGCTCTGCTGTTGGTAGAAAATGAAATACAAGGGGGATGGCCCCAGTAACTTCTGGCAGCTGGTGCTGAGCAAGCAGACACCATGCTGCAGAGCTCAGCTGCAACTGGAGACTGGGCTGGGGGTCCCTGCTTTCCACATGGGAAACTTTAACCTGCTCCAGTCAGTGCCTTGGCTTGGCATAAAGCACACACGAGTTATGGGGCTGAAGGGGTGTGGGATGAAGGGCCCAGGCAAGGCAAGGCAAATTTCTGTTGCATATGCTAACTAGGGCAAAAGTATTTCCTGTCTATAGATTTGGGACACAATAATGGATCACCACACCTCAAGAGATAAGCATTATTTTAATGGACTTGATAAAGTAAATAAACTCACAGAGAAAACCTCCTTGGACAGTATAATTACAGATACTGGGCTATAACTCATGGGCTTGCACACTTGGTCTGGCAGGTGAATAACAAGAGAAGTCATTAGCAGAAGGTGAAAGAGGAAGATGTTATAGGAATTTCTCCACTTTCTAATTCTTCATTTGTAAACTTCCCTTCAAGTTCAGTGCCTTAGTCTTCTTGGATGTCACTGTCATTGCTTGTGATGAAACAACTGATCACTTAGATTTTTCTTATAAAGACCTAAACTGAAAATGATCACAAGCAAATGCAGAACCATGCCATTAAATGCATGGACTTCTGTGATATTTGTCCACTTGTGCATTTAACTTTCTGGTTTTCTTTTGCAACTGTATAAAGTGAGATGTAGAACTGCACTGCACACTTAGTCTTTTTCCTTGGATTTGTATATGCAGGAACCTGTAAGGGTACACGGAGTGCAGAACTGCACACACAGGTGGATGGTCTGGATAGAACATGTGCTTACTTGGTCTTTGTGCTTCTCATTTTTTAGTGGCCATAAATCAAGGTCTCCATAAATCAGGGGCTTCACATTACAGCTTTGAAGACTCTTACAGAAATAGCATTCCAATATAAAACAACATTTGATGCCATAAACGTAGGAAAATATTCCTGAGTAGTTTGAATTACCCTTGCTCTGATGACTTGCATAATTTAACCAACCCCATCTAATGGAGCAGAAAACCACTGTGACTCTCCAAGAAAGCCCATTTCTGTCTCAAGTAGCAGCCAAAGCAGCCTGTTTATCTAATTTTCACACCCAGAGCTCCTTGTCTCCAAACATCAGCTGTTCTCCCATCTGCATCTGGTTTTGCATCTGCACAATTGCATGATTGAGGTGCTGATCTCCTGATATGGCATGAGTGCCAGGGATTGTGTAAGTGCCAGGGATCTTGTGTGTGCAGGGATTGTGTGAGTGCCAGAGATCGTGTGAGAGCCAGGGAACACGTGTGTGCCAGGGAACACGTGTGAGTGCAGGGATCGTGTGTGTGCCAGGGATCACATGTGTGTGCCAGGGAACATGTGTGAGTGCAGGGAGCACATGTGTGTGCCCGGGAACACATCTGTGTGCCAGGGAACACGTGTGAGTGCCGGGGATCTTGTGTGTGCCAGGGATCGTGTGTGTGCCAGAGAACACGTGTGTGTGCCAGGGAACTGTTGTCAGTGCAGGGATCACGTGTGTGTGCCAGGGAACTGTTGTCAGTGCAGGGATCACGTGTGTGTGCCAGGGAACTGTTGTCAGTGCAGGGATCACGTGTGTGTGCCAGGGAACTGTTGTCAGTGCAGGGATCACGTGTGTGTGCCAGGGAACTGTTGTCAGTGCAGGGATCACGTGTGTGTGCCAGGGAACTGTTGTCAGTGCAGGGATCACGTGTGTGTGCCAGGGAACTGTTGTCAGTGCAGGGATCACGTGTGTGTGCCAGGGAACTGTTGTCAGTGCAGGGATCACGTGTGTGTGCCAGGGAACTGTTGTCAGTGCAGGGATCACGTGTGTGTGCCAGGGAACTGTTGTCAGTGCAGGGATCACGTGTGTGTGCCAGGGAACTGTTGTCAGTGCAGGGATCACGTGTGTGTGCCAGGGAACTGTTGTCAGTGCAGGGATCACGTGTGTGTGCCAGGGAACACATGTGTGTGCCAGGGAACACGTCAGTGCAGGGATCGTGTGTGTGCAGGGATCGTGTGTGTGCCAGAGAACACGTGTGTGTGCAGGGATCACGTGTGTGTGCCAGGGAACACATGTCAGTGCAGGGATTGTGTGTGTGCAGGGATTGTGTGTGTGCCAGGGATCATGTGTGTGCCAGGGAACACATGTGTGTGCCAGGGACTCCACGGGTGCTGCCCATCCCTGGGCTGTGCACAGAGGAGCAGGGATGTCCCAGTCCCGGGGCCTGGCCGTGGTGCCCCGAAGTGGGGATGGATTTTGTCCATGTAGGGTGAGGACTGAAGGTGTATGCACTGAATCTGTCAGACTTAGAACAGGAGGTGTCAGGCTCGGCACTGCTTTCCTGAATCACGGTCTTAGCCACGAACAAATAACATATGTCTAAACCTGCTGTCAACTGCAATGAGCTGAAGCAGAAATGCAGTGCCAGCCAATGGGAGTTGTATTTTTGGCCCGTATATGTGACCATGAAACAGAGCAATAAAGGCTTTAGGTTTTTCCATTCCTTTTTATTTATTTCTGTAGGCTGTAGTAAGGGACCATTGCTTTAAAACCCTTAGACATTTGGACATATTTTACAAGACAGTACAGTTTCTGAATGTCACACATTGATCACAGTTTCATACTACTACATGCATATAAAGACACGGATTTTTTTAATAATTTCTTTTACAGAAACAACTGGAGAGGTCAATAAACTTCAACAAAGAATGACTAAATTAAAGTTACAAAAAATGTAAGACTCTAAGTTACATTAGTATATGGCTAATGTTGCAGTAATCACCCCAAAGTGCCAGGGCATTGAAACATTTCTTAAAAGGGAAGAAAATGTGTGCTGGTGCATTGGACAGTGAATTCCAATATACCCAATGAAGAGATTGTGCAAGACATGCAGGATCTGCTGGGCTGTTGGGCACAAGCACTGCCCTTCCTTACAGACATGCTGAACTGGCTTCCCCATTGATTCCCCACTGCGCAGGTTAAAAAATAACCCAGTGCAAGGCAATGGAGAAACCGGTCCTGGTCTGCCCTGTCTGGGTCACAGTCAGTTTCCACTTCTAGCTATAGAAGCAATTTGATCTGCATGTACCAGCAGAGCCACAGGAAACACATTCTCCAGTTTTTATTTGTTGTTAAGTATCACTTTCTTAAAAGGACCCGCCCATCTTTCCTATCTTTCAGTGACTGTGGATGCCCACAGCTGCCCTTCGGAGATGTCACTGGGAAGTTCTGCCTGGGCTCAGGGGCCCTGCAGGTCCTGGCCTTCTGCAGAAGGAGAGCTCGGGCTGGTCCCTGGGCACAGGGGCATCACTGAGCAGTGTTCACAGCAGGGCCTCGCTGAGGTTTTCTCCCTTTTCCAAAACTGCTTCACTGGCCTGATGACAGAGCAAGACTCTGCTGCAGGAAGTGGGGGTGTATTTTTTAATGCTAATCTAGTTGGAAAGCGAGTTTGGTTGGTAGCTGTGGCTGGCCTTTCTGAGTACAGTATCATGGCTTCAAAATTCAAAGTAAAATGGAGATGCTGCTCCCCCACCCTCCCCCCAAACACACCAGTGGGAGTGGTTCAATGCAAAAGTAATCTTCTGCACTGACCACCAAAAAGCCAGAGAATGGGGGAAAAAAGTTCATCATAAGCCATCATAACAACAAAACTGACATAAATAAGATAAATCCCAGGGGCTGCAGGAGCCAACGTGTGGCTAATGGTATATGGAGGCAGTAAAACAACAGGAAGAAGAGTCATAAATGGCAGAGCTCCTAAATGAAAAACACAGAGTAGAGAAGAACAGATGAATAGTATTAAATGAAGATTACCAACAGGACCAGAGGTTGTGCCACAATTCAGACCAATGGCCATCTGCCGGTAACATCCTCCCAGCTTCAATACATCCCTCAACTGAGGGCTGAAAACTGCGGGGCTGAGGTTGGGGCCCTGCTGTAGGGACAGTCACCTTGAGTTTGGGATGCCACTTGTGGCATCAAGTCCACAAAGAGTGAGCTGACGTGGAGGGGTGCTCGGTCATGCCTGCAATGGCTGTCACCCTCTTGCCTGAAGGATTCACCCTTTTCTCAGGCTTTCACTGGCCTGCCTCTGGCTCCCCTTCCCTCACTTCACTGGTTTCCAAGTAGGTACTGTGGGCAGACACCTCCAGCCCTGGGGCCATAAAAAGCTATTAGTTTTCCAATAGCTTTTATAGATAATGGGTCCAAATTCTTTACTGGTCTATATGGGGCACAGCTCCATTGGCCTCAATGGGCTTTAACTTACAGCAGCAAAGAATTTGACATTTCATATAAATTTGGCTCCCTGGTTTTCATGAGGCTCTAGTTTTGAGGGGTCTTTGTACAGAGTTCAGCCTTATTGTTAATTTTTGAAAGTAGTGTCACTGCAGTCTTGGAAAGACCCCTTTAAAAATAAAGGTTAATACTTGTTTAGTCCTACAGAGCATCAACAGTATTATTTCTAGTTAAAAGGAAAAAGGAAGGTTTTGCTTTCTCTTCTAAGCCTCTAAGACTGAAAACTTCTTGTGCGATGAAGCCAGAATCAAGCAAAGCAAAATTCGGAGTAGTATTTACACAGATATGAACACTTGTGGCACCCAACCATTGGTGTCAAAGGACACTTATTGTGGCTCAGGTAACACCAGCAACAAACGGGATACACATCCTGGATGAAGACTTTCAGTCTTCCTAAGGTTTCCTTTGCCTGGCCAAGACAAAGTTTCAGTGCAAGAGCCTAAATGTGATCAGGATGGGGTGTGAGATGTATGCTGGAAAATAAACATCTCTTCTTCAAAGGGCTGGGTGGTACTCGGGCTGTTCCTGTCCTGGTGTGGGAGGGCAAAGTTAAGAGTGGTCTGACTAGAAGCTTCCTATGGTTTTGTTGACCATGCTCTAACAAACTTGCTGACATGGAAGGTGCATTTTGAAGGGATTTATGTGATCGCTGATGGCAGCCTATTGCATTCATTGCTTCCTAAAAAAGAATAATCTCACCCAACTTTAATACCTTCATTTGTGAACAGGTCTTGCTGATAATCACATGCAAAACTGGGTCTACTGGTTTTTCCTTTCATTTAAGGGATACCTGGACTTTCTGAAACACATACTTTTCCAAATTAAATCCGTTTCAGGTTTATTGGTTATTATGATGGGCATGTAAGAAAATCTCACAAACAAATGAAAGGAAGTGGAATCAAAACTCCATCTTTGGCAAAAACATGGTCACTGACCAAACTGCTGGGCAGAATTGGAAGGAAATGTCTGTGCAGAGCTAGAGTGGGTCTGAGGCTCTTCATCATGCTAAACTTCAACAGGCCATGAGATATCTTCAGGATGAACATTTATCTCTTGGACTTTTTATTAAATTTCTGTGAATGTAGCTGGGGGTACATCTATAAAGGAGCAAGGAAGATCATTAAGTAAGCAGGTACATGGACAGATTTTACCATAACTAAACCAAAATCCGGTCTCTTTCTGAATGTTCACGTTTCTCACTCCTCCATAATTTTTTCTCATTTCCTGATTTTTTCTGGGACCAAAAATAAAATTTCCAAAACCCAGTGAGAAATGAAGGTCTGGACACTTCTGTTTTAATCCAGGAAAAAACTTCTCTGAAGGTGCCTGAGCATTGTCAGGTCACTGCCTTGAATAAGAGCCTAAACTTTGATGCTTATCCCAACGCCATCATGTCACTATTAGGACAGGTAGATTCAAAACCTGTCTCTTCTTGCTGTTCTCAGCTTAATTGATGTAAATCTGGAGAAACTGCATCCAGTGATGTTGAGTGACCTTTCCCCTGCTGCCACCGAAGGCAGGGTCTGGCCCGCTCCACGTTTCTCAGCAGGAACATCTGTTTCCACAGCCAGTCCCTGGTTAAGCACCACAAACAGGAAAATACGAAAACATGACAACATCAGACAAACCCCATGACCTTTCACAGATGCAATTCCAGGAGGAATGTTGCAGGTGTTTATCAGAAAAAAAGAAAACAACAACAAAAAGTTGGGGGATCAGCTGTGTAAATGAACACAGAGAGAGTGTCTAATATATTATTCTGTAATACAAAAAGAAGAAATCTGACTTGATTGCCCTATTAGAAATTTGCTAAAAATACAGATATATATTTATATTTTTATATATATATAATTTTTTTTTAAATCTGAACAGAAAAATAGACTACTCTGGAATGCATGAAAGTCACATGACTTCTCCATACATCAGATACTTATAAAGCCAACACAATGGCAAGCAGGAGGTACAGAGGTAACTAGAACATCTGTACTTTATTCAGGAACTATTTAAAGCCATATTCTCCCCAAATGGGTGATCCAAATGAATCCAAGGTAGCACTTGTGTCTGATTACCATAAGCAGAAGTGACTGACCAAACAAGGAGGAGTTGGGGCTGATGTGGAGCCCCAGGGAAGCCCATCTCACTCCGGTTGTGCAGCAGGGCACTGGCGCCACACGGCCTCCTTCGCTCCACTGCTTCACTCAGGAACTGTAGGATTTGCTTTAGAATGAGGTGTTCTGTGGAGCTTACCAACAGAGAGAACGTGGCTTTAGAAACCTTGTCTTTGCAATGAGTTTTACATAACCTTGTTATTTACTATAAACTGTACCGGTCATAATTCTGTCAAGACATAAATATACAATAGGTACAAATATTAACAATACATTACAATTTTACAGAAGAGAATACTGTTTTCCTTAGAAATGTGTATCTTATTAGCTGCAAGGGAAGAAAAGGCTACAGTTTATCACAGCCACAGTTGCCAAACAACCTGACCGCCTCAGATGTGTTTCTCATGACTCGCACAGGCAGATATTCCCCAGCATTTGACACACGGCATGTTCAGGAAGGGAATGTGCGTTCCACGGATTTCTTTTCCTCTCTCTTGCTTTTTTTTTTTTCTTTCCTTTCTTCTACCTTTTTTTGACTCTCAAACCTCTCCGAAAAATGTGGATTTCACAGGAGACTCTTTTGTTTTGGGTTGGGTTTTTTCTGTAAGTGTGCTTAGGTGACGTTTTTAAGAAAAGGCACTGAGAAATCTACTGTAAAGTCACTGCTTTGTTCCTCTGTTCAAGGCTAAAACTCAAAGAATCTTTGCCTCCTAGTTAAGAAAACTGCACCCTCTCCTTCCACATATATATATGTATATATATGTGTGCATATAAATGTTATAAATATATATATGTTCTATATATATATTTATAGGTATGTATTAAAAATTATGTTGATGGCGTAAGATACAAGCAAGCACAGACATCACACATCCAGAGAGAGTCCTTCCAGGTATGATGTCTTCTGTAGCAGCAGGTGAGGCTCTGTCAGCTTGCTTGATACTTGGTGCACAGTAAATTTGCAGACCTGAATGCCAAATATCAGTGATTAAACCACACGCTTTAGCTCAATGCAAGAGATATTGCCTGTTTTCCCCTACTGCTATGAACTTTGGGAAACATGTATCAAACAAACAAAAATTAAATTGTCTTTCTTGGATCTATAGGATTTGGTGAGCATTATGTTTTCAAAGCACTGCTTTNGTGTGCATATAAATGTTATAAATATATATATGTTCTATATATATATTTATAGGTATGTATTAAAAATTATGTTGATGGCGTAAGATACAAGCAAGCACAGACATCACACATCCAGAGAGAGTCCTTCCAGGTATGATGTCTTCTGTAGCAGCAGGTGAGGCTCTGTCAGCTTGCTTGATACTTGGTGCACAGTAAATTTGCAGACCTGAATGCCAAATATCAGTGATTAAACCACACGCTTTAGCTCAATGCAAGAGATATTGCCTGTTTTCCCCTACTGCTATGAACTTTGGGAAACATGTATCAAACAAACAAAAATTAAATTGTCTTTCTTGGATCTATAGGATTTGGTGAGCATTATGTTTTCAAAGCACTGCTTTTCCTTTGCAGTGAGTACATATTTAGTCTACCATAGCTTTAGCTTAGAGTAGATTTCCCAGTGCTTACATTATATATATGTGTATTATGCACACACACACATATATAGATACATACTTTGTATTCAGACTTTATTTCATTAAAATAAATTCAACATACTTCCTTTTTAATTGGGCACAAAATGAGAGCTACATCTTTATACACAAATAAGAAAGAAATGCTCTTCAAGCATATTATATGCTTAATTTTAAATTATTTGCTTTCTATAAGAAATCTATAGGACTTTGGCTATTCAGACTTAAAAGGTAGATTTTTTAAATTATACTTTTGAATTTGGCTTTCAAAAGTGACAGTAAAATGCTACTTTAAAGGTAGGACTAAATAGATGACATAAGGTGTGTGTCATGAGCGATCACGCAAGGCAGACAGAGGGCCTTTGGTTACAAGGAGAGTTGCACCAGTTGACTATCAGATAAAAAATGATAGAATTGTTGATTTATACATTTTTCTCAGTGCCATCTATAAACCAAATACATCAATTTGGATGAGAGTGTGGTAAATACTACACTATATGGCTATATTTAAATACGTTCACTTTCGTGATATGTAAAATATGACTTTTTTTCCACATGAAAGCATCAGCTCTAAAAATATTTAACTTGGAAATCACTATTACTTTATTAAAAAAAAATTCCCTGATTTTTCTTCTTTTTACATTTGTGCTGATGGCAGACATGACTGATCACTGAACATAGAGATTATATTAAAACTGTTCTCTTTAAGATTTCTCGTTGCCGCTCTGTGGCCTCAGAAAGCCACAGAATAAATCAGTTTTTAAAGCTTATCTGCTGGAAAGTTACTTTACTTTTTCGTGACGACTCAGTCTTAACTAGTATCTCAGCAACACGTCGGTTCCTCTAAGTACACTTGTATTTACTATGGCCAAATCCTAAAGTCCTTCACGGGGCCGAGCGCGCCCTCGGAGGAACGGCGGTTCCGGCCGAGGGAAGGCGGAGGAAAAGCGAGCAAACGCCAGGAACCGGCCCTGCGAAAATACCCCGGGGAGTTTCGCCTGCACACGCTGTGCTCTGGGGCACCTCCCGCGTCCCTCCTCGCTCGCACCAGGGCTCTCGCTGCCCTCGGGCTCCTTCCCGAGCTGCCGGCCCCGCTCCGGCCGGGCCCCCGGGGCGGCTCCGAGCGCGGCCCTCGGGACGGGGTAGCTGAGCAGAGCGCGGGCACAGCTCTGTGCCGAGGACACGCCTGACAAAGCCGTCCTCACAACCCATGTTAGCTCCTAAAACAGGTATGTGCTTATTGCTTTTGTCCGTACATGCTGCATTCACTATTACGGGTTAGACAGTGCTGCACGGCCGGGACGGACACACGGCTACATTCAGGACTAACCAACACTTGTTTTTACAATAGGAAGGAACAAAATGCAGTGGTCTCGAGTGGCTTCGGGGGGTCTTCCTCCCACGTGTGCCCCTCTGCTCCCACGTCCCGTGTCTCAGCTCATCCCCGGACCCGCTGCCTGCAGATTGCTACACACCCCGGCAGGAACTCAGGGACAGGTCAGGAAACGCTCATTGACAGAGTTATTTACAACTGAGTTTTACAGTAGAAACAGAGAACAACATAAAAGGTTACCATCACAGTTATCACAGGACAAGTTGTGACTTGCTACAGGCGTGTAACAAATCACAGTCACAACAAGAGGCACAAATTAAAGTAGTGCTTGGTTAAAGTGCTTGATTGTTACACTCTGCTATCCTACTCCAGCATTGCAACAACGACAACAAAAAGTCAACGTAAAGTGCTTTCCCCCCCCGAGATTAAAAACCAAAGACAAATTATTTCCTACACAATTTGACATAACTTTATTGAAACAATAATATTTTAAAAACCTAGGCTGGTGGCTGCTAGTTCTGTTCACTTAAAATGGTCAGATTTTTTTTTTTTTCTCCTCTTTTTTTTCTTGTTTCATTTAAAAATGACTGGATGTTGTTAAAACGTCAGGCCTGACTCTCCTGCCTCTCGCAGCTGCTTCGTGCCACGGCCCTGCAGGAGCCTCTCCCGCCCGACCTCCTGGCGAGAGGGAGCACAGCCAGGCCTGGGGCGGGTCACTAACGAATCCCTCTTTTTGCATATTTATGTAACACTTGCATATCTTTCACTGCGCTGCTCGGGCGCAAAAAGCTTCGGACCAGCCTGCTCCTGTCCTCGCCTGGGCGAGCCTCGGCCGCGCCCGGAGCCGGGCGGGAGGGGAGCCCAGGGCAGCGCCGGAGCCCCGGCCCGGGCAGGGCAGCCACGGCTCCCCTCCGCACGGGCAGGGCGAGAGCCGCGCTCTCCCTCCGGCCCTGCCTCCCCGGCGCCGGGAAGGGGCTCTGGCTGCGGTGCCTCGGAGAGTCCCGCTTCTGCATGGCTCCTCCACACCTTCCCAGCGCGGGCCGCGCGCTGGCCCTGGGGCAGGTACCGGCTTTTAGCAGAGGGTAAGTGCAAGTCTCACTATGTCTTAGGGCATGTTTGGGATTAGATACAAGTGGTGCAACTCACCCTGCTGATATTTCAAAAGAAAACGTCAGGTCCTACAGGATATCAGATTGTTAAACACACAAAGAGCATTTTAAAAATTGGTTTCTCTAGACCATTATTTGTTTCAAATGCTTTTCACTTGGATTTTCCAATAATGCAAGTGTTCCCTGTTACCTTTAGACATAATATCCATCAGAGAAAGCTGTAGATGGGGAACAGCTGCCCTGAAGCAGTGAGCATTGTGTTTTTGAAAGGTTTATACCAACCCCAGCAATTTATTCCAGAGTTCAAATCTGGCTGCCTTGGCATCCTTTATGGAACTAATGCAAATCAGATGTTAATATTTCCAAAAGGAGCTCTAGCGTTCAAGGGGAATGGATGGATATTTGGTCACATTGGCTTCACTGGACAACATGAAAGGAGATCAATGTGTGATCATGACTTGCAATCATTTTTTTGACTGATGTGGGCAATGTCTTTAGAGTTGTTTCAGAGAAGGACATTTTCACAAACCCACACTGGACCTCCCCCAGATTTTTAGAAACAGGTGGCTTGTTTCAGCCAAGTTCATGCCATGCAGAAGCTCTTTTGTTTGTGTTGACTGTGAAGATATTCCTTTAAACTCTCAGTAAATTCTTTCAGACCCCACCTCAGATGCTTTGATCATGTGTGTTAGCATGTCCTCCGCTGCCTGGTAATACATGGACTTCTGGGGAAATGTGATTTTCTAGTCTGACAGTCTCCTGATTGCCCTGGGTTCTTCCAGTGATACCTTCCATAGAGTAAATGCAGTTCTGCCCTATCAGCTTAGGGGAGGTGGGTAAAGCAGCAGCTTCTAGATGGTTCTTCTCTGTTCTATAAACATGGTCCTTTTGCTTTAGATAGCCACTGTTTGCAACACTGTACTTGGGACTCACATTTCCAGGCGGACTTGAATCATACATCAGCTGACCTTCATCATCAGTGTCAGCATCTATATATTTGTGAATACCAGCATCGTGGAAGTTGAAAGCTATGGCTGCCTGCGGCTCCGGTGACTTTGGAGGGGTTCTCGCACTTGCAGTTGTGTAGATTGAGGCTTCTGGACTCATGAGAGACCTGTCAGAGAGTAAGGAAGTATCTGTGGCGGCAGCAGCAGCTCCTCGGCTCTTGAGAGGGTCTGGATACGTTCTCAGTACATTTGATGCTGGTACTAATGTGCTGGTGTCCTCTTCCATGAAGTTGACTTTCAGAGATCTTAGTTTTAAAGGGTTACTGGCCTTTATGGAGCTTTTGGGACTTTCAATGAAAAAAGCAGAACGGTGGCTGCTGTCGGAGCTTGGGTTCATTTCCACATACCTGGCACCGCTGCTCTCCGGCCTGCTCTGCTCCTGGATGAGGCTGACGCCGCCCTTGCAGGGCAGGGCAGTGAGCGGGCTGTGCGAGAAGCGCCCGCAGTCGGGGAACTCGGCTGCGCAGCTTATGAAGCTGTCGATGCTGGACATGCTCCTCATGTCAATGATCCCATCAGTGCGAGTTGCCAGCAGGGGCACCATAGGGCCAGGAAGGGTTTCCATTTCTAGCTCTTCCTTTTGCTTTCCTGATTGACTCGACTCTTTAGTGTTAAGGTTTGGCTGGGACTGAGTCTTTGCCATTTTGTTGTACATGTCCTCGAGCTGTTGGACATTCAGGTGTTGGGGACTTGAAGATGACCTGGCTTTTTCTGGAGATCCTTGTTCCTTAGTTTCAAAAGATTTACTAGAACTAGTTTCAGAGAGTGTTCTCTTGGTCCATTTCCATTTGCTTGGAGATAAATGATTGTCCTGAACTTTATCTTTTTTGGCTATGCTTTCTCCATTCTTTTCAACCACAATGTCCATCAGTTCTATGCTACGGGCAAACGCATCCTTCATGTTCATGGAAACAATGCTGCCATTCCTTTTTGCTCTTTCAAGAGCTTCCCTGCGCTTAATGGCTTTCTCCTGCCTCTTCTGCTCTTTGTAAAACTCGGAGAAGTTATTGACAATAATTGGGATGGGAAGAGCTATCACCAGCACACCAGCAATGCAGCACAGTCCTCCTACTATTTTACCCAAAAGAGTTTTGGGGTAAATGTCTCCATAGCCTACTGTTGTCATGGTGATTGTTGCCCACCAGAAAGAAGCTGGGATGCTCTTGAATTTTGTATCATCCTCATCCTTTTCTGCAAAAAACACTAAGCTGGAGAAGATCATAATGCCCATAGCCAAAAACAAGATGAGTAATCCAAGTTCATTGTAACTCCTCCTCAGTGTAAACCCCAAGGACTGTAAACCCGTTGAGTGCCGGGCGAGCTTTAGAATCCGGAGTATCCTCATAATCCGAAATATTTGGACCACTCTTCGTACATTTTGGAACTGAAGTACACTTTTATTGGATTCTGTGAGGAAGATAGTAACATAGTAGGGTAAGATAGCCAGCAAATCTATAGCATTCAGTGGGCCTTTGAAAAACTTCCATTTCTTGGGCGAGGAGAGGAACCGCAGGAGGTATTCCATTGTAAACCACGCAATGCACACCGCTTCCACGTGGGCCAGCTGGGGGTTATCTGTGGTCTGCCCAAATTCATCCACGCCTTGTAGTTCAGGAAGTGTATTAAGGGACAAGGCAATTGTAGATAGTACAATAAACATGATGGAAATGATTGCCAAAATCTGCAAAGGAAAGAGAAAACAGGGAGTTAATCTGGGAATGCACTGCTCTGTCTCTCGCTGCTGTTAACACATGGCTGTATTTTCACTCTCATGTTGCAAGGCCCATCTTGCTCAGTACACAAAAGTTGGATAACCAATGCATCGAATGCAGCTGAGTTTATTTTGGAAGCTGCTTTAGTTATGGGAGATGCATAAAGGAGATAAAGCATCTACTTCAACTCCTGTGCTTTCATCTCCACGTAGTCAAGGAACACGTAAGGAACAGCCAGGATGCCAGGAGGGCTGTGAAGCAGTTCACAGCAGGAGCTTTTGATTAACTACTAATTAGGTGCCCAACAAGGCCCATCTGGACAACAGGCTCTGAAATTTAAGCAAGAAGGAATGCAATTGTGAATACCTGATTTGATCGGAGTGATGTCCTCCATTTAATGAGTGGTTACTGCTGTAATTTGGGGTGCTGATGGCTAATTACAGAGATGTGTGTACAATTGTACTACACAAGCATACAAATAACACACTCTCGTTTAATGACTCATCTCTAATTTGAAACTTGATGGTTGTGAAAAACATGAAAACTTCACCAAGCTTTCTAAGCCATTTTGAGTTTTCTGGAGGAGAGAGCAAGCATCTGAGGAAACCAAACTGGGCAACACTGAGACAGCCAAGGCAGGGCAGGCCCAGCCACTGGAGACCTCACACGTTGTCAGAAACCAGCTGAAGAGTGCAGTGAGAGGAGGGAACAGTGCTCTGCAGTGAGCAGCCTCTCTAAACCCACATAAATCTGACCAGAGTCTGAGCCACCAGCTCTGTGCAGTGCTGTATCAGTGTTTGCAGCTTTCCAATGGCACAGGCAGGCTGTCCTGTTGTGCCTGTTTTATACAGACATTAATGCTATATGTTCCAGTTTTCCCTAATTACATCTCCTTTTAAAGCCATTTTAGGGAAGTTTTAGAGCTCACCAACAATTTGAGGACTATTTTTCCTACTAGTGAATTATTTTTCTAGTTTATTAATTGGGTGGGATTATATCTAGTTTCTTAGGTAACTGCCAAAATACAACAATGATTTCAAAACACACACACATGTGACTAACATTTAGTCTTCACTTCAGTGTAAGCCAGTCTCTCACATTCACTTTTCTCCTGCTTGATAGAAAAGCAGCGTGAAAGTGATTGCAATGTGTGTGCCTGATGACCACATGCACAGCATTATGCAAGGAATTATAAAACGTATGACAAAAGTTCTGCATCACAAATTGCAAATCTGATGCACTCCTTCCTTGCCAATATAATTAGAATTTAGGTTTCCTCACAGTGACCTTTCTCAGCCAGTTTTACACCACCAGAATATCCAGTTACCACTTGAGGCACTGGAGAAAGAAATTATTGATGGATTTATTTTTAGCCAAACCCAGCACAGACATCCCAACAGTCAGAAAATACCAGACTTCTGGACATTTATCCCCAAACAGACAGCTGATGCAGTGGAGTAAGTCTTGCAGGGGAAACATGCAAGTCCAACACTGTGGTCTTCTCTCACCCCCTCTCCACAGGTGAAAGGCAAGGCTGGAAGCTTCACTTGAATTAAGTTCATACAGCAAACTTAGGCTATGATTTTGGGAGAAAAGCCCACCCCAAATTTAAGGCAAGAGTTTCAGTTTTTCAAAGTCTGATTTCAACAAGTGTTTAAAAATCCACTTGCTGTTAAGAAAATCCCTTCTAAATCAGTGTTATAACATATATATATATAAAACTCCATACATATATGTTTACCTTTAACTTACTAAAATGCACTGTGTAAGGGTGATTTGCACATGACACTGCAGAACTAGTAATTTAATCTGAAGAATTAGATTTTACTAAAAACAGAGATGAACTCCATCAAATGCTGTTTTCATTGTGTAAATTGGGTTAAGTGGAAGTGGTGCAGTGTAAATAGCCTCCTCTGCAATGCTCTAGCACAGGAATTTTAGAATAGCCTCACTTGCAGTTACTAAATTGTTGTTCCAAGGAAAAATGCTGTCAAGATTCCTTTTCCTTTTTAAACAGGCTGAGTAAAAGGTTTGTTTGCTCTGCTGTGCGCCCTCCCATGAACCTTCTGCCTCCTTGCTACTTTCTTCTTCCCTGTTTGCTGCTGAAATACAAACAACTCCATAAGAACTTGAAGCTCTGGGAAAAACCTGAGAGATGCAAAAATGTAGGAAGAACCATGGGATGAAGAGGAGCAGAGAGGGACACAGGGAAAAGTGCTTGAACTGATGCCTTCAAACTCAAGAGAATAAAGTCAAGTGTCTCATGGTGAAGTGTGGGGAAATTTAGATGTTAATTACTTCTGTGTGGTAGCTTGTTTCAAAAGACCATCTCCTGGAGACCAGGCATTACCCCTGGGAAGCAGAGAGCCTGATTTACTTTCCTAGAAGGCTCTTTTGGTGGTGTTGCTGTCATTTCTTTGCTTACAACCCACCATTTCTGAAGGTGTTTGGGATGTTTGCAATGGTAAATTAGTTTTGCTTGGCTTTGTCTCTGCTCAGTATACACAGAAGGGCTTATTTGTAGGCTCAGATGTATGTACCTGTTGGGTTTTCTCTCCTTTACTTTCAGTGTAAATATTAACACCCCATCTTTATTCAGGGAATTGCATCCAGCAGCAGTAATTGGTGTCAAACCTTCTGTTTCCTTTGATATACCTTCCTGCTTTGAAGATCAAGGCAAGGCTAGATGAATATAAATAAATTAACCGGGAGATCTAAGGGTAAAATTTGATTTTGATTTAGGAGATTTAGCCATGAAGCTAAGCAATAAACAGAGACAGACATTGATCATTTCTCCCACAAGTTGCAGCAATATGTCACTTGTGCTCCCAAGATACAGATTTTCCCCCTTACTCGTCTCCTGCAACCCCATCTTTGGGAATCTTCCCAGGATAAGACAAACTTCTAAATGTGAGTTGATTGTCCTCAGGTATTCAAGGAACTTTTCAACTGGAAAGTCCATAAAACTGAAATGGAATATCTCCAGCAGGGTTTAGAAGCTCTTTCTCCTTCTGTAAGAGATACCTTGTCCTGGTAGCATCCACCATCCACTAAAAGCCACCCAAGGAGCAGTTGTGCACAGAGAACTGGATCCAGCTGCTGGTGTCAGGCATTAGCACTGTTCAGTTGTGCAGGGCTCTGTCCCTAAGTATTTACAGTCTGGGATTTCAGATTATAGAAATCACCATCTGTCTCTCTAATAAGGTTTTCTATCTTGGCTGTGCTGAACCTCTAGCTTGGCAGCTCTTGTATTTTCCACTGACAGTAATGAGAGACAGAAAGCTGAAGGGAAGACGTTTACACTCCCAGGGATGCTCTGCATCGCAGGCAGCCTTTTCATTCCATTCCTGGCCTTTCCTCCTCCCTTTACTCTTCCAGGTTCACTTCTCTTTAACAAAAAAAAGCCAATGGGACCAATTTGGACTTGAGGAGAAACAATCCCTCTGCAGTGCATGAGGTTCCATCTGTTACGAAAAAAGCACCTGCAGTCCCTGTTCCAGAGCACTGACCCCAAATCCCACTGCTTCTCCAGCTGCTCACAGCTGCATGAAATGGAAGGAAGCATGGGAGAGGGTCTCCTCCTGTGGCACTGCTCTCCATGATTCCTAAAAAGGCTTGAAACATGGCCTTGTGCACTTGGGAACTTTGGATGGGCAATCAAAGAGCTGAGCTTGAATGGGCTCAGGCACAGAAATGTCCCTAGAGCTCAGCCTTGGACTGGCAGAAGGAACAGAGATGGGGAAGTTCAGCATCACAGGCCTGTTAGATTTTGTGAGTGCTGCTGAAATGTCCATGTTCCCACTTACAGAGCAAGCTGACCTCTCCCAGCTCTGGCTGCTGGCCTGTCTGGCATATGTGGGCTGGTTGTTGGGATCGAGGAAGGCACCTCCAGCATCCCTGCTGGGCATTGGATGCCCATATTTGCATAGGTCCTATAAAATGCATAACTAAAACTGGAGAAACTTGCAGCCTAAAATTCAGAAGCATAGGAAAAAATCTGGAGTCACAAATAGCTAAAATGAGTGACATGAGGACACATCTGTGACACAGGCAGGTGCAGGAGCCCCTGGATTGTGGAGCCACAGCTTTGACAACTCCTCTCCACTGTCCTCGTGTTGGCTCCAGGGCAGCTGAAGACAGGAGTGCTGACAGACCAGGCCGTACTGGGCAGGCATCCTCAGCAGAGCAGCACAGACACTCCTTCAGCTGCTCGTAAAGCTGACAGGGTTTAAGAGTGGTTTTTCCCTGCACAACTTTCAGACCACTTCCACTAACAGCTTGCATGAGAGAGGCTCTACAGACCCCTTCCTCTTTGCTTCTGTATTTACTCTTGCATTTCACCTGTAGCAATACACCATAAATGTGAAAATCCCCTCAGGTACTTTACAAGGTTACTTGCAGAAGGTATTTGGAGGGTTCCAAACGATGGCCCTGGCTTGTGGTGCAAGTCTCAGTACATATGGGCAGGACTGCAGGAAAAAACTTCACTAAATTGGCTGTTTCAGAAAGGTTTTTGTGGAGTGAATCTCTGGATTGCTGCTATGGTTTCCTTTGTGGAAGCTAAATAACCCAAGGATAGGCAGGGCAGGGTTTTGGATGAATTTAAAGCAGTTGCCTCAAAGTGATTAGCATGATTGTACATACATGCTGGTTATTACACATGCAAATGAGACAAACAAGCTGGTTTTGGGAGAAGTGTAGCCACTTTGTGCAACTGCTGTTTCCTGAGGCAAGATGGATGTGCCATGTTTGCCAGCCTTTAATCCCCACCTCCCCCAGAATCCCCCCCAAAACTAGGCAGGCCACCTCTACCTGGCACCTTTCAGGAAATAACCACCTGCCCTGGGCCTGATCCTGCTTGCTGGGTGAGACTGGCCCCAGAGGTTCATCCTTTGTGATGGCAAGGTCTGTGTTCATCCCTGGGGGAAGAGGGCTCCTGCCTGCTCAGGAGTTTCCCATCTCTCTCTCTGGCAGCAGCAGTTTGTGAGTTCACCCTGCAGTGGCACAGAGAGGGTGAGTTTTATGCAGCGGGGACTAACCCAGCATTGAGGTTTAGTGATATTTATTACTTGGTTATTTTCTTTGTACTCCTAAAGACCCTAACTGGGATGAAGGCATAAGACAGGAGACTTTCAAGGCCATTAAAATTTATGAGAACTGGCTGTCCCAATCCCATAGATGGCTCTAAAATCTCAGAGTAAGCATCCGAGATCTCTCTGCTCGTGGCAACGTGCCCTATACTTTTTCTGTCTTCATACTCAGTAATGAAGCTGATATAGCAAGGAGAAGGGGTGGTGTGTGGGAGAGAGTAGGAGGGTGTTTGAATATAGATTCGATATTCTTGGAAATACGATGAGGAAATTGTTATGTAATCAAGAAGTTCAATAATGGTTTTGTCTAATGCGCTTTTTTAGCTCCATCAAGGCCTACAGAATAAATGTGGCATCAGAACCAGGTTTCATTCATATGCTTCATTTACTAAGGGATTTTTCCTGCAGCCCCTCTGCTTTCCCGAGCTACAACACACTTTGAGTCAAACTGTCCAGCTCCATCCTGCCACGCCTGTGCCAGCCTCTGTCTCCCCAGGCTCTGAGAAACAGAGAGCACAGTGTATTTTGAGCGATACCCCACGTGCTGCACAGTGCAGAAACAGATGGAGAGTTCCTTAATCTCCTCCCCACTTGATTCTGCACAGGAATAACATCTCCTGCTCACAGCAGTTATACATGTCTGTGGTATTTATTGACAGGGACTTGTTTTAGGAAACATCTCTTCACTAAAAAATGCCTATTTATTCATAAACTGAAAGAGTTTGCAGAACATAGTCACTTCTAATGTCAAGATTCTGACCACTGGGCTTGCAGGATGTTTTTTCTAGAAAATGCTGAGGCCATAATGAAAGGCAACACTTGCTTCTTGCATCATGGCAAGTTGAGGCCAAAGTGAGGGATATGGTTGCAAGGGAAGTACAGAGAACCTTTAATCTGCTTTTTTCACGTGGAAGGATGTTAAGATATAATGTAAGATCTTGAATCTCCAAAACCCTTAAGTCCCGCTGATTCCTGTGGAATATAAACCTCTGCTTAGGAGTTTTCCCTGACCTAGCACTTTACATGTCACTCTGGGTGCTGCCCCAAGGGGGTCCTTGGGACCCCTCTGCTGCAGGAGCTCTGTGCTCGGGAGAGGCCCCTGCACACTCCAGCTCACCTCACTGTGGGGCCCTGCACACAGTCTGTAAGAAGGCAAACTCCTACCCTCCTCAGCATCACTACTGCACAGGACAACATCCACAGAAACAAAATCAAGATAAAACCACTTACATTTTGCTTTGGAAACATATGAGATCTTAATTTTGACATTTGCTTGGAAAAGCCAAGTTTGAATAATGGGTAATTATTTTATTTCAATTATAGCTGTAAAAAGTTTATCTGTTGAGAAAGTCTGTTTAGTTTAAAAGAGGATACAATACTTCTGCTGATTCTGTGTCAATACTTCGTTTGCCTACAGGCACCCAGAGAGCTGGAGCTACAACTGCTGCTGACTAAGCTATAGTGGGCAGAAAGTCGCCTTCAGGCATAGCTGGCTGTAAAGTCTTTAATACTCTTAAGAACATGTTTAGTTGTCAGAGAGCTATCAAACCCCATTAAATGATAAATGGTGTCAGTCTTCTTTCAGAGCAAAGCCCAGATGCAAATGGTATACTGGAGAAGAAAATGATAGATGAATGAAAATACTGAAAAGGCAAACTTGAAAGACATACACTGCCTTTAGACATCAGTGCAGTGACAGTTCTCAGGAGAGGATGAGAGGGAAGCATCTGTCCTATTTCTGCTGCTGTTAGCACTGGGGAAATCAAAAAAGAAAACAAATGAATGGCACATGGAAGCTGAAGTTTCCCATTTTTCTTCCAGCCTTGCCTTGTGCCCAGGATGATGCAATCCCAGCAAGCAGCACTACTGGGACACACCCAGCCCTGGACAGACCCAAACCACCTGCATGTCCTCCCTGCTTGTCCATGCAGACAAACCTTGCTGCCATCCTCGAGCCTGAGCTGGGGTCTCCCTCGAGGCTACCACCATCAACGCCCTTTCCCACCCTCCTGCTGACTCTCCTGCCTTCATCTTGCTCACAGGTTCCCACCCTTTGTGCCGTGCAAAGTGCTGCTCTTGAGCACAGGGAGGGAGGGTGGTATTGCACAGCCTGGCCTTTCCCTGGAAGACAGCTAAGGACACAGACCTGGATGGTGGCTCTGCCATGCACAGAACATCCCACCTGCTCTGCTCTCTGCACGGCAGCGAGGCAGCAGCTCGTACTGGGGCCAGGCTCCAGACCCCTGCCTGGCCAAAACCTTCCCCCTGGCGTGGAGCTCCCCTCTCAGCTGTACTCCCATTCCCACCATCTGACTTGCATTCAAGCAGACAGAGGTTTGGACTTAGAAGAAGCAAAAAAATAAAGCAAAAAAAGACTGCCTTCCACCTCAGCACAAGTGAGTGCTTGGGAACAGCTCTTCAAGATGCCTCTGGGATTTTACCCTGCACCAGGGAGAGACGATGCTCGTGATTGACTCCCACCGTGCAAAGCAGTCTGCTCAGCCTGAGACACTATTTACAGGGGATGCTGAGCTCAAAGTGTTGGTGTTTGCAGGAGTAGTTGTGGGAGGGTTTTTTTTAATGGTTACATTCAATCAGGAATGTGCCAAGATAGCATGAAATCAACTAAATGTAATTAAGCAAAAACTATTAGCTTGATTGCTAAACCAGTCTTCCTCTCATGAATATGCATGAGAATAATTGATATTAATTCTTTTCAAATCTGAGGCACATTAGTCCTGCATATTATAGTGTAGAATTTTTTGGAAGACTAAACCAGTTCCACTGCCGCTTTCTCACCGAAAGGCACAATTAGTCTTGCTGCAGGGAGATTTACCGAGTCATTGATACCATCCTGAGCTGCCACATAGAGAGGAAATTAGAAGAGAGCTCAAGTGATGTTTTGTCTGCAAAAAACAATGACCTGTTTAACATTTCTTCCAGAAATGTGTTAGGAAAAGTGGCAAATCCATTTACCAGCATCAGCCAGAGTAATGACGTTGTGGAGAGACAGGGAAGCCTGCAGGAACAGTAAATCCCTACAGAGAGAGAGGCAGGGGCAGTCTCCTCTGCCTGTTCAGTGTGCCTGGTACCAGCACAGTCCTGTCACCTGGGTGTCCAGGTGTCCCCAGGGCTGACTGCAGCTCACGGGGGATTCTCCATTGGGTTTCAGAGGGCATTTTTTTTTTAATGATGCATAAGGCATCAGCTGGAGTAAAGGCATAATATTTAGGCTGAGGCATTTCTGCTACCTCATAAGCTGTCCTTGGGGTGCAGCCTCTGACCAGGGTTTGACTGGACACTTGCAGCCTGATGCAAGAGGAGCTTTGGTGGCACCTCTTGCACTGATGGGAAAACCTCAGGCTCACACAAGAGATTACAGCTCTTGATTGTTTATTCATTGCAAGTACCCTGCAAAGAAATTGAATACAAACATTCTTGTTTTTTTCAAAAGAGACAGAAAGCTTCTGCAGGTGGTGGGAAACAGACTTGCAGGATCACTCCAAGCTCTCAGCACCTTCCCAGTTCTTCGTTCTTTATTCTGGTAAAACTTACTGCTTCCCTGTCAGCTTCCTGGCTCTCCATCATGCCCACACCCCTCCTCCTGTCTGGCAGGCAGACCTTGTGTCAGACAGAGGACTTTGATGCAGGGACACATCCACACATGAGTTCACCTTCCCAAGCCAGGGTTCCCAAGGCTTTTCTCTACAGCAGAGCATGGAACCCTTGCTGACAGCTTTGGCACAAAGTGAATAAAGTGTTTTAATCTCAAGCACAGATGGTTCTTCCCTTTTTAAGCGCTAAACACTGGATTAGATGTCACATATTTAATAAATAGCAACAACTGTATACAAACTGTTTACAAAAGCCGCTAAAAGCTAATCCTTGGCAACTAATCATTCATATTAGCATGGGGCCATAGCAAGTGCTAAGTAGAGCCAGTGGACAGCAAATCTGTGTAAACATAAAAGAAAAGGCAGCTCTACATCAGCAGTTCAATAAGAGGGTTTGATCTCGCCTCACTATGAGGGTTTTGATGCATTCCAGTTATAAATATAGAGGATGAAACAGAAGTGTGAAGATGTGTACTTGGTTCTTTGTTGGGGTGCCTTTTCTTTTTCATTCTTTTTCATTTTTTTTTTCTTTTTCTTTTTTGCTTATTGTTTGGTTGGTTTTGAGGTTTTTTTAAACTCAATTTGAGCTCAGAAACTACTCAAACTCTTTGAAGTGGTCACTGGCAGTCTGGGAATATTCACTCCATGCTTGCTGACTTCTGGACATTGACATGAAAACAAACCTTTCCAAAGCACAAGGGATAAACACCTGCTTGGACTGCCCTTGGCTTTCCCATAGCTTTGCCAGCCTTTCCTACATCCCTGCATCCCAGCATGCTCCCAACAGGCCCTGCAGAGCCCGGGCAGCAGCGGCACCTGCCCCACCCCGAGCAGCCCCTTCCTGCTCTCATCCCCCTGAGAAGTGCATTTGCAGAAGAAAAAGAAACACAAAGCCCCACTGGCCCTTTCGATAGGGAGCAGAGCTGGGGGTTGGTTTGTTTCTTGGAGGGGTTTGCTGTTTGATTTTTAGTGGTTGGCTTACTGATATTTTGCACTTTCCCCTAATAAAAGTCACCTGAAATTGTTTGGAAAATGCAGCTGTGCTGCCTTCCAGTGAAGGTTTATTGAAGAGAGGGGAAGGGAAGAGAAAGGTTTCCTCTTAATGGCAGCTGAACAGTTCCAGGTGGTACATCCTATTCTAATCCAAGTGGAGAATAGCAAAGAGCAGCACTGAGGATTAAGGGAAATGATACACCTCACTGGGTTTTAGTGCATTTTTCAGTTACCTTTCTTTTTAAATTTGGAGTTTCTGTGTTAATGCAGGATGGTGCCACACTATACACTGGGTGGCAGAAATTAATCTTGTCATGAATGGACTTCTCTGAAGGGCTGAGCCTTCCTGGGCCCTTAATTTGGGCTGATTGGGCTGTCTCATTATCATAGCATCAGATTTTGGAATAGCAAAGTTGAATCTTAGTTGAACTGTTGGCTACATTAGCACTATTTTTCTTTTCCCCCCCCACCTCCATCCATGAATACTAATACCCAATACCCCCTTTTTAAAAATCCTAACGACTATCCTAGTAACTGTTTGCCAAACAAACACACACTATCATGGCATGCTGGGGGAGAAGCACATTCAAGAGGCTGAGTTTTGTTTAGCACAGATAGGACTTGTCATTCCAGGGAAATGTGCAGTTTTGATGTCCTGGGAAACTGGGCACATGGTCTGTCAGGCACACGGTCCTGTGTCACCTCACACAGTGAGCACACTGAGCGCCACAGCTTTGGGGTTTGTAGAATGCACCCAGCGTGTGGCCTGGGGCCAGGCCACTTCTGGTTTGTGTTCCTGGTCTGAAATGTCACTGCGGTTCAGTGGGACTCTCCTGGCCCGGATTCCCTGTGTTCCTCTCAGAGCAGGGCTCTGCCGGACTCATCCTGCTGCGGTTCCAGGTCACTGCGGGGAAGCAGCGTGGTCTGGACGTTTCCATTCATGCTCTGCTTGGCCAGCAGGAAATAACCCTGCACAGCCCAGGCCGGGACACGAGCAAGGGCCAGTCTCTGCAGAGCTGTCCCACCACCCGCAGGAGCTGTGGGCAGAGCCCGGGCCCGGGACAAGCCCGGGACAAGCCCGGCCCTGCAGCGCCAGGCCAGGCTCAGCCTCCTCGCGTTCCTCCGGCCGCTGGTAAAGCAAGCTCTGTCTGCCGTCAGGCTGCATTATCCCTAACGAGCTCTGGCAGATGCTTCAGCTCCCTGCTCTGCCATCAGGACAAACTGGCGAGACCCACCTTCCCACCTCCCCGAGGGCAGTCTGGCCCTTCCCACGGCCGCCCTCGGGGCAGCCCAGCCGGGCCGGGCCGGAGCAGGGCCAGGAGCGGCTCTCGCTGCTGCCGAGCGCGATTCCTGAGCCGGGCAGGCACCTCGCAGCCTCCCTGCAGGATGGAGCAGCGCTCCCAGGGGCTCCTGATGTTCCGCACGCCTGCAGAAACAGGCACCTATTTCTCTGCTGCCCTTTGGCCTCATCCTGAGTGCCGCATAAAATGGCAAAATCCCCAAAAGAGCAGGATTTGCAAAAGATCCCAGTTCCAATGCAGGCATTAAAACATTAAAACATGGCTTTTCACTGCACACAGCATCCAGCATCTCTCACTGACAGCACTTGTGACAGTCACCTGGTGCCACTTGCTGGACCTGGCCTGATGGGAAGCTGCTCAGCAGGTCTGGAAATGAGACACAGGGTGAGCCCAGCACAGGGAGAAACCTACTGCTGAGTGGGGAAAACAAGTCCAGTCGAACTGGGAGTTGTTTAAAGAAGGCAAAATAATAAGGGAAAAACCAGTCAGCATGCCAGGGAAATAAGTTTATAAGAATTACCAAGGGATCTAGGAATAACCTTTCAGTGGTTGCAGTCTGGCACAGATGTGAATGAGCATCCCTGGCAGCTGAGGGCTCTCTCTCCATGTGTTACATGGAATGAGCTGGCAATTCCCAAGGCGGTCCCAAATGGCCAGACTCATCAGAGCAGCTAATATTGGCTAATTGTTTTCCTTTATTTCTTGGAAAGAAAAAAAGAGTCCTAAGGGCAGCAACACTGGAGCCATGTGTCCCAACTAACCTG
The DNA here is from genome assembly GCA_013396875.1 of Vireo altiloquus. Classification (NCBI taxonomy): domain Eukaryota; kingdom Metazoa; phylum Chordata; class Aves; order Passeriformes; family Vireonidae; genus Vireo; species Vireo altiloquus. The sequence continues at coordinate 140,433 of VZRF01013452.1, forward strand.
CTGCGGGTTGTGTCAATCTGCTCTCTCCTGCATCCCCTTCATGGGGCACAAATCGTGTCTGTTCCCATGGCCACTCTCCCCTGGGAAAGCATGAGGAAGGAAAAAATGTGCTGCTCTCTATTTATGATTGCCCTGCCTTTCCTGCAGCTGGGCTGAAGGCTCTGACTTTTTTTCACTCTCTCTCTCTTTCTCATTTCTCTGTCAATTGATTGCTCACTGCCGGAGGGTTTTACTGGCTTCAAAAGCTTCATTTTCTAGTTCCTGAGCTGCTCATCTTCTCCTGGCTCATTGCTCTTAGTGGAGGCCAGATCCAAGTCCCAGAGTCATTAGGCTGTTTTGGATTTGACCTTGAGAGCTTCTTTTGCTCACCCCATCACATGAAACCATCCTTTGATCATTGTAGGCATATACTTAAATAAATCCAGTGGGCAGAGATGATTTAATTGTATCAGTGGTGAGTGGAAATAAGCTGGAACCAAAACATTCCCAGCCAGGTCTGAAGAATACCAGTGCTTGGGGCACCCCTCCTCCCTGCAGTGCTGGGGGCTGTTGCACACACCAAAAACTTCCTTCAGTTCTGTAACTGAGCAGCAGTTGTGCTCTGGCCCCAGCTTTTCCTGTGCTTAAATGCAAGGGTTGCAAGATGCAATTGTCATTTACATGAAAATTACAGCCTGTTCCCGAAGCATTTCCACCTGGAATGGAAATTCCTAAACTGTAACTTTCAGCAGTTGCCACTGAAAGCACAAGACAAAAAAAAAGATGGAAGTAGTGAACTCTGAACTTCTGTGCCATGCTGTCCAACCTCCTCTGGCCTGGCTGAGGAACCACAGGAAAGTGGTAAAAATGCAGTAGTAAAAATGCCTTACAGAAAACATTTTTCTGAACTAAAAATAAAGAAAACATATTTCTGAATGAAAAGCTGCTTATATACTGTTCCCTGAAGTACTCTAGAGAATTAGCTTGTTTTGGAAGGTCTCATGAGATTCAAATCTTTGACCTGAGGTTTCTGCTATCCTCTGGGCAAAAACATCTCTATCAGACTATTGAGTAGTCGGTGGATTTGTTTAGGAAGCGGTTCCTTAGATCGGCATTGCCAGGAGCAGACACGTTTCCTGGGCAGGCAGCAGGCTGGGCACAGACTGTCCTTTCCTGGGGTGGAATGAGCCAGGCACGGAGCTGCTGCCCCAGCAGCTAAGCTTGACTGGCTTTGGGCAAGTTGGATGTCAAAGCAGACAGACTGGAGCACTCTGGCTGACACCCTGACACCCTCCCTGCTCTGGGGGATGCGAAGAGGGACTTGGCTGTATTAAAGCTGCCACATGTAAGAGGTGACAGTGTTGGAAAACAAATAAAAAACCCACAAATACTTTGTCAGCAGGGTAGGAGGGGGGGATGGGTCCTGTTTAAGGATGTCTTAATTGAATCCATCCCCTTCTACACCTCTAGGTTTTGCTCCAAAATCCAGTTAAACCATGAAGCTACTAAAGATCCCAATCTCCAAAGGGAGAGAGAATGAGGATACAAAGGAAGAAAATTAGTGGCACAGCCATGCTCCTGGATTGTTTCAGTACTCCAGGGGAGAGCACTGAGTTCCCGACAATTTACCTTTCTAATGTCTCAAATACAACAGCTCTTGAAAATTGCCAAAATATTTTTAACACAAACAGCAACAAACAGCAGGGTGGCTTTGTCAAAGTGACAGCACAGGCTGCTCTCGCCAGCTGCCAAGAGCAGCGACTGATGGCCACGCCGGGCGGGTTTGGCTCCACGTGCACGGGTGCAGGACGTGGGACCCCTCCCCGTGCCCCTGCACCCCACGAGTGGGACACATCACTCTTGCTCATACACTGGGCATGCTCCTGCTGCAGCCTCAGCAAAGCTAGGAGAAGCTTAAACAGAGGATTTTCAAACACTGGAATCCAGGATGTAATGGGTCTCCTCCTCTTAGTGCCACCTTCAGAAAAACCCCCTCTCTCTGCACCAAAAAATAATTCCCAAAGAAATGAGCTTCAAACCAGTGTGGGACCATGCTCAGTCCCTGTGAAAGGCAGCCTGGAAGAAGGGGTCTGGAGTGCATCTTGCAGGGCTCACCTTTCTCTTCCAAGACTTTTCCCTCCCGGTTTGGATGCTCAGCAGAATCCCACTTGGATCTTATATCCCCTTCCAAACTTGCTGTTAGCAGAAAAAAATTGCAGCCAATTTCTTTTTATGTGAAGATGGTGGAAGATGTAAAAGAAATGGGAAATTTGGAAGGAACTGGGCAGTTCCTCAAGGAAAAATGTAAGTCTTACTGTTTGAAAAAAATCCTTTTGTAGAAAAAAGTAACTATCACCAAGTCTCCGTGTTTGCAGCACAGTGGCTGCGATGCTTAGACTTTTTATGGTTTTTTCATATATTTTTAGCCTTGTAGATTTTAATCTACAGTTGTATGGTTTCTAGTACTTTTCCTGCCTTTTCTCACAATAAGCTAACCCTTACTAATACATTCTTGAAGATCTGTTTAGTCTTAATAGCATTTCTGACAAGGACATCTTGTTTTCCACCAGAACTGAGGAGACGTAAGAAGAAATGAGGCAAAGAAACCCCTGGACCAACTCCAAGGGGCTGACCCAAGGGTGGGTTACTGGGGCAGCTGGTCTCTTGCTAGATGTACCTGCTAGATATAATAATTAATTAACCCTATAAAAATTGTAGTAATCCTTCATCATGTGCGCACAGAACCATATTTGTGCACCTGAAAGCTTTCATTAAAGAGTTACTTTTTCTATTAGCACTCTTAATACCGTTTGCAAAGTTTTGTGGTTTTATATTCCAGGCAACAGCTGCTGCTTTGAAATCAGGCTCTGGCAGATGTTATTTTGGGGTATTTAAGCCAGGCTCTTGCTGTCACCATCTCAATGTTCTTGGCTTTGTTACTGTTTCTCTGTTTTATTATTCTGAAGAAAAGAACTCTGTTAGTGCTCTTTTTCTGGCAAGGAAGGGCTGCGCCAGCACCAAGTGGATGGACTCCAGGTGGCGGTGGCTCAGTGCATGAGTCCCTCCCTCCTGCTCCGGGCAGGTGTGGTGTCACTGGGATTTCCCTCCCGTGGCACAGGGGTTTTATGGAGCTCCTGAGCTGAGCTGCAGTCCTGTGGCCAAATCCTGCCAAACTTGCCAGGTGAAAGGGTTGCACACGAGCATGCACATCCCAGCTGGCCATGGTGTCTGCCCTGTCCCCACCTGCATGAGGGTCTGTGGCACAAGAGCTGGGCTTCACAGAAAGACCCCAGTCCTTGTCATAGAGCAAAAGGTGAGCTCCTCCAGCAGGGTGGCTCTGCCTGTCCCTGGCTCAGCATGTGGGGCCCTGCTGTGCTGCCTGCCCTGGGGGCCAGGGGCCAGCAGCCCCTGTGGCTGTCCTGGGCACAGGAACCAACCTGGCCTCAACAAACTGTGCTAAACTCACCTGGTAACAGCCTGGCAGGGAGCCAGGCCGATCTCCTCCCATGGCTTTCAAGGGTTTATTAGCTGCCTGCTGTTCCAGTAAAGGTTGGTGCTGTTACAGTCTCTTGCCTCTGAGCGGCCCTTAACTGTCCCCTGAAACCCCCACCCAATAGGTACCAGGTAATATCCAGCCAAGGCCTCAATGCCTGTATTTAAAAGGGTGAGCCTATTTTGGGAAGCATTTTGGGGGAACAGTCTGTAATTTGAGACAGTTTAAACATATTTTTGAGTAATCCTGTAAAATACTGTGATGCCAAGCAAGAGCTTTGGGCTAAATTATACCCCCACAAAAGTCCCAGCATGCACAAGCAGCTGCTGGAGCTGTAGTTACGGCAGCCCTGCTGGGTGACACTGCAGCAGTGCCATCAAACCTGGGCAAACCTGTGCTCTGAGCGGCAGGGCCACCCTGGCCTCCCTGTGCCCCCTGCTCTGGAGCTGTGCCCCCGCATGGGCACGACCCCAACCATGTTTGCACAGGAAATGGCTTCAGAAATGGCACTTCAGGCAAGTGTGTCTGCTTGCTGGGGGAGGTTTCTGGGCTGCTTCTTTTCCCAGTTCAGGCTGCTCCAAAAAATAAACACAGAAACAGCTCTGCACAATGTTTCTTGACACAAAGCCACTGCTTTGCTCTGCTGCTTGCGAAAGTGACACCATAAAATATATGTTCCTTGTACTCTGTATTCTGACATTCCCAGCTGGAGGCTTAAAAGTTGACATTCCGCCTTTCTCAGCCCTCTCCCACATCATCTCCTATGGAGCCAGGAGTATAAAAACACTAAGCCTCATTGCTAATGGCCTAAGCAAATGATTGAATCAGTGATGTAAAAGGAGTGATGAGACTCTAGGATGGAAAAAATGCTGGATAGACAGTAAGACTAATGAGGTAATGTGTAAATCCAGGCATTTTCTAAGATGGGACATGGCAGAGTTGATATGTATATTAAAAGGGACATAAAACCATAGACAAAACAATGACCTGTGTTGGTCATAGCTTGATTTACGCAGTGGAAACATTTTTTCCTCTGAAGGCAAAGGCAAGAAACATAGAAGGCTATGCTTGGTACTAAAGTCACAGCATCGTGCCTGGAGATGCAAATGCCTGTATCCAAACACAGCTGGCTCTGCAGCTCTGGGGTGAGGCTGTCTCATGCAACAAGTTTCCCTGGGCTCTGCAAGATAAACCAGCATCGCTGTCCCCACAAGGAAAGGGGAGCCAGACACCCTGAGAGATCCCAGTGGCACACCTCTGGGACACCTCGATGGACACCTCGGTGGACACCTCGGTGGGCATCAGGAGCAGCAGCCCTGGTTTGCAGGAGCGCAGGGCTCCTCATGCTGGCCACTCCCTGCAAGGCAGCTCCAAAAGCAAACTCAGCTGCTGTGCAAAGTGAAATCCCTCCACGCAGAGTAACCCCAGCTCCCAGCTCTGGCTGTAACATCTGTGTGCAGACAAGCTCCCAGTTCACACCATCAGTGATGGTGGTACCACACTGATCCCGAGGCTGGGATGAGACATCTGCTCCCCCAGGCCGGGCACTGCTTGGCAGGAGAGCCAAGGGACAGCTCCTGGGCCCCCAAACGTGATGGGAGCACTGCGCGCTCCTGGAAACACCCGCTGCTCAAGGTGAGGGCAGCAGCTCTGGGGAGGAGAGGACTTGGGGACAGGAGCAAGGTTTACTATGGGATGGCTAATGAGGCAAGTCTGTATTTTTGCCTGCCTGCTCTTACTGGAGAACTCCTTGGAAATTCCTGTGGTGAAATGCAGAAAACCGTAAAGCAAAAACCCTGAGTCATCTGTCTCAAACTGTCATAGCAGCTTCCCCTGTCAATCCACATGACCCACTCAATTCTCATCCACTTTCTCCATTTTGGGGGAGTTGCGAAAAATAACTACAACCATTCCAACTGATTGGTTATAACATATGCTCAATCTGCAGTAATTTGGCCAAATTCTCCTAAGGCTGTACCACATTTTAGGCTTTATATAATCCAGACAATAGCACCAGACACAATCAGGGGACTTGGTCTGCCCTCAGTGCTGCTGTGCCCCGGGCAGATAGGCCACAGCTCAGTGCTCTGCAGCAGCTCAGACGGGAAAAAATAATATAAAAAAAGAACGTAGCTACTAATGTCATTTTCCATTGAGATAGTGCATGAAATCGATCTATCATGCTAAATCTACAATTTCCAAGCTGTATACATAAAGTATATTAAGGGATTTGGAAAGATTAAGACTAGCTCCTACGCGTCTGTGTGTGTATAAGCACCAATTTTTTTATCTGTGAATTACCTGCCTCTGCAGAAAAGGCAAAGATAAGGAAAGCAGCCTTGTTGGGAGCAGCATCAGTGGGAATATGCGTTCAGAGCTGAGCTCTGCCTCTGCTCCTTGGCGATGTAGAAGAATCCTGGAGGGGTGTTGCCCTCTGGAGCCAGGGGAGCCCAAGGGGTCCGTGTGCCCCAAAGCGGGGGGCTCTGCCCCGTGTGCCCAGCGCTGTGGGGCCATGCTGGGCTGCTGTGCCTCGCTCCGTGCCCAGCCAGACCCTGTCCCTGGCCAACCAAGGTGTTCCTGACAGCTCTGACAACTGCAGCCTCTCTAAAAAACGCGGCTCACCTCCGTGTTAAAAACCCACAGCACTGATAAAATACAGCATTAAAATGTCATAGGGACTGGAGCCAGCGGGAAAAAGCTCCATGCTCAGAGCGGGAAGGGATCCTAGTGTGGCCTTCCCAGGCAGAAATTCCTCATGGAGCCCTTGGGACAGCCTGAGCGAGAGCTCAGGTCTGGGTGCTTTCCCAGCTCGCTGTGTGGTGCAGCTCGCTCTGCCCGTGCCCCAACAGCCACCAGGGTCACCCGTAAGTGACCGAGGCTCAGCCCAGCCTCCGGCAGGGCTCTGGCTCCATAGGCAGTGCCCAGGAGTCCCAGGACTCGCAGGACTCCTGTCTCTGCGGCTCACAGCTGCCCGGTGGTGGACACAGCCCCGCTCTGGCCCTGGGACCTGCTGCCTCCCGGGATTCCCGCAGGAAGGCCAGGGGATAAACCATCATTGCTGCTGCCGGCTGACCTCGGGCTCACCTGGCCCAACGCACCCGGACTTTAGTCCCAGGATTATGTCGGGGAAGTGCTTATGAGGAAGGATGTTCTGTGGGACAGCAGACAATGACTGTGGCTGTCAGAGGCAAACGCCGGCCCCTGGCACGATGGAACATGTGCTGTTCCAAAGCGCTCCCCTGGGCTGTTTGTGGGGTTGGGGTGCCCACAAACCTGTGGAAGGCAGGATTCCTCTCCCCAACATTCACAGTGTGCGTAACTGCAGGTTATAAAAAGCATCCTCTGAAAAGATTTTCCTACTGGGTAAAGGCCCATTACGAGGACTTCCTGGCTTAGGCAGCTGTATATAGCAGCAGTAATCCTATTACGCTTATCCTAAACTGTCCTCCACCGAGCAGTGAAATGAACTTTACAGAACACTAGAAGCCTAATTAAGCCTCCAAGCCTGCTGCGAGCAGCTCAATTCTGCCTCTGTGCAGCCGCAGGGTCACGTTATCACAGAAAACACAAACACCTGTGCCACACACACCCCAAAGGCTGTTCCTCGTCTTCAGTCAGCTGCTTCGAGTAAATGCAATCAAGTTCTTTGTAGGAAGAGCTGTCCTACTAATTCTTTATCACCGAGAGCCCAAATCCATGCCCACATACCATGGCAATAACTCTGCCCTCACAAATAGCTGTGCTAAGGCTGAAGGCTGTTCACACACTTCTGTATTTTTGTGGCACAGCTGTGAAGATAAAGAAACGTGGATCAGCGAGGCCCCAGCCTGCCCTTTCTGCAGAGGCTGTGTAAAGAAGCCATATTACACCTACAGCCACTGAAAGACAGCTGGGGTGCAGCAGCCCTGGTGCCTGAGCAGCTGCCTCAGGCTGTGTCACGGGTGTCAAGGCAGATTGGAAAGGCCTAGCTGCTTCATTCCAGCTGCATGAGCTTGGATCACAACATACATGTTTCTCCCAAACACCTTTTCACACCTGGCAGTCTCTGATTTCCTCCAGAAAAAGCTGAGTATCAAGGAGCTTTCCTGGGCATAAACCAAAGGGATGACCAAGGGGAGAGAAGCTGCAGCTGGAAAGGGCTAAATGGGTGATTATCCTGAAATCTTAACATTGCTACCTAATGTCATTGCTTTAAAAACCCCAACACACCTCTCAATCCCACACACAGCAAACGTCTCCCCTGCTGTGGCACTCTGTGTGATGCATGCCCAGGCCTGGACAGGACCAGACCTGACCTGAGAATGTCACAGCACATTTGCAGCACAGCAAGAGGTGCTGGCATCACCCTGTGCATGGCCAGCAGGGCTCAACTGCTAACCACCACTAAACATGGATTTCTGTGACTTTTTCAGAGCTTCCTTGTGCCTTTTCCTAATGGAGGGCACCTCTGGCATTTAGCTCTAGAAATTAATATCTTCAAATGCTTGCTTTTTTTAGTGTAACAGACTGAGACAATCTAAATATCTGTGCTCTTGTCTTGCCTGGCTGGTAACCCAGATACTATTAGTGAAGCACAACTGGGTCATAAGAATTAATATTAGCATCTGCGTTAGCTGCTTTATTTACAGCACTGTAGCTGTCAAAAGTTGTGGTAGCTTAAGAGGAACACGGTTTATCCATGCTGACACTAGCAGTGGAATAGCTGGATGAAGGCTGGCTGGCTCCTCAGGACCAGGCTGAGCCCATGGCAAGCACAGCCCCAAGCTGGGCAAATGGTCTGGACAGTGTGGGGTGAGGGGGACAGCTCATCCCAGTTCACATGGGCCAGCAAAAGCATCGGCTGGCAACACAGCCCAACAATATCCACTGATTTTCTGTAGTGCCCCAAACCAGAGTAAGAGTTTCTGAAAGAACACAGGATGGAAGGACCCTTAGGTTATGGTTAAGTTATAAAAACTCTGATCTGTTTCAATATAATTAAGGAATTAATTAACTTCCCAGCTTGGTAATTACGGAAGCCTCAGCCCATGAAGCAGCTCCACATCCCTGTGGCTCTGACAGCAGTGGGTATGAGGGAACACCCCTGGGTCTGCCTGGGGCAGGGGGCAGCGCTCAAGGGGTGTGAGTGCAGTCACAGGAGCTTGGGCACACAGAGTCTGGGAGAACACCATTAGTACTGTTTTTAGCCAAAGCCCAGAAGGTGCAGTGAAGGGTGGGGTCCATGACCCCTCTCTCCATGGTGCTGCAGCTCGGAGCTCTCCCATCTGTGATGCCCTGCAGAGCCAGGCCTTCGCCTCCCCCTGGAGCCTGCTGCTGTGAGAAAGTGGGGCTGCCAGCCAGTGCATCCCCTGCTGCTCCACTCCTGGGAGGTGGCCACTATCTAAACAAGCAGCTGCCACCTCCCTGCCATGTTCTGTCTCCATTCCAAAATCACCTGTGACCAAGAGTCACCATCCTGTAAACAGAACCAGTGCTGGGTTTCAACTTTGTATGAACTGAGATAATGGGAATTTCTGAGTAACTGAAGTCTCAGCAAGGAGGTCTTTAAATAACTATAAGTAAGGGGCTTTTTATCAGAATTGTTAGAAATGTTTTGTCTTACTAGGAAAGATTGTATCAATTTATTGTCCAGTCTGCTCAGAAAAACCTTGAACAAAGAAAACTAGAAAACAGTTTCACAAACTAGCTTTACCAGGAAACAACCCTGTTAATTCTCTGGGTATCTGAAAGTCATGTTAAACCAGTATAAAACAGCAGAGCAGACTTTGAGACACAGCTATTCCAAGCAGGAAAGGAGCCTGGGCTGGGCTCTGCTGGTGCCTTTTCCCTCTGTTCAGACAAGGGATGGAAAGAGCTTGGGAGCTTGTCCAAGGGCAGTGCAACTCTGCAGCGAACATCTCCCTGGTTTCCCTGAACCATCATAACCAGATTTCTTGTCCCTTCACCATGTGGGGCAGGCAGATCACCAGGAATGCAGCTGCCTGCCTGCTGGAGAGTCCAGGGATTACTGAACTAACCAAAGCAGGAACAACATCCTCCCACATGGGCCACAGAAATTCTTACACTCCTCTTATATTCCTGTCTCAGTTGTTATATGGATAAATTCTTAAGCCATTATATCACAACAAAGACAACATCTATTTTTTAAAATGAGGACTCTGGCGGTCCCAGAGCCATTGTTCTCTGTTGGATTTGGATATGTCAGCTGCTGAGTTTCTTCCTTCCTTCAGGACACACAATTAGCCATCTGGAAGCTTCATCAACACACCAAAACAGCAGCTATAATTGTGCTTATTAAATAAGAGTCTAAACCTGTCCCAGAGAAAGCAAAACTCTCCCTAGGACCGAGCACATGAACCCATGACAAGTCTGACCTTCCATAACCAGCAGAAACTGCCTGAAGTGTGAACTTCAGAGTAAGAGGGATGAGCCCTCTGCTCTCAGCTTTGCCAGGTGCTGTCTGGCCCACACCAGGACCCACCGAAGCCACCAGCTTGAGTACAAATATTCCCAAACTACAACAACACCCAGCGACTTTCTCAGAGTGTATTTTACATGGCAAGGTAATGCCAGTCCTTGGAATTCTATGGTCTCCTTAGGTTGAGAGGTGGGAGCAATAGGATCTTCCCCCAGCAGCTGATTTTGTCCTCAGGAGCACTGCAGGGACAGCCCTGCACGCTCGGCAAACACCCAGTCCCAGCCACAGCCTGGCTGCTCCTCCATCTCACCCCTGCCCACTCTGCAAACCTAGATCCCAGTGATCCCATTGTGCACATCCAATGGCAGAAATGTGTCCCTAGAGGTTCTGACCACGAGTGGTAGCGGGCAATAGCTATGTGCACACAATCGAGTGTGATTAACCTTGAGCATACATCACTCCTCAGCCTTCCAGAAACCCCAGCCCAGCCCCCCCAACCCTGCTCACAGCAAACTGAACTTCCTTCAACAAGAAGGGCTTCCAGAGACCAAGGTGATGCTTCACTGCACCCCCTCCCACAAGCACTTGCAAATCCCACCTAACGATTACACAGAATTCCTCCCAGCAGTAAAAGCCCCAGGAGTACAAAGTAGAAGTATTTGGAATACTTGAAAGTACTAACAAATGCTGCTCCTGGATCTGAGGAATGAGTTGGGGCTGTTTTGTTGCTCTCTGCATTGCTGTTGTGGGGCCAAGAGATTGGTCCAAGGGCTGCTCTCCTCATCCAGAGGTTCATGGGAAGGAAATGCAGGGAGAACAGACAATATATGAAGAACTGGTGGAAAAATAGAGTAGCTCTGGCTGGTTATTTCTGACAGAGAGCTCTAAGCTTCTGCTGACTTTAGTTTTGTTAACTGTACTTTTTCATTTTGGCAAGGATGCCTGGAGCCCAGGAAAGGAATGCACTATATATATAATTATAAATCAAAATATAATACAATAAGTAAAATGAACACTGAAAAATACCACTCACTAGCTGCATATGACATCTACCTAATTGTTCCAGGCTGTGAGTCACCACTTGAATTAAAGAGGTGCAGCGAGGCGGTGGAGGCCAGCTCTGCAAAGGTAGTCGGGCTCTGACTTCCCTGGCACATAACTTGGGTTGAAGTTAAATCCAAATCCAACTCAGCTTCCCCCCAGGGCCCTGAGCTCAGCCCTGTCCCACCTCAGTGTCCTCACACAAACCTCAGCACCAGGCTGTACCTCCTGTGTTACACAGGCAAAGAGTTAAATGCCTGAGAAATGGGATCACAGACCTGAGATCAGCCTAAAGCAGCAAAAGAAATCCCGGGCTGGGGCAGAGCTAAACATCACCGTAAAAGGCAGACACTGGAACTTCCAGTGATGGACACCTTCCAGGAGATGGACACCTACACCAGGGCAGTCCTTTCCCATAGGAAAAAAGGGAGAAAGAGAGGTTGTTGCCGTGACCTGAGGGCTGGAGCACATATTTGTGACTAGAGGAGCCAGTCCAAACTCTAATCCCTGCTCTGCCAGGCTGGAGCAAACCTGGCAGTGAGGGAAACGATCTGAGTGCTGCTGAGCTTTAGTGCTGGGGAATGGGAGGCTGTGAGGAGCAGAAAAAGCTGCTCCAAGTGGTGCTTTTAAGTGACCACTTAATCATAGAATATCCTGAGCTGGAAGGCACCCACAAGGATCACTGAAGTGCAACTCCTGTCCCTGCACAGGACAGCCCCGAGAATCCCACCACGTGTGATTAAGGATTGAGAGAATGAAAACGTGAGGGTGAGAAGGACAAGGACACAAATTCAAGAGGTTTCTGCTGGTGACCTTAATGCCCTGAACAAAAGCTCAAATCTGCATGGAGATAGTGAGCAGGAGGATGGGTGTAAGAAAAAAACATCACCCTATGTGCACTCACACACTCCCCAAACACATCTGCACATGCAGACCTGCATCCTGAGCTGCAATGCCCAGGCCAAGCCACCAGCCACAGGCAGGACCTTCCCTGAGCCCCCTGTTCCCACTGCTCCTGTGACAGGTGCTTGTGGACTTCCAAAAACCAGCAGTGCAAAATAATTCAGTGCTGTTTCTCTGCAAGATGTCAGGATCCCAAAATAATAAGTCATGATGATTTCACGCAACTTTAAGCCATCTTCCATCCTGCTGTCAAAGCCACGTGTCCTTGGCTTTGAACTGCTTTGTCCCCACTGGAATTCAGCCACCTCTGCACTGAGACACACTGGGATTTTCATCCTGTAACTGAGAGCATCAATCCTGGCCTCAGGGGCTCCCCTGGGAGTGAGGAACACGCTGCAGCATCCTTCAGTTCTGTTTTCAGACAATCAAATATTTCCAGCAAGCTGTTAATCTCTGAGAAGTGAGCTGGGCTTTGGTCATCATTACTTAAATGGAGTGCATGGCAGAAGGTAGGTACCTGAAACCCCAATAAAAATCCCAGCCAAAAGGTGTGAATATTTCATTCCTCTGCTAGAGCAGCAGCTACAGGATGTGACAATGCTGATGGCTTGCTGTCTTGCAGTTCTGGCTGGCCAAAGAGAGGAAAACAAGCCTTTATTACTCATTTTCCTTTACAGGATTCCAGAAAAGCTCTTTGGTCTTTTTGAAACATCAGCAACAACCTGAGAAGACTGGGAGTTTTTCCTTTGCAGCAGTTTTAGTTCCTAACATGCTCTCTGTTTGTGATGCTTGGGATGGCAACGACAACGATTAAAGCCCATAAATCGAGGCTCCCACCACCTTGTGTGTGGTTTCAGTGAAGCAGATTTGTTTATGGAGTATTAAGGGCACTGGGAGGTTTGAGCATTTTTACCAGCTGTTCCTTGTGATTTTTTGGCAGCTCTCAGGATGTCATTGTCATTCCCAACACATCTCAAGATGGCTCTCAGAAGCCCAGGGAATGGCAGCCAGGCGCTTGGCACCCTCCCGGAGGTTCATCGTGCCCTGCACACTCTGCTGTCTTTGTGAAAGGAAAATCCCCCTGTGCTGCTGTGCCTTGGAGCGTGAGGGGTCTGCAGGTCAAGAAGCTGCTCTCATTGAATGCAAGATGCAAAGATAGAAAGGAAGAACACTTTAAAAATATTATTTTAGTCCTTTTCAGAGCTTCTCCTAGAAGCTTTTGAATTGCTGAGAGAAAAAGGTATTAACTGGGATGCTGAAAATAGAGCCCCTTGCTCTCAGGCTGAACCTGGACTGGGACTTTCCAGAAGATCTCACAGCACACCTGGTTCATGTGATTGTCCTTTACAGTTACTCTTTCTGATTTTTTGATCCACATCCATTTTCCTCTGCAGGAAATTAACTGCAGTGACAGTAACCAGAATTAACATCTGGTGAGGGATGATCTTCATGGTTCTCATAAGACCTTCAAGATACACAGGCCGTAATTTGGGCGTTTTTGCACATCAAATTAATTTTTGATATGCTCCTGCTACAGAGTTTTTTTGTGGTTTGTTAACACATTTTCTTTCTTCACTGAAGGCTTCAGGTGACTGTGATACATTTACCTGTGAACTCCAGCAATACAGAGCACACTTTGTCCTGGGACAAGGCTCACCCACTTAATGCAAGGAATTAACTCAGGTACCGCTGATGTCCATTGTTGATGCAGTACCTGCTCTTGACACTTCCAAACGTGATGACAGGCACAGGGGCCTTGGCAGGACCATCAGGATAACCAGAGACTGAAGGGCTTTACTGTGTTCACAGACCACACTTAGCCACAATTTAGGCTGATGAAACAATCAGTCCCACTACTTTACAGAACAAGCTTTTAAAACCCTGTCATTATTAAAGGTTAAAAAAAGCTGTAGTCTTTCAGCTCCTCCCAACGCAAAGCAGAGCACAAATTAGTATAAATCGGTGCCTCAGCACAACTGTGTAATTTGCATTTAGACTGCTAAAGAGTTGAACACAAACCTCCATTGACACCGAGAACATCAGTGTGCACATGAGGCTGCCGAGAGAAATGAGGATGTGGGGCAGGAACCAAACAACAGAGGGACTGGGCATGACAGGGCAGGAATGATGGAATGCCTGGGGGAGAGTCAGGCACAGCGAGGAGGAATAGCACTTGCTGTTAGAGCACACAAACTGGAATTGGATAGTCTGTGTCCTTTTCCCAATTACTGCATTTTGGATTTGTTCTATGACCTTGGGTAAATAATTTATTCTCTTTGTGCACAGTTTCCTCATCTGTAAAAGAAGGTTAATAGCTACTGCTCAGAAAGGTTGGCTTTCCTGGCTTAGGTGAAGGTTATGAGTCAGGGCAGACTTTAGACACCATAGAGGTAAAAAGTGCAAATAATTACTATTTCTTTTACCTGAGGTAGGTGTTAATCACAGATGTGTCAATGGTGCAGCGCTGACCAGAGGAGTTGCCTGCCATGGGAGCAGGATGAGCTGCCAGGCCAAGGAGAATAATGGAATATTGTATTTTCTCTTGGTTTTTCCAACCTAATTGTAATGCACAGTAGATGTACTTGGAATCTTGTGAGCTGGCTGAGGGTGATACAAAAACCCCTCACAAACAGCAGTTTGGATGTGACCACGTTTTCAATCCCTTTCTACAGGAGTTGTTGTTCGTAGTGCAGAACACTCCTCCCTACAGAGCCTGCCTGTCTGCTTTTGGTACTTAAAATGGATTTTTGGGGTTCATAACCAACCATTTCACAGCACTCCAGGGTAACTGTGAGAATCATGCTGCGGGACATGGAATAATCACACAACATTAAGTGACTTGACCAACACGGCAGCTGATGAAGCTGAGAGCACGGTCTGACCCAAGTACTCAACTTCTGTGAATAGCCAGCATTTGCACCAATACACGTAGAGAATTTATCTCCCAATAATTAGAAACCCTCTTAAGTCAAGCTGTAATGCTGATGGTCTATGTAACTTTATATTTACTTCTTGTTTCCAGTATTATAGGTAACACACAGTCTCCTTCATGGTAAGTGCCTGCAGAACACTAACTACAAACTCACTACTGCTCACCCTGCTGTTTCTCCGTGGTGTGAGAATGCAGAGCCCAACTCGCTGTCAGTGTATCAGTGCTGGCTCGAATCCCTGCCAAGTCTCTTACTTCCATCTCGGTGCACAGCAAAGAGAAAGTCCAAGAGCAGTAATGCTGTTGTGGCATCAGCCTCTGGCACCTCTGTCTCACCAAGGGACGTGTGGAACAGAGCACAGGGAGCAGAGCTGGGAGGTCTGGCAGGGCAGGGCCCCTCTGTGGTGTCACAGCCAGTGCTGCTCTGCTTCCCGAGGTGTGAAACAACCACTGTGCCCCACCAGCACACAGACCACACGCTGCTAAGGTGAGTGATAAACAGCGTGCTCTGCAGGTGATTTCTTCTGGTCATGTCACAGTGAACAGCATCCATATAATTTTATTTAATTGCTTAGCTTTCTATATCTTTTATAAAAAAGAAGCCATGTGCACATATAAGGGAGCTCACATTTTAGGAGTTTCCTATTATAGCTGTCATTCCCAATGGTTAACTCATCCAAGTGTGACTTGAGTAGCCCACATCATCAATATTAAACGTGACATTTACTATCAAGAGCAAAGTTTTGGGGCTGCTGCCAGCCCCACTCACTGAGCTGTAAATATTTTGATCATGGGGCAGGCAGAAGGAGCAGCTCAGCCCTTGCTCACGGCCGACAGCAGCGGGAGCTGCCAGGGCTCTCACAGAGCCCCGAGGGATCTGCGATGGCAGCCTGGGCACAGCCTCCTCCCGGGGGCTCTGCGACGGCAGCCTGGGCACGGCCTCCTCCCGGGGGCTCTGCGATGGCAGCCTGGGCACAGCCTCCTCCGGGGGTAGCCAAGGCCGTGAGCAGCCCTGTGCCCAGGCCAGTGCCTGTGCTGCTGCTGAGCGTGGGGCAGGCATGCGGGGAGGATGGAGATGCTCAGGGTGGTACCTGGGGAGGATGGAGATGCTCAAGGTGGTGATTTGCCAAAAAACGTATCGCTCAGCTATGGAAGTAAAGAAACACCAAAGAAATACTGGCAAATAGTTGGGGATTTTTTTCAGAGCTCAGTATTTTAAGGGGAAGACTTTTCAACAAACCATCAGCTGTGTTTTTCTGAATGTGACCCTACAACTACACATGATGAAGAAGTCTGCAAGGTCTAATAAAAACTGCAAATACCAAACAGCTTCATTACTCCCATTATCAACTTCTATCTTTGTGTAATTGTATGTATCAATTTTTAATGAGGAAACTTCATGTGCCTATGAGTTAGATCTTTCTGAGAGAGACTTTTATTGATTGCAGAAACACAGCCAGGCTAGCTGGGTCATGCAGCCAGAGAAACAAGGTGGAGCAGGACTGAGCACCTTCGTTATTCTGGTCTGCATGAGGAACAGAAACACTTGTTAAACTCTACTCCGTGTCATTTAATGTTATTAGCCCTCCTGGACCAGAGGGATTTTACTGCTCTTCCAAATAATGACAAATGGTGCAGCTGGACAGAGATGAGTTATTCACTCCTGTGATAATTGCTGCACAATGATATTAAAGAAGCATTCACCAAAAGCTCCCCTGGTTAATGATTTAATTCATTATTAAATGCAGCTCATTACTGTTGGAAATAAGGCCATTTAGCAGCCATCAGCTTTGCTAATATTGCTGAATATCTTGCAGTGGTCAGACAGCAGGGGGGAAGGCAAGTTTTAAAAACATATTTTCACTTCAGAATAAAAAAAATTCTGCCAGTGTTTTGTAATAATGCCTAATACCATCTGAACCTCTTGCTTCCCTGTAAAATCAGAGTAGTCAGTTGTTTGCTTCTGGAACTAACATCTCCTTTACACAAGATTTTAAAGGTGAATTTCAGTGCAAGAAAATCTCTGTTTTCAGCACTTGTTGCCCTCCTGCTCCACACGTGCTGTTCCAGGGGCGCAAGCATTTAAACCACAGCCTGTCTCTAAGCCTTTCCTCGCTGCCACTGAGCCCCACAGGTTTCCCCAGCAGCAATGGATGCTCCTGCTCTTGCAGGTGCTCCCAGCCAAGCTCCAGCCCCAGCAGCACAGCCCCCACTGGAGGGGTCTTGGGCTGTCACCCAGGGCAGCTCCCACTGCACCCCAACACTCTGGGCTGCTCGTGTCCTGGAGGCGCAGGATCCTGGGCAGATGCTGCTCTACTTCCAAAGCTCATTAGGGAAAGATGTTCGGTGACTCATGTCTAATACCACGTCAATGTTTCTCCAAGCCCTCGAGTACAATTCCCAAAGCCTTTCCCAAGCTGGAGACCTTGCTTTTGATCTACAGAGCCCACACTGCCCAAGGCCAGAGCTGTGCCGGCAGGTCAGCCTGACACCTCCAATACAACCCCCCTAATGTGAGGAGAGCAAAGCTATAAACTCTGACTTATCTGTTCTGGGGTCTCTGCTGCCTCACAGTTCTTGACACCACAAAATGCCACAGTTATGGCACAGAGAATTGGCTGGGGTTGTGGCAGGAGACACAAGCCACCCTCCTGCAGCGGCCCCTGCGAGCTCTGTGGGCTGGGTAAATCCAAAGATCTCTCTGACAAACAGATGTGCTAAGGGTACTGTGCCTCCCTCCTCTCTCTTGCTGGAGATGGCTCTCAGCTCACTCAGCTCCTGGGTGCTGCAGCTGCCTAGGCAGACAGCACCTGGTACGTTAGAAATGCAGATAAAACCAACAAACCAACCCTCAGCCAGAATAGTGAGCAGAGAGCCAAAGAGACTTGAATCAAATCAAATTGAATCAAGTAAAGAGGTAGATCTAGTGGTTTGCAATATACAATTCCCTAAAGCAGCCACCCAGGTGCACCAGAGGCAGTAGGCAGGAACTGGACTGCTGTGGAGAAGGCTGGTTTTACCTGGCGGGATGGGGCACACCAGACTGCTCAGCTCAGTTTTTCACTCAGCCCTCCTCAGACAGCCACAGTACTGCAAAATGAGGGAGCTAAGGTGTCAATTCGCTCCAAGAAGATATCTCAGCACTGATTCACATCTTTTGAGCTAAAAAAAATGTACAGGGTAATGTCAGGTTATAAAACAGGCCCTTGACTTGCCCTGGTTTAATTAAGATAATGAGAAGTGTAGGATGATGAGCTATGGTTCCAGACAGCAGGAAAAAAGGATGAAGAGCAATCACATTTGGAACAGAGAAGAGCCTATGGAGCTAGGAGCTGAAGAACAGGCTGTGACAAAGGGGATGTCTGCAGGAGATTTATTGGTACTGAAAATAGAGCAGGGCAGGACTGGGTGACTGGAGAAGTTTGGTGAAGCAGAGTCTTCTGCACCTGGAAGGCAGGTAATGGTGCAGCCACTGGGTGGAGGAAAAAAGAGCTGGCAGCTCTCATAGGGTCCCTCAGAGACAGAGCCATGGGCAGGTCTGTGCAGCAGGGCTGTGCTCCCAGCCCAGGACACCTCTGGCTGCCCCAGCCCCTCCCCAGCCCCAGGGCCGGGTCTTGGCGAGGGAACCCTGAGCACACCCCGTGTGTTGGGCACTCCCAGCAGGCTCTGACAAACAGCCTGAGCATGTGTTTAAGTCTCACAGATTTCAGTGGGACTTGTGTGGACCCAAGCTGAAGCATCTGTTCCATCACTTTGCTGAATTGAGCTCAGCCACTCCCAGCACCCAGACATACACAAGAACATTTCTTCCTTAATGCAAAATGCTGGGAAACCCTGAATGTGAGACACTGTTATCTCTGCTAGCTCTGGATTAAACCCAAAAGAGGTTCAGTACTTTGTAGTTTAAACATAGTCTGTCCTCCCCTAAGCATACCCCGTGTCTTATTTGGGTGAAGGTGTGAGGGAACCCGGAGTTCTTTGGTGATCCTTTCCTAATTGCAATTACGATAATAATGTAGCAACATCACCCCCACCGTGCCAGCACCGGAGCCGGTGTGACTGAATTCCCCATTCTGCAGCAAACAGTGTTTGCTTCTCCTGTGCCATCATCCCCACTCATCACCTGGAGAAAGAGACTCCAAACCACAGATCTGCCCTGGCTCTGCTTCACTCAGAAAACAGCTGGAAACTGTATTCCAGGAAATCAAGATCACATGCTGCACTGGGACAGAGGGGAAACTCCAACGGGTCTTTATGTGTGTGCTGCATAATTCACCAGCACCGTAATTAATCCAGATCACGTAGTTTTACAAGAAGTGCTTCTGCAGAGTAATTAAGCTTATGAGTGAGCAAACTGGGTTCAACTTCAGCATTAAAGGAGCAGCCAGAGAAACAACTGGGAACAATGGGCACAAAGAGGAGAGTTTAGACAAGTGACAGGTGATCAATATTGGGGTGACATGAGACTTATTATATACTCCTTAATAAATATACATTTAATTTCTGATCTACTGTGTCAAACCCACTCGTCTGACACTGTATTGTATTACATTTCTATGCTGTTTTATAGGTTGACTCTCAAGAACCATAATTTATTGACATTACTTTATAAATCTTTAAAAGGGCAAGAGAGGCTGACTTAATCAGAACGAATCATTTCCCTTTTGTTTGGACTAGTTTAAAATCAGTTGCTTGCTACTTGATACAATTTAAATGACTAATTATGACTTGATTTTCTCCCCTCCCTATCCCTTAGAATCATAATCAGTGCTTTCAGCTAATGAATTTATCATTCTCAGAGCACTGTTAAAGAAAGACTTGGTTTTCTCCATGAATAGTCTTATTTATGCAAGCTCCCCATCGACTTTAGAGAGCCAAGTGATTAATTCACAAATATTTTATCTGACAAATGTTGCTCCCCCTCTCCCCCTCCCCACCCTTGCAAACTGCCTGTGGGCGAATTAGAAATTTCTCAATTATTCATTATTCAGAATTCTTGCGAGTTTTTCCTCACTAAATAATTTTTGTCCTAAACATTGAGTAGTTGCAGTGCATGTGAGCACACTTTGTGCTCTCGTGCAGCTTCTGAAGCCACGTGGCCTCATTTTGTGCCACAGCCAGGATGGTTTCCACACCTAACCAGCACAGCAGCAATGGGGAATGTTACTGACATACAAAATTACAGCTAATTCTGTATTATCTTCAATTATTTATCTATAGGCCCACTTTGAAGTATTTTAGGCAAGAGTTACATAAGAGGAAAGCATTGTTATTCCTTCACGTGCCCTCCTTTTCCCGGGCCGGCGCTCCCCGCTCCAGCGTGGGCAGCTCCGAGCGCTGCTCTGGGGGCTCAGGTCTGGGGGAGCAGCCTCCCGATGGGGCAGGGGTCTGGGGGAGCAGCCTCTCGATGGGGCAGGGGTTCCCTGCATCTCAGCCCTGCCTCTCCCTGTCCCACCAGGATGCCCAGAGCAGGGAAATCCCTGTAGCTCCCTACTCCAACAGCCTGACAGGACCGATGCCGAGGCACTGAGTGCAGGTTTGAAACGGCTCTGGATGGAGCTTGTGAGGTCGTGTGACCCCAGGGGGTCACCCCCAGGGCTGTGGTGCTCTGTGTGTGCTGTGGGTGGGCTGCAAACAGCGCCCAGGGCTGTGCCCCAGAGACTTCCCTGGCACCAGAGCTCCCAGCAGAGGTGTGCATGCTGGGCTCTAGGACATCTGTGTGACTGCCACTGCTCCTGGCCGGTGTCACCAAACAAAAGGGGGAAATTGAGAGGCCTCATCTGGGCCTTACAACGCCTGGGGGCTGCCCTGGCACAGCCGAGGCCCTGGTGGGCAGCAGCTCTGAGCCCACTGAGGCAGTGCCAGGGGCTGTGAAGAGAAGCTCCTGATCTGACACTGAATTCTGGGCAGCCACTTACTCCACTCTTTATGGGGAGGGTTTTTTCACTCTTTGGACTTAATATTGCATGTAAATAGAATTGATTTATGTCTGGAGAAGAAGCTCCTCAGCCAAGGAAAACGACCAAGGTCTGCAGAGGGAGGTATGCCAGGGAACACGAGATGTCTCTCCTCCAGTGAGGGGTTTCTTCTGTAGAAAACCCTTCACTCGAGAAGTCCTTGAGGCTGACAGAGCTTCATCTAATTTAAATGAAATAATTCCCTCTCTTTCCCTCTTTGACCTCTGATCCTTGCTGGTTGTCATGGAAAATGGGCAGATGAAACCCAGAAAGAATTTAAAGGAGAACTTAACTGAATTGAAATTGTAGCCCTGGAGCCTTGTTTGCCAGCCTGTTTCTGTGGTGGCCCAGCTGTTAAATAATTGAGGAGCAGCACTTACTAAGCACATGTTAGGAATTGAGCTAAGGGAGGGCAGGTAAGCAAAGGCAGCCTGTCAAAGAACACTTTGGTCCCTGGCAGGGTCTGCTCTGCCTGCAGACCAACTCCTCTCAGCCAGCGCAGAAAGGGAGGTTGGTGTGTCTGGGGGTATCTCCACACACCTTCCTGCTGCCACTTGTTCCTGCCAGAGCAGGGGATGGACAGGGGACAGTCACAGGGACTTGAACTGTGCCAGCCAGGCAGAGAGGAAGGAGGTCTGGAGGGCTCATTAATGTGTTTGGGGCTGGGAGTTTCCTGCTCCATTTTATCCCCTCTGACCCTATCTTCACTTTGCAGCGTTGAGGGGAAGGGGGAAGGAAAAACAAAGCAGGTATCTATGATGAATAAATAACCTCGTTGCCATGACAGCAGCAGTAGCTGCAAGCACTATCAGTATTGAGAGCTTTTAGGTAAATGAGACCTGACGCCCTCCTCACAAAATGAAACTCCTGGGTTAAGTAGGTGAAAAAGAAGTCAAGTCATCTGCCAAAGGGCAAAGGGCTGGATAGAAGTGGTTTGGTTTTAAAGAGATTTCTGAGCACAACAGGTATTCCATCACCAGGCTTTTGTAAGGAAACCAGCTGAGAGTGGCAGGCTGGGCTGTGGCGCAGGCAAGATGTCACAGCAGTGATGCAGCACCACCACCTCATCCTCTGTGGCCCTCACGGCCTGGGCTCACTGCTGCCTGCCCGTCCTGCCCCATGGCTGCTGTGACACCTGGCACTCATCGAGGAGCTGCTGTCTCTGGAAGATCTGACACTTCCCAAGTGTCCTTTTTGGCTTTCATAAATGAGCAATGAGCAGTGACACACTCACTGCAGGGAGAGCCAAACTGTGAGCATGGACATGGTGGAGGCAGGTTTGGTCCATGCCAACAGAGAGAGGCACAGTGGATCATCCCAGTGCTCTAATTCATCATCATCATCATCATCATCATCATCATCATCATCATCATCATCTCTCAGTGCAGTCAAAACCAGATGAGGCCTCTCAATTTCCCCCTTTTGTTTGCAGTGAGCTGCCTCTTGCTTTTCAAGACCCCTTGGAAAAGAGAAAGCCTGGCTGAATCCCAAGCTCTGGGTGATCTCTTTGCCTTGGTGATCCTGCCTTTTTAAAGTCCAAGGAATGACCATCTTGGATGAAGCATTTCCAGCCAGTGGAGGCCCTTTGCTGGCTCAGGTGACCAATCAGCACCCAAACACCTCTGGGGTCAGGTTTCCCCTGCCTTCCCCATCTCCAAACACATGCCTAATAAGCTTAATGTCCCAGGTAATTACTTCAGGAGAGCTGATCTGCTATTCCCCACTGGCAGCAGCAGGCCTGGTATCAACCACAACCTGGGAGAAATCTCTCATGGATAATATGCAAGGACAGAGCAGACCAGCAGCCCCTCTCACCTTTAAGCACTGTTTCAGGGACTTTTTCCCCAGAGAATTTTTTGAAAATGATCTGCACATGTTCAGTTCAGCTGAGGGGGTTGGTTTTATCCCAAAAATGTATTGCTCAGACTTAGGTTTGTGCTTCTGGGAAATGATGTCTGTATGAAGGGGAGCACTGTGCCATGCTCCCTGTGCTCCTGCTCTCCACTCCCACAACTGTTTCCACAACCATCGTGTCCACCCGATGGTGAACTGGGCCAGTGCCTGCTTCCAAGCTTATTTTTAAAAACTGTTTTGCTCTGCGTGATTACTGGTGCCAATGCAAATCTCTGCTGGTCCCAGATGGAGAAGAGAGGCCACAGGTCATTGCTGCTGCAGATGTATCCCAGCCCCTTCCTGCACTCCCTGCTGGGGCCCAGAAAAGCCTTTGCCAGGGGGTACCATGCCCATGCTGAGCCCTGAAAGTGACCCCTCTTATGTGAACTAATGACTCCAAACTTTCCATGCAAAGTACTTCAGGAGAAAAATTCCCTCACTCACTGCTTCTGCTCTCCAAGGAACTGCTCTGAGAGTGTTCTCTGTGTTCCCACTTTGGGAATTGCTAGTGTAACGAGCCTATATTTTCCCCAGGGAAAAAACAGAGGTTTTTTTCTGAAACACTTTTTCTCCTTGCAGGAAAAAGCTTCACTACTGGAGTCTCAAACATAAGGTGTAAGTCTTTCTTTTAGATCATTAACTCTTGCTTGGCTCTTCTTATTTTTTCAACTGTCTCTTAAAGAGGTGCAGATCTGGAGGAGGAGAGATGTATAAGAGGAAGCCTCTGTAAGGAGATTGTAGAGGGAACAGGAATGAACCTGTTAGTATGAGGCCCTGATGGCCTTTTTGGGCATTTTTTGAAAGGAAGGGGGATCCAGGTGTAATGTCAATCTGTGATTCTCAGCTTGTATCTTCTCATTTAATTTTACTGCAAATCAGCAGTTATCACACCTTCCACGCACACCTCTCTGTCAGTCAGCACGAGTGGTAATGCCACAGCTGTACAAGGCACCCAGACTCACACAGCCCAGGGGATGTCCTACACATTCCTTCTCCTTTCTGGAGGATGAATACACACTCATGAACTACTAAGTAAACCATCTACATTCACCTACTTAAGACAGAAATAAGTACACCGACTTAAATGGCAAATATCCAGCATGCTTTTTCCAACATTAACATCTCCTTGTGCAGTAACCTTGTTACAGCCAGACAAGTGACCAGTGCTGGCCTTGTTCAGGTTTCTCAGCAAGTATAAGAAGATTACTGTATACATCTTATTTCTGTGGTGATAAGCAGCTTAGACACTATGACTAAGGGTCACTCCATACAATAGGTCTATGGAATTATACATAATTTTCCAGTGGGAAATGAAGTGAGCTGAAGGTTTCCAGCGTGCAGCCTCAGGGCTTTGCCATTAACCAAGCAGCTCCATGCTAAGACTAGATCTTGTCAAGAGGCTGATTTTTTTTGTTTCCCGCAGGAAATAGGGACATTTTGACATTTACTGCATGACAACATTTCTGAAAAATATGTTTCTGATAAATAAGAACATTTTGAGAATACTGAAAAAGTTTTTTCCAATCGTGACCTTAAGAAACACTATGTTACCTGTGTGACAGAAAACAGGATAAACCTTGGAAAGATAAGACATTCCAAAACCAAAGTAAAGTTGGACCATCTCAATTTCATTGAGGGCAGAATCCCCCTTGCTGTCTTCTGCCACGACACACATGCTGTTGCTGTCCCCTCTCCAGGGCAGGCAGGTAACACACCTCACCCTGCAGGCAACCCAGTGCTCAGGCAGGGAGCAGCTCCTTTCCTGGAGGGCAGCAGTGCTGGCTGAACCCACTCTGCCCCACAGAACCCAGCTCTGGGTGCAAACCACGTCTCCTCAGCCTCAGCACAGACCCGAGATCTGCTCCTTTATGAGCTACATCAGCCCAAACTAATCCCCACATTGGAACCACAACAGTGCAGGAAAACAGCCAAACCTACTTTTAGCATGAGCTCCACGGGGTCTGGAGCTGTGCACAGGAGCCAGCCAGGTCAGGCAGGAAGCACCCTGCTCCTCCCTGGTTTCCTGTGTTACAGAATTCCTTCACTCAAAGCAGCTGGAGCCATATTTCACCTTCACTCCTCAGGTGTGTGTCTACACTGCAGATTTAGCAGCACTTCAGAGCTGTGCTGTACCACACAGTAACACTGTGAGGCTGCAGTACAGTGCATTAGCAAACAGGTCAAAATGCCATTGACTGGATTTGTCAAGGGAAAAAGCAGTGCATCATTAAGGAATTCAATAGATAATGTGGCTCCAGGTCCAGGCAAAGCCAACTGACCCGTGACCTTGTAAATGTCAAATTATGGGTTGCAAAAGGAGAATCTGGGGTGTTTTAGCTGTATCAGGACATCCTGACTCTTAAAATGCCATTGTCCACCTCAAATTCTTCCATCCTGTTTCTACTGATCATTGGCCCTCCCTGGGCTCAGAAACAGAGCAGGTTCACCTCCAGCTCCTGTGGTGTCTGCACAGCCTCCAGCCCTGGGTGACAGCAGGGACACCCAGCTTGCTCTGGCCTGGCAGAAACCCCTGTACTTATGGAGCAGCTCCCCTCTCCCCCTCCATGGCCCCAGCCCTGTGTCTGGCTCCACGAGGGACCCCCAGGCCTGGCTGCACCCCCTAAAGCTGCTGGAGGGATGGAGGGAGTGAGCAGCCTGTGCCTCAGGGGGAAGGGGGAGGCAGCACGGGGTCAGGATGTGCCTGGGTTTGGGGAGAGAGCCCAGCGCAGGATGGGGTTTGGATTTACAGACAGCACATTCCCCCTGCAAGGGGACGGTGTCTTTGAGAGGGAGCAAGAAAGGGGAAAGGAGATCATGTTTTCTCAATGCTCTTATCTGAAGCAAACCCTTAATAAGGATTGGGATGAGCCTGGATAGAAGGGAGGGTTACCTGTGATATGGTGAAAAGCTGGTGGCGGGTGGGGGTGAATGTGGGGGGCTCAGCTGGCCCGGGGAGGTGCTGACAGACATTGCCCCCAGCCCAGAGGAGCCAAGGACATGCTGCTGGGCCAGGCTGCCACTGCCAGCACTGCCCGGGCTGAGAGCACTGAGCACTGCCTCCAGCCTTGCAGGGAACGCTCACCTGGCTAATAATGACAAATACTGCCTGGGCAAGAGGAGTCCCAATGAACCCAAACCCTAAAGACAAGGACATGGAGTAGTAGCACTCATCTGGCACCTTCCTTCTCTCCTCTCCAGGAGTCCCAGTTCTCACCACTGCTGGCCCTCCAGTGTTTTAGTTCTTGTGGCTCTTAAGGTTTTGGGGCAAAAGGTGAAAATTCAGCCTTTTTCGATGAAAAGAAGTTCTCTCTCCATTCTCTAAAGAAAGTGAAGCCAGAAGTCTACAGGTTTTGTAGTACTTGATGGACTGTAAAGAGAGGCCAAGAAATACAGGAGGCCTGGAAAACACCTCCATCAACAAAGTGCTTCCCTCACAAACCCAGAGTGGATGTGAGTGGGGATATGGGAAATGTGCAGGCTGCAAACACAGCCCTGAGCGCTGGAACCAGGGGTGTCAGGGGGACACTCTGGGATGGGATTTATGCCCAGAACCAGCCTGAGATATTCCTCACCTCAGCAAAGGCAGAGCCAGATCTTTCCAAGTGTCCCAGGAAAAGCCATGCCATGTCTGGCTCAGGGAAGAGAGGTTCAGCAGCAGCATTAGTGGGGCACAAATGGGAACTGCCCCTTGTTCATTTGCAGCTGCTCTCAAAGAAGAATGAAAATGGGGATTAAAAGATTGAAAACTCACTGGGTATTGGCGCTACAAAAACACTGTGGTGTGTGTTAGTGTGTGCTGGGGTGTGTTTGGCTGTGTTAGTGTCTGCTGGTTTGCCACGGGGTGGTGAGGGGCAGTGTCAGAGCACCCAGTGGGTTGCCTTCCCCTGTGCTCAGGGTCTGACAGGGATTTCAGCCCCCCCTGTGTTTCCATCCATCCTGAGGAAGCTGCTATACTGACTGTAGGCCAAATACAGCAGGAAACATCAGTTGTGACAGAAGTTCCTCTCTAAGGGCTTGGAGAACTCAGAAGTGCCATTATTTCCTGCATTTAGAATGACTGATAATCAAAAGCCTTGTTTGGGAAGCCCCATTTGTGCCTCACACAACTCTAGGCTCTGATGTATACTAAAATATCACATTAATTATGCATGAAATGTACGTCTTTGGCTTTTAGGGACTGAGGAAACAGTTTTGTCTTGGGAATAACCGAGAATTATTTTGGCCTAGAGTCAAGAACACACAGCCCAGTTTTTGTTCATTTCAGTTGGTTTTGGGTTCCTTTCTAAGTGCAGGCAGCTATTTGAAAAGGGCCTGTTTCCTACAGAAAATAAAGTTATTGTGTTCTCTGCACATTCTTTCAATGAACAAATTCAAGATCTAAGCAGGCAATGCCTGCTTGTTTCCCTGGCTCCAGGGCTGGCACCGATCTCAGGTGACTCCAGAGGACACACATCTCTGTTCTGGGCTGTATTCCACCCCTCTACGGCTGAAAATCCAACTGGGAGTCCTCCAACACTCTTAGGCAGCTACTAAGTAGTTTGTAAGCAGTGGGCTAAGGAGCCTGAAAAAGGTTTGCAAATCACTTAAGTGATGCCCTTTAGGATGGGGATGGGGAGCTGGGAGGGGTGGGATGAGGATCTCCCCGGGTGTCCTGGTGCTGGCTCTGAGCCATGGCACCTGGCTGGCACTAAGTGCTGAGGGGCATGGGACACCCCACGGGGACAGACAGACAGACAGACAGACAGCTCCTCTCACACGTCAGGCTTCACACGGGTCTGGCTCTTCCCCAGCTGCACAGAACAGTCTCTCAAGAGGTGAATGTAAAAAATCCTGACAGCTGTTACAGCCCAGGGCCTGCGCAGCTGGACTGTGCTCCCTCACCCGCCAGCTCCAGGCACCAGACCAGCCATTCCCATGGGTTTTGGTGGCATGTGGCACAGACCGGGGCATTTCTCCCTCAAAACTGGCCCGAGTGAGAGGCCAGGTGTGGCTGCAGGACGCTCTCCTGCTCCCAGCACAGGCACCCTGCTCACCCTGCTCCCTCAGCTCCAGGAGCATCCCAAGAGCTCCTGATCTCCACACTTTGCTTCCAAGGAAGAACAAACAATACAGAGCTGCCATGATATATTTAACGATGAATCATTCTCTTAAAAATTATCAGCTGTGAAAGGCTTTCACCACTCTGGGAATAATGCAATGATGTATTTCATGTGAATCAGTGCAGAGCGTATCCATGGCAACCTCATCCTTGCAGTTTGCCAACAGTTGGGGTAACCGGCCTGGAAGAGTTGCAGAAAATAAACCCGCATATTATGGGTTTTTAAAGGAAAAATCAGGCTTGTTTTGAATTACAAGTGGCTTGTCTGCATGCTCAGCTTAGGCTGGCTTATTGGGCACATTGTGGGTCCCTGCTGGGGTGACCCCCCCTCCACACAGCCCCACGGCTCCATCCCACCCACGGCCACGGGGCAGGTCCTGGTGCTGAGCCGGGTGTGGGGCTGGGCTCAGCCACGGGCAGAGCCAGACACAGCCTAGGGCATCCCGAGGGCACTGAAAAGGGGGTCAGCTCCAGCCACGGGCGCAGCACTCCTGCTTGTTGGGAGTCTCAGAGCAGCTGAAATGCTGTGGTGTGCTCAGAACCTGCGCCTTGGAACAGTGCCTGGGGTTGTCTGACACTGGCTGGGTCAGTCTGGGGTCTGTGTCTGCCCCAAGGAAAGAAAAAGCAGAGAAGGACAAGTTCCTCTAGGGAATGGAAGGGCTGGTTTGATGCACATCACTGGGCATTAACATAGTGTGCCTCCCTGCAAACTCGGATCAGGAATGCTCAGGAACAGGAGACCAGCAGAGCTGGACTTTCCTACTGGAGCTCTCATCCCCTCCTGAGCCTCAGTCCACTCCTGGTGCTTTGCAGCCCTGGGAACAGGCAAGCTCTGCTGAGCTCTGCTTAGACACCTAATGGGTTTTGTGCCTAGAGTGTGGAGCTTGAAAGCCCAGCCTGAGGCAGCATACAACATGATTTTCCCTTCAGTGGAGGTGAGTGACTCCAGCCCATCTTTATTTTCCCTGAAGCATTATGAAAGACTAAACACTCCAAGAAAATGGCATCCATTCACAGCATGCCAAGGCCACTGGCGTGCTAATAAATATTCTAATTGCAAGAGGGTAACTATCAATCTCTCTGACTCATGCTACAGAAGATGCTGAAATGGCACTCCTGTTTTCATCTCTCAAGCATTCTGTCTCAACAATTGTCTCTGTCTGATAACATCCATAAAGCACATGCAGCTCTTGATAGGTTTTCTAATTTCACTGAACACATCCCTTTATTTTCCTTTTAAAAATAAGGAAAAAATAACAGGGAAAGGATTAAAAATGGTAGAGAGAAGAAAAGAGAGAGAAAATTGGGTAAAGGAGGGTTAAGAAGAGAAACAGTTTGGCTTCTGCCAACCTAAAATTTTTCAGTGTTCTAAAACATTAGAACCAAATATTTATCCATTTCTCCATGTTTTCACCTCTTTGGAACTTCCCCATCCTGTGTGCCACCAGGTCCCCCCGGTTGCCATGCCCAGCCCCCGTTCTGGGGACCATCTCCTCTCCCACACAGGGACACAGGCCAGTTGTCTGCAAGCACTGCAAGTCCTTCTGGCACGGGGAGAATTTCCAGGACAGTGGGATATATCCCAAAAACCAGCAAACCCAGCTCAGGAAAGTAAATTTATGGATGAATCCATTATCATATTAATCCCCTGGCTAACTCCCAGACAGCAGAACTGTGTCTTGGCACAGCCCCAGAGCTCCTGAGCCCATCCATGCTGTCAGCAGCTCTACCTTGGCCTCGGCCAGGACCAGACAGTACAGCCTCAGGGAACAAACGTGAGCAAAATCTAATTTTCTGCTGGATGAACCTGAATTGTAAATCAACAGTTGAGTTTCTGATGGTTTTGTAGAGCTGGCACTGACCAGGACACAAGTTCTGTGCAAGTCCTGGTTCGGGGCCTGTCACAGGTGACAGGAGCTGCTGGGTCAGGGAGAAGGGATGGACACAGGTGCTCGGAGTCAGGAAACTCCTCCATGGGCAGCTCCACACACTGCTGCTGCATCACGAGCACAGACCATAATATCATAATAATGACCTCACAGCACCACAGAGAGGCTGGCTGCGACTCAAGTATGTGAAATAAAGAACCTGGTATTCTGAGGAGTACTGGGAGGTGCAGAGGCATCGATCCCCAGGGAGGCTCGGCCCCTGAACGGATCCTGCTCAGTTTGCAGCAGTGCTGGGATTAGCTGTGTGAGTCTGGAGAAGGAAGAGAATGTAAATATTCCCATCCTCAGACTAACCTGGGTGATGGTTGGTAACATGTAACATCAGGTGACTGCAATGTTTCATTTACTGCATTATGCGAGGAGTTGCAAAAGCCCACCTTTGAGGAAGGGGGAGATCTGTTTATATACACATGTACAGGTATATTCTGCTTTTGGAGCAATGCAAACCCAACCACCCAGGGCACAGGGGAGTTACAGCTGCTCTGTCCACGCTCTCGGTTTGGACAGTGGCAGAACCAGGACATGTGACTTAGTCTAACAGTAAATAAATTGCAATGACGATGCCAGGGCCAGAGCCCAGATGTGCTGTCTGTCAATATCCTGCCTTCAGACAAGACCATTCTGGTTGAAATTGTCCATGCAAGACATCTCCTCTCCCTGAAACAAGTGGTGACAGAGTGGATCCCCAGGACCCTCAGTCCCTATATGGAACTCTCTGTGCTTTCTGTGCCTGGAACACCACGGTGTCTGCCCATCTCAGCCTTCCTGCAGCCCCTGTGCTGGACCCACACACACCTGCCTGTGTGAGGACAGCGAGAAGGGACCGAGCTGACAGGTCTGACCCCCTGCTGCTGCCCACGTTTTACTGATAAACCTTCGTCACTCCCTTTGGCAGCTGACTCACAAAGTGACTTACACAGTGTCTCACTCTTCTCCATTTCATCTCTGCTTGGTTTCTGTCCATGTCTGCTCTAGGCAGGCCTGCTGCAGCCAGGGCTGGGCTCTGCCTGCCAGCTGGGCTGGGTTGTGCTATGACCACCAGAAACACCGAAATCCTTCAAATTACCAGGCTCTGCAAAGCACTGCTGGCCTCTAGCACCCTGCAAACCTGCAATGCCAGTCACGTCCAAAAGGATGCGTCTTCCTTACCCACAGGAACCATTTCACAGACTTCTCTGAAGTAGAAGTAAACCCTAATGGATAAGGCAGGCCTGGGCACAAACTCATATGGAGCAAGAAAACCTCCCTGTCCTTTTCTACAGAGGCACTGTCCTTCTGCTGGCAGCACAGATGTGCATAACAGGAATAAGATCAACAAATTTCTACCACAGCAGAATGAACGGAGACTTCTTTTAGAGGAAAAGACAGATGTATGTTTTCTGAGCCTCAGTCTGCCATGAGGTTGGTCAGCACAACTGATATCAGCAACAAAATAGGATCTGACTGGTTTTAGGGAGCCAGCAGAGCACATTGTCGGATCTGCAATGCTATTTTCAGGGCTGTGTTCTCCTCATATCATCGGTGGATTTGCCAGGCAAGCAGGCAAGCCACAGAGGGGAGGTTAAAAATACTTTCTCTGAACACATAGCCCTAAACAGTGGAGACTGAGGTTCAGCCTATGGAGAT
Organism: Vireo altiloquus; assembly: GCA_013396875.1. Classification (NCBI taxonomy): domain Eukaryota; kingdom Metazoa; phylum Chordata; class Aves; order Passeriformes; family Vireonidae; genus Vireo; species Vireo altiloquus. The sequence goes on from VZRF01013452.1 coordinate 171,719, forward strand.
AAGCAAATTGAATGTGCCATTCTTATAACACTATTTTCAAAAGGTGAGTTTTCCTCTGGAAGTTGCCACCCTATTAATATCTTATGTCCAGGTCTTACCTTTCATCGCTGTATTTTGCATCACCAAGTGGGATCTGTGGTGGAGATAAATTGACCATTGATGACACGATGTTGCCCAGAGGGCAAATGACTTTATCAATGTTCTATTAATAAAGACTCCATTACTCTTGATTGCCTGCTTCCTTCCAGGTACCCTGAAATCTGGATTTCTACCTTTGCTGAGAGCAGAGCCCTCACGTTCTCCACTCTCAGCTGCCTGGTCAAGCCCTGAGAACCCCCAGCCTCCCATCAAAGAAGGTGTAATGTAATTTTAGTGAAGAGCTCAACAATGTGCTTTTACTGTGTTGCTGTAGGGCTGCAAAAGACAGTCATGGCTTAATTCCAAATGCTCACTTTTTTTTATCCCTCTGATTTTTTTTGTTTCCTGGACTGTGTATGCAGCAGCATTGTGGGGTTTTAAAGATGGGTTTTGCAATCATTCTTTGCAACCAGTTTCTCCTATGGACCAGCTGAGAATGGCTGACCAAAGCCTGAGGATGCTCTGGAGTAAAACAGCCTGGGCATCCTCTCCCTGGTCCTCACTGTCACTGAAAGTTAAAACTCTCACAATGTTTCTAAACCCTTTTACTGCTGAAGGTCTGGCAGCCAAAGAACCATCCATTTCCCCAAAAGCCGACCTACTAAAAGAATCATTTTGATAGGTGCCAGGATAACATTGTCCTATTTTGTAGGAATTCATGTTCTGAAACGAGTTGAGCTACAAACAAAGTAAGTAGGAAAGCAGAAAGATATGTGAACACAAATTTACATAGTTGGTATGACAACAGGGATGTTTTGTTTAGATAAGACTGAAAGGCCTTGAGGGGAGAATGAAAGAATATGTACACTCAAAAAAATTGCAAATCTGGAATGGCTTCCCCAAGACAGACAAGAATTTATTAATTTATTTCCTTCAGTGAAGATAAGGTTGGCACACAGGAGAATCAACCTGAGACTCATCAGTTCTCACTGAGTGAAGCCAATCAGTGAACAAACCTCTAGGTTACATCAGAGCTGCAGCTGGGAGGGGTGGTGAGTTATTAATTGTTAATTGTATGAACATCTCCTCTGCCTTTCCTAACAGAGTTCACTGTGTTTGAGAGATAAAGATCTACAGCCCTTCCAAGCCATATACACTCAGCCTTAAAAGCTCCCCAAAGGTTCAGCTTTGAGTGTATGTGCCAGGAACCTCCAGAACCCTCGTTTTTGTGGGTGAAGCCCTGGAGGTCTCCTGTCCCTAACAGAGAAACACAAACTGGGGAAATCCTGCAGTCAAGAGTCTCACCCTGGTAGTGTAAGACAAAAACTGGCCCCTGGTTTTTCACTTACAGTGATTTTTGTTTCAGAGCTCCTACAGGAACAAAGCACCAGGACTGCCTGGAGCAGCTGCTGCTTCCCAATGTGGCACTTGCATGATGGAGAAAACCCAATTCCCTCCCCAGAAAGCTTGTGCCAGCGGCTGGGGGGATGGTGGGTGGTGGAAAACGCCACCAGAGCAAGTCTGTGCTATTCCCAGCTGCAGTAAAACAGACATGGAATCAAATACTGCCCTTCCTTCCCAAACTGCTTTCCAGCTGACTCCTTTCTCTAGCAGCCAGCATAGTTATAAGGTCACTGTACACTCTCCCTTTAATGCCTGACAGGAACTGCTTGGAGGCAGTGCTGGTGTTTTCTCCCCTCTTTTCACTGCAGGGATGCAGGGGGATGGAGCAGAGGCTGTCCCTGAGCAGCCCAGCTGGGAGCTGGGAACCTGCACATCCCATGGGGCTCTATAGAGGAGGCAGCGGCCGGGGAAGGTTACTGGAGAGATGTGGAGCATGGGAAGTGGAAATAATAGCACAGATGGGTTCAACTTGAACCATGAGCCAGCCAGTAGCAGCACTGGAAATACCTCTGCAAGGTAATTCAGTTTTTCTATGCACAGTAAAGGAAAACACCACAGGTAGGTTCTGATAAGCCCCAAAGTGCTCCTCCCAAAGGCGCTTGTGATGGGGAAAAGATGGACAAACTGCCATGGAGAGTCTTAACACTTGTCACTCTGTTATTCCCTGATTTTATGCACAACAACGAGCTTTCAATTCTCCAAACTTAACAGATTTGACTATTTTTATCTTTAATTTAGTGATGTTAATCATAAAAATCTGTTTTGTGGAAACTTGTGATAGTTTGGAGAGCTGTCCAAAACATTTTTGTGTTTTCTTTGGAGCAACAGAAAACAGAGCATGAGATAATGGGCTTTGATAATGTTGAATTGTTTCAGTTTGATGAACTATGATGTTTTGTGCTAAAACTACAAAGTCAATTCACTATAAAAAGCTAAACAGCTTATGTACCTTATATTCTTATACATTCCCATTTTTAGAGCTTGTATTTTCATCTGCCTCAGAAGCCAAAATGACACAAATTGAAATGATCCAATCAAAGGGAAACATTTTTACCTCAACAAAACAAAACACCTTTGATGTTATTGAAACTAAACAAGAAAGTCAAAATGATTTGACATTTCCCATCGAAACTTAGCGCTGACACACTCCTGTGAACATTTCTAGTGTGAGATTCAGGAGGCCTCATGTGTCCCTGTCCCTCTTGCCCTGGCTCCCAGCTCCTGCCCCTGTGCTGGCTCTTTGGGAACTGTGCCCGTGCAGAACAGCCTTGCTTTCCCAGCCAGGGCTGCCTGTCCTTCCCCACAGGTGCTTCAGCTCCCTGGCCCTGCAGAGGAGCAGGGTGGGCAGCAGTGCTGGGCACCAGGACAGCATCGTGCCCCCCGTGTTCCAAGCAGCCCCTCTGGGGCAGTGAGAGTCTCCTGCTTCCCATCCCATGGGAGCCAGCTCCTTCCATCCTCTGCCCCATCATCCCCTCTACTAAAGCCTCTTAGATTCTTGTAGGGACAAAATGGTCAGAAATTAGCTCAATTGCTACAAGCATTATCTTAAGAACTGCAGGCATTAATAAAAAGAAATTGGAGAAATTTATGCAGTAATTTATGTGATTCAACTGAGAATTATACTTCATCTATATCATCTTACACTCGTTTAGGAAAGAACTTATAAACTCTTGTTTAAGAAAGAATGTTATCCTTTGTAAAATCCTATAGAAATTTTTATGAGAGAAAAGAAAGGAAAGAAGAACTGCATATTCCATCTGATACATTCAGTATCTGAGAAGTATCTTAATAAAGTTAGAAAACAAGATAATGTAGTCCAAAAATATTAAAAGCCTTTCAATCCAGGCCTCCCCGGTACAAGCCAGTACACGTGGAATAAAAAGAGGAATTAGTAGTAAAAGTATTAGTATGTGATTTTATTCCAAAATGCTCAATATATCTAGGTCTGCCCTTCAATATTCTGGGGAGGAGAAATCTTAAACCCTGATTTTTGTGTTTTGACTTCAGGGAACTCCTGTTTACAGAGCAGTGTCTGAGTCAGCCAATTATTTAACTATCACAGCAAAGACATCAGCTGTGACTCAGTTAAGCTGTTTCTCCACCTTTGCAATCCGAGAGTCTCCCTCTTGCTCTGGGGCTTTTCTCTCTCTGTTTACACCCGATTTACACTCGGTTTACACGCGGTTCTCTCCCGGGCACAGCGGCGGTGCCGGGCGCGGGCAGCAGCCGGCTCCGAGCGCCTGTCCCGTCCCGTCCGGCTCCGCTCCTCGCTGGCAGCAGCTCCCGCGGCCCTCCTGGACAGCATGCGGCATTAAAAATGGATCTTGTTCCATACATAGCAGCGGAGAGACCCAGAACTGTCACGGGCTTGGCCGGCAGCTCCCGGCTTTATCAGAGCTCCCTTGTCCCTCCAGCAGCTCCAGGGGCTGAAAGCACAGCGGCTCTGAGAGCCTGGGTGGTGGGGAAAGGGAAGGGAAGGGAAGGGAAGGGAAGGGAAGGTGGGTCTGAGGTCCTTAGCCCAGAGGTGCTGATGTCTCATGCCCGGCGCCTGGAGGAGCCTCTTCCTGCTTGAGGCACCCTCAATGCTGAGGTGGGGTTTTGCACTCATAGAAGAATAAATTTTGCAAAGTTGCGCACAGAATGAGCTCCTGATGAGAACAGGCAAATAGGTCTGACCTGTGCTCTTGTGTCATGGGCTTCACGGGGCAGATGTGGAGAAGAGGTAGGGAGGAGGCTCCCAGTTCCCTCTTCTTCCAGCAGTTTCGAAGAGGTCTGATGAAACCTTGGACAACTTAGACGATAAGGTTAAATAAGTATCTGTCCCACTGTTGACTAAAAAATGAGTTTTCAGAGTACAGTGTTGACATGGCAATGACACATCAATTTTACAACCCTGTTTGTCTGACGATGCACGTGAGACAACGTGACCTCCGGGGCTCACTGGCTTGCAACAGACACTAACCTGAAGCCATGAAAACAATGCCTTAAAATAAAATAGAAGACCTTTATGAGAACAAAGTTTGTTTTCACAACAGTCACCATATGACACAATTAGAGATCCTGTGGGAAGGAGGCCTGACCCAAGAGTACCGAGTATTTATGACACATCTATTCAGCATTCAGACTTCAATGAACAACCTTTCACTCAGTACCTCCTGTGCACTCATTTTTAGCACATTTGTTCGGATTTTTTCCTCACTGCCAAATTTTTGCCAATCAAGCCCAAATCTCACTATTTAGCTAAAGATATTTCCTTCTCTTTACTTCCACCAAAACCAAATCCTATATATTAGCAGTTTCCCCTCATCTCTTGTAACAAGAAGTCATCTCAGCCCATGAGACTTTTGGGTTTGACTTGGTTTGCAAGTACTTCAGTGGGTTGCAGCTCAGTTTTATCTAAATGTGCTGCTCTGAGGAAAGCAGAGCACTTTGTGCCTGACAGATTCATTGGGGCTTTTACTTCAAATACTTTTCAGGATAAACTCGCAGCAAAAGGTTGACTTGTACCACTCGAAACACATTCTCAGAAAGAGACCACAAACATAAAATACCTCTGGAGCTAATCCCTCCCTTAGGGTGTGATCTCAGTCTTTGAGACAGCGCTTCAAAGGACCTGAAGAGGGTCCCATCCTTCCCCATGTCTGTTTTTGTGTTCCCCCTGCTCCAGCTGCCCCTGGGGGTTGGCACACACTGAACAGCTCAGGAAAACTCATCCTCTCTGTGACTTTACCCTGCACAGAGTGTGAGACTGACAGTTCTTGGTGTCTCTGGGGCCTCCTCAGCTCATTGCCTTCTCCCACCAGACCTGCTCTCCTGCCAGGGAAGTTGACCCAATGTTGGGGTTTTTGGATTTCTCCAAATCATATTCCTAATTTGAAGAGATAGTTTTGGACAAATTTACTAAAAAATGTGGTGATCTATGGGGCAGCTTTCTAATAGGAACTGTTAGATGTTGGCTCCAAACTATTCACGGGAGCTGAAAGCAAATTCATTGCACAACTTGGGATAAGGTCTGAAGAGATTCTCTTACCATTTCCATGAGACCGAGAGGGAGTGACTGTGCTGCAGTCAACAGAAACAGGGTAGAGCAAATAGATGTAAGAGTGAGGTCAGAGCCAGCCTTTAAATTGTTAAATAGCAAACCATGCTGGCTTCATTATTTCATTTAATGACACATGAACTATGGAGCTGTGGGAGTAGAAAATTAATATCTGAAAAAGCCAAGACTCAAATGAAAACATTTTATCAGATGAAGATTCTTTTCCTTTCTTTAAAAAAAGCTAAAAAAAGAAGAGGGGAAATAGCCAGAATAACTAGCCCAAATAATACCATTAATCCTGAGCAGAAAAAGACACTTGTTCTTCCTGGATCCCTGGAGTGGGATGAGAACATTTTATCCTATGCAGTGTAGTGATTTTCCTTGTTTACTTGTTGCACATTGTATGCTCCTCTTCCAACAAGCAGCAGCCATTGCCAGTCCTTCAGCAGAGCCCAGCCCCAGTGTTCAGCTCATGTTCATCACTGCTTCAGAGCCAAAATGCTGAAAATAATCTACCACTTGAACTTACTATTATCTGGACTGCCAAAGCCAGCTGCTCTTGCTGCCTAGCATCCCCTTTCAAAGGAAACACTATTTCTCCCAGCCTTGGGTCTCTTCTCACACCCTGGTGGAAGCAGGATAGTTCTCCTGAAGCCAGTGGAGCTGTAGAGATGTGAGCCTGGGGCATGTGAGAAGGCATTTATTGCTGTTGTGTTGTCTCTGTTGCTGTAACTCCCCCAGCCCCTCAACCAAACACGTGCTCCAGTTGTACTGGGAGCTGTACAACATGTAATCCTTGCAGCACCTGGACTCAAAACAAGGCTGTTTTTTTTCTCTCTGGTGAGGAACCACCTCGGCTGATGCACCCCAGAAGCACCTGCAGTGCTGAGGCAGAGCCTGGAGCCTCAGGGGTCAGCGAGGGCCAGGGCAGCATCAGCACTGGAGCCACTCGCTCCCCGCTGCCCTTGTGCCGCTGCTGGCTGTTCACTGCACCCTTCTCATGTTCCTCCAGACCCTGGTGCCTGTGCCAGCCCTGCTGGGGGTTGGACACACAGCCTACTGCCAAGGATCCCTTTCCAGCTCCAGACCTGTCCTTCACATTGGCAACAGCAGCAGGGAAGGAAACAGCCCAGGCCTGGTGCTTCCCCCAGGGCACGGGTTGGGAGTCTGCTCTGCAGCATCTTCAGTGCTTTTATTATCCACATTAACCACGGCAAAGATAAGCCTAAGTCATGCTGCAGTCCCCATGGAAACAGGTCCAAAGAGCTCTGGTGGACTATTAATCAAGGTCCATAAATGGCCTTTCTCTTCCAAAGGTCCTGAGGAAATGGCTCCTGTTAGAAGCCCCAGGAGCAGATGGACATGCAGCAGGACGCACAGCTGGGACAGTGTAGCTGGGGCTGGCACAGGATTTTACCTGCTTTACCCATAAGAGAATGGAAAGGAGGAAACCTGTTCAAACCTTTAGCAAGTTTCCACCCTTTTTATCCCACAATATACCACAATGAAATTTTTTGGAGACATGAAGTCACACTTTGTGTCCTTGGTCTCAGTGCTTGAAGGCCAGCGGTGGCATTTTCAGGGATGGTATTTGGGATGACAAAGTGTTTGCAAGCAGGGGTGAATCATTTCCCTAAGGACACCCTCACACTTGTATTCAGGAGAAGAAAATGTTCTGCCTTTGGCCCTGACAGTCTCTTAGCATCTCCAAAGTCCTCCCGTCAGACCCGTCAGTCACTCACAGCGCGGTCCCTGCTCAGCTGCACTGGTGCTGATGCTCCCAGCCCAGAACAAACACAGCCTCAGCGCCAAACTGCCACAAATCAGTTCTGGGGCTTGTGTGAGACATCCGAGCAGCACATCAGGAAGGGCCTTAGAAAGCTCAGAGCCCTTTTCCTTTGGAGCAGATGACAGTCACTAAGGAACTGTGCTGGCAGGAAACATGTGTCCCCTCCTTCACCCCTGCCTGGCTCCTAGACTAAATCTGCACTGGAGAGCGATGGAAAATTTATGTCCATATCAGAAAATAAGAAAAAAAAAATTAATGTAAGCAGGATAATATAAATTACTGATCTCTATAATTTCAAAATATTTTTGTAATATAAAAAGGTTAATTTTTAATATTATTTTTGGCATAAATTAGCTGAAGTTTTATTGTAAAAGCTCTTTTGAGTCACATATCAGAAAATCATTTCAAAGCTTCTCTTAAACTTCTGTTTTAAATTTGTATCAAAGAAGGGAGCCCTGCAAACTGTCACTTTCCTGTATCAGCTTCAGCTTCAACAGTTATCTTCTAACAAAAATATTTTGCCAGAAAGTTCCCAAACAGCATTTCTACAGCATCACATTGTTCCCAGATCTTAAAATAGGAGATCTGAGGTTATCAATCCCAAAGTCTTTCTCAGTCATAAACACTTTTTTTCTTAAAGGGAAAGCAGAGTAATGAGCTCTTCCCTCCCGTGGTGATGCCGCCCTGAGCCCATGGTCAGCAGTGGAAATCCTTCTGCTCCTTCCAGGAATTTTGGTATTGGGCTTTGTTTCATGGGAATAGAATAAAGGGACTGGAGGAACATTTCCTTCCAGGATCTGCCTGCTGCAGCCCAGCCCAGCCCAGCCCAGCCCAGCCCAGCCCGATGGTCCCTGCCAGCCCCAGGACAGCTGGACACGCCACACCACAGCCACACCACTCCGGCCCAGGGTCACTGCAGGAGCCCAGCACCGCCAGCCTCTCCAGCACAGGGTTGGGGGTGACCACTTCCAGTGGCCCCAGACAAATGCTGTCCCCTTGGGAAGCCTCCACCTTCACCAGCAGGCCCAGCTTCCCAGCTGGTCCTAATGGCCACTTTGTGCCTGCTCTACAGCAGGTTCTCTAGGATGGGAACTGGCAGTGGCAGGGCTCAGCACCAGCAGAGGCAGAACTGGAAGCCCTTGGCCATTTCCATCCACTTGAAACTAGTGTCTTGTCAGAGCTGAGCTTCCTCTCCAAGTGCTGTGTGTGCCTGGGAGCCGTGATTCCCTGAGCAGAGCACTCCTGGTATGCTCCATGCTGTGAGCCAGGGACCTATGGGATCCCTCTAACCTGCTCTTCTAAAAATGAAAGTGGTAGATTTGCCTTCTCCATTGCCCCCTGTTCTTTCTCCTTTAACATAAAGGGTGCCCTGAGGAGCGAAAAGATAAATTCCTTCTTCCCTCTGCCTCTTTCATGACAAGCTACAATCAACTTTGCTCATGAGATGCCACACATCATAAGCTGCCACAGAAACAGGCCACTAGAGCAGCACCATCCGTGGGCACGAGCCTGGAGAGGGAAGGTTTAGTGCTCAGCCCCAGCGTGGGCACAGGACTAGGGGCAGAGCCTTGGGAGCAGCCGAGCAGCACCGAGGCACTCAGTGCTCTTCCCAAGGCTCTGCCTGTTCCCTGCTGGGGCAGCAGAGCAGGGCACTGAACTGCCTGGGAGCTCAGTGGGATCTCACTGCTAGCTCAGCCCAGCTCCTTTGTGGCTCTCAGCTCCTCATCATGAGCCAAAATGGTACAGGATGATAAAGTCACTGATCACGTCCCCCTCCCAGGAGTTTCACAAGCTTTAAATGTCTAAAGCAAACAATACAAATAGAGCAGCAATCATGTACTGGCAGTTTCCTTTTCTGTGTTTCATTAAACAAAAGCCTTTCTTCTTTCCATCTGTGTTGGAAGATTCAGGATCTCTGGGCTGCACTCGACAGAGCTGCATCCCTCCACCCACAGCCAAGCCGTGGCCCTGAGCGATGTGACCACAGTGCCACAGCCAGCACCAGGGGCTGCACCAAGAACGGCACTGGGACTAGAGCCAAAAAAACCTTCTCTCCAAGTCTTCCCAGATACAAGACTGTCTTCACTGAGTCATTACACATTCTTTAAGCAATGACACTGAAAATAAGACCATGACAAGTGAAAATGAAAATCAGCCAATTTTAAAGAGTTGCACGTTCCCTCACTCGAGTTCAGAAGTGGCTGCTCAGAAGACACACACAGATCCTGTATCCATCCTCCAGACAAACTCAAACAGGAATTGCTTGCCCTTTGATGAGTGACTCTGTTTTGCACAGTTTCCAGGTAAAGTCTGAGTTAGAGGCATTTTTACAAAGAAAAGAAAAGGCCCATCATCTTCTGTGCCACAGATGGAAACCTGAGTGGTTTTGTGAGCACAAGATCAGGGTCAGAACAGGTCTATCTGAGTTTTCTATTTCTAGTCAACAGCTTTACAAAATAACTCTCTGCCAGCAACTCCCACAACCTTCTTTGCATGGAAAGGGCAGTGACCTCCTGGCCAGCTAAAAAATGAAAATATCCAGGGTCCTTCTGACCTCTTTCTTTTCTTGCAGAAGAAGAAAGGCTGCGAGAGGAGACGGAGCCCACAGTGACTGGGGGCATTCAGGATGCCCTGTTACCCTCCTTCCAAATGACTCCTGAATTCAGCCAGGCTCCAGCTTTTCACAGCAGCTTCAGCACAAAGCAAGATACAGGAGCTAATCCTCAGAGGCAGCAGCTGAAATAACTGGAGGTCAGACAGCCAGATCCTGCCAGGGATGTTTGAGTCTTTCAGAGGATTATGAAGTTTTTCATAGAAAGAAAAGGCTACATTTGAGCTCCTGTCTTTGCCCAGAGTTAAGGTGTCCTGGTCCCTCTCCTTGCCTTTGCTCTGCCCTGGAGGGAGCCATAGTTCAGTCCATAAACCAAGAAACAACAAAATATTTAGACAGTTATTTCGTAGTTGGACTAATAGATATGGGCTGTTAGGCATTTGCATAGGAATTAGGGCCATTAGAGCCTCTCAAAACTGGACTTAAAATTTGTTTCATCCTTACTGAACCAGAAAGCCTCAGGCATCATCATGAGAACAAATCACACAGGGGCTGGTTATTTTCCACATCACTGCCTTATCCCTTGGGCATCAACAATTTTGAAAATTCGTGGGAAAACACACACATGAGACTGCTTTGGGCAAAAATCCCTGGCCTTACAGAAAATACAGTGGTGAATGATGATCTCAACATAAAATTAATGACCTGAGAATATTTTTACTTTTCTTGCCATAATGATAAATTTGTAGAACTAATAAAGGCAGTGGATAAATGGTTAATGTTCCCCTGCAGATGGTCACAGTTTATTACTATTATTACTTTATTATTATCATAATGATTCAGCCACTGGCAGGCAGAACCTGACTAGCAGTGCAAAATGTCTTGGAAGTGAATGTCACTTTTAGGTCCTCCAGAACTGTCCCTCCTTTAGAGTTCTCCAACAGTAACTGCCACGCAAAAGCCTCTCCAAAAATGCATCCCTGTCATTTGTCTGTGTTTTCTCAAGGAAACAGAAATAGGAATTTCTGCAGACAACTTCCTTTCTGACCAGGCACAGGCCCACAGGCTCTTGCCAGGGCACACTGGCAAAGTGTGGTGGTGCTTTTCAATCCTATACAACTGGAAGGAAGAGCCTTTTGTGACCTATCAGGATTTTAAATGGGAAGCAGAACTAAAATGTTTCATAGCAGCAAAGTTTCCTGAACTTGACTTCTAGCTGAGCAGCCTTCCTGAGCAGAGCTCAGTTGTCCTTCCCAAAATACAACACGTACTGAGCACTCTCTGCTGTGTCTGAACAGCTTTACTGCTCTACTTTTCTCTTCAAAAACATGCATATTCTATCATTGTTTTTCTTTAAATAGTCCGGTCTGGCCTGGCAGGAATGAAAGGCAGACACAGAGGAACAGCCCAGCTCTCTGCTCATCTTTTTACTGTGCAGAATTATGGATGTGGTCCAATCTCCCTTTCAGAGAGTGGGAATCTTTCAGGTTAGGAAAAACCAGGGCCAGGATCTGAGTTTCACACTTGAGGGAACTGATGCACAGAGAAACTTTTTATTTGAATCAAGCCTTGATGTTGAATCTCTTAGATAAATGCCCTGGGTGACAGCATCTCCTTCCCTGATTTGCCTTGTTCCTCCTCCAGCTTTGCTTACTCAACTTTGAGCAAAGTGGAAGACTAATTCAGCCTCTAGAAGAGCTGCACTGGGAAGCCTCTGTGTGTCCCCAGCCGGGGCAGACAGGAGTGGTTCCCATTGCTGCCGACAGCCAGAGGGGCACAGGGGAGCTGCCAAGAGCCGAGAGCAGCGGGGCCGGGAGAGCCACGGGAGGGGAGGGACCTGATCCTCATCTCACACCAACACAGGAAGCAAATCCAAGTAAAGGCTCTTTGACACTGCAGCCTTAAATTCTCCTGCTCCATCACCATCCCAGGAAACCCAAATGGAGTCTGACACCTCTCTGTGCTGGGGATGTGCTGCCCACAGCAGCAGATGGACGTGCCCTGCAGACCTACCCGCTGACAGTGGAAGTGTTGGATGTGTTGGCTGCATTGTCCCCAGGACACCGTTTGTTATACAAAGCAAGAAATACAATTCAAAACAAAATAAAACAAAGCTGATTTTTATTACTCCAGAGATTTTAATTTGGTGGGACTGCCTCCTACTACTGACCATAAAATGTTACATTAAAATCAAATTATATTACAAGAGCATGTTACAGAGTAAGAGCATGAGATTAAAAGCCAGCTGTAATTTTAGCAGTCTTGTCTGTAACACCAGTGCTCCTCGGGCTCTGGATGAGGATGATGCATAGTTTACAGACACGCTTTTACTGACCATTATTTATAGCCTGAAGCACTATTGTTTTTGTATGAAAAGAACAATTCTGTTTTCCAGTGAGCAAACAGTTCTCCAGAAGGCACCCAAGTCCTCCAGAGAGAGGCAAAGGCAACAAAATGTCGAAGACAGAATAAAGATTTTACTGCTGGACCAACAGAGACTATATATAACCTCTTTTGCCAGTGACCTTCCCTGAACAACATAAACGAGAGATTCTGGCCTGACAGTGAGACACAGCAATCTGGTAATCTGCTGCTGGAGCCTGCAGTGTCTGAGGGGCAGCAAACTTTTCATGTAAAAAGGGATGTGTTCTCTGCAAAGCACCAGCCCCAGTCACACTCACTGCCCTCACCCAGCTGAACAATCCCCTGGCACAGCAGCAGTGCTGCTCCCCTCCTCTTCCTCCCCCCTTCCCCCAGGACATCCTTCAGCCCATGGAGAGCTCGCTCTCCACACCATTTCCTGCAAGAGTCTAGGAGGACAACGTGGAGGCGAATTTGTCATGCGTGTCGTGGGGTGACAGAACAGCCCTAAGGGGATCCTCACCATGGTTCTAAGTGGTAACATTGATCAGCAGCTCTGAAAGAAAACTGAGTTTTGCAGAACCAAACCCAACCTTTTTTGCTCCTCAGTAAAAATGGATTTGCTGCACATCAGTTATCCAGCACTAATAATAAGCCATCTGAGCTCTAACTAATAAAGAGGCGAAAAACATTCATTTCAAACATGCCTGTTTCCCAAAAATGTACCAAATTTATGCACATTTAATTACTGCAGTTGCAGAATAAAATAGCCTTTGCCTGTATGTTCCCAGTAATCATACATGGTCATTAGCATAGTCTATGCATTAAAGAACATCTTAATATTTAGTGGTAAAAATAGTATCAGCTCTGTAGATGGTATAAATGAATGGCTATAAAGTTCTCACAGTTTACTTCCAGTAAGGTTTGCTCTGTAATTTTTAACCAATCAACATATTTTCAGTTGACAAATGTGAACCAATATGGATCATGTTGCCTTGTGAGGCTGAAAATAGATTTTGCAAATATGTTTCAGGGTGCGGAGGTGGTTCATGCAAGTGAAGCAAAAGAGGAGGAGAGAAAAGATGGACACGTTTTGGTTCCTGGGGCTGGATTTGAGTCTGTCTCATCTGTCTGTGCTCATTAATCAGTTCAGAAAGGAAACACTGATCCTATTCACAGAGTGCATGACTTGTACTCGGAGCAGACAGCGCCACTGGGAGCGACAGTGCTTCCCTTCCCTACAAAAGGATCCAGCAGAAACTCCACCTCGTGTGTCCTACCCTGTCACACCATCAGGTAAAAGAGCAGGCACTGGTGCTCAGCTTCCAGGTTCTAATGGAGCCTGTGGGATTTTCCACATTGCACTGACTTAAAAAAAAAAAATCTAAAGACTTGTAGGGTGAAATAGAAAAAGATTTGACAGAAGTGCTTTTTCCTTTCCACTCCTATTCTGCACGTCCGAAAAAGGCAGAGAAGGGCATTGCTTAGGTTCCACACACACACCCACACACACACGCACACAAACCAGGCTTAGTCAGACATTCTGCAGTCTGGGTCAGCACAATCCTCCCCCAGTCTGGCTGGGGGCACTGGGGGTGCAGAGGCAGAGGCTGGAATGTCTGTGTGCACGAGCAGGGTGAGGATGGAGAGCCCAAATGTAGCCCCCAGTACCCAGCTCAGCTGAACCCCACATGCTCCGAGAGTCTGGTGTTTAAGGCACTCATATCTCAAACCTGCTGCTCTTAAAACTTAAGATCCAAGGTAACCCTAATATTCACCTAACTCACACAGAAACTGGAAGTTTGATTGGGTTTTAGTTGGAAGACAGTTTTATGATGCAAAACCAAATCTCTACTACTGCTTAATATTTTGTCATACTCCAACTTTTGTTTCTTCTAAAGAAAAAGAGACACTTCATTGACTTGCTCATTCATTGCAGGAAGATCAATATTTGAGAGCTCTGAAAAATGTTCAAGAGCAACTTATATGAAGAGCTGTAACAGCTGGAGTGGAACCATTACTTGTTCAAAACTAAAATTTGCTACAACTGTATGATTTTATGTCTGGCAAAATATAGTAAAATCATCACATAATAAATTACTTACAACTGACCTATTTTTATTTAGAGCAAGCAGAGAAAAAAATCTGCAAATGAGCTGGAGGAGGAGGAGGGGCTCAGAGAGTGCCTTCAGGAGCAACAGTGAGCTAAGCCCAGCGACAAAGAGAGACAAGGAGAAGTCAGTCTGTGTCTCTGGGATGGAGACAGCCTTCACTCCCAGGAGAAAGAGGATGGGCACCCGAGGATCAAGCTGCACAGTGTGTGCTTGAAAAGTACCTGAGTCAAATTTGTGTGGCTGTCTTCCCCACAGCTTTGGTTTGGTAAAATTTCAGTGGATGGCTTCCAGCTCCTGGTCCATGGAGCCATAAGGGAAAAGGCAATTTCATGGGGCTGCAAGACCCCTGGCCCCTTGGCAGGGAGAGGATGAAGAAGGCAGGGAGCTGCTGGTGACACCAACAGTGCCTTGTGTCAGTCTCCAGGCTGGAGAGTGCCTGGGGCAGCCACCTTGGGAGCTGCTCCTCCAGCCTGGGAGCTGCCTCTGGTACCAAAACTGGGAGTTTATAGAGGTCTCAGCTTTGAAGAAAGCTGACCAAGAGAGCAGACAGTTTGCACTGAATTCTTCAGTCCATCTGCACACAGCCACTGCAGAGCAATGAGTTTCTTTCCCTATAGTTTGATAGATTATTTCTTAGTTATAAATTACCCACCTAACCATGCAGAAGGAAATGAGCTGAAATAGGTTCTGGTGTTGTCTGCTGGCGACATCCAGGCATGTTTCTAAGTTTTATCATCTTAACCAACACATACTGTTCCGTGCCTAAAGTGAATCACATTCTCAAAGAAAGCAGCAATTTACTGCCTTTCTCTTGTTACTCAGACTAATGTAGACACTAAATGAACTTCTGTCAGGCACCTTAAAATACCTGTTACATACCAGCACCCACCACTGCCTTTTAGCTTGGCTTTTCTCAAAAATCAAAGCTGTAGTCTTAATTCCATTAAAGCTGAGGCAAAATACCCAGTTCAAAGACTGGTGTTACATCCTTTGTACTTAGTCTGCCAATGTGATAGGAACAGATAAGATAGGAGAGGAGCAGAAGAAATATATTCTGATGAGAAATGCCCTTTTTCAGATACTGAAATTCTCCAAGTTAAATTTTATCCAAACACTGTCCATTGAAAAAAAACCCATCTGTTTTATGGTTGCAGCTGGTTCCCCCATGCCCTCAATTCCATTTATGAATGCTTTTCAGAAAACCCTTTTCCCATTAGAGCAGCATAGTGTTGAAGTGTTTTCTGAGTGACAATGGAAATGCATAAAGGGGGAAAGAGGGAGAGTAGGGAAGGGCACTTCCACTTCCACACTGCCCTGTGCCCCCATGCCCCCGGGCTGCTGGGGGTCACACCATGGCACAGCAGGCAGTGAACTTGCACAACAAAGCAGGGACACGACGCCAGCTGTTGTATCTGACATGAGAAGACACAGGGTGTCACAAAAGTGCTGTATCAACCAGACAGGCAAAGGAAATAACGAGAGACACTTCACAGCTGTCCAGACTGAGGTTTGCAGGCGCAGCCGCTTGAGCATTGCAGGGGCAGAAACTGTTCCTCAGGTCTGGCACAGAGCACGTATCCTTCTATTAATGGCAAAACCACACCAGAATTAGACATATTCTTCTCTGGAGCTTCTTTCTGCTCCTGTGTATTTATAGCCTCTTTCAATCCAGATAACGTGGCTGACAAAGCAGGATTGATTTGATTAGCATGTAAATAAAGCCTCGTTGCTGCTCCTAGCTTGTCTGTCATGGTTATGTTTTGATGGGATTTCTGTCTGCCTTTTCTATTTACATCTGCTTCTTTGAATCTTAGAACCTTTTAGGGTGGAAAAGATCTCTAAGATCTTCAAGTCCAATTATTAACCCAGCACTGTCAAGGCCACCACTAACCCATGTCGCCAAGTGTCACATCTACACAGCCTTCAAATTCCTCCAGGGATGGGGACTCCACCACTGCTCTGGGTAGCCTCGTTTGTGGAGTTCCTGAGCCTGTGTTTTGGGAAGGGTTCAAGTCTCTGGGAACAAAGGTCTTATCCTGCACATTTGGCACAGCTGCAGGAGAAGGATCCCATCAAGGCCACCCTGCAACTCTCTCCTCATGAGGGAGGAGCCAGCACTAGTATACCAATATCTCATTTTTCAAGCAGAACAGTTCTGAACGGCTTATGGGGAAAAGAAAGAATTCATGGACATTCCACTGCATGCTGGGAACAGAGCAAAAGGAGCCTCAGATGGAGAGGTTCCAGGTCGCACGGTTCAAGTAATGGTTAAATACATGCTCCCCAGAATTAAACAAACAAATCCTCTTTCCAAATAAATTCTACCACACCCCTGTCACTTCCAGAGCTGGGGCTGCTTTGAGTCACTACAGTGAGGAAGGATAAATCTGCAGAATTTTCTAACAGTAACAGCTCCAGGACTGAATCCTGACAGTGAAAGATGGTTCACAATAACCTTTTAACAGGAAACAGAAACCCAATAAATGGAAGTGGCAGAAATCCACAATACAAGGCAGTGGACTACGAGCTAAAACTGATCATCAGATAAACTGCTATTACCAAGACAGGACATAAAAATAAACCCAGAAATTGTCCTGCAAAACTATCAGAAGAGATGCTAAGCAAAGGATGGGGTCTGTCTACATGGGCACATATGTGCACACTCACACGCTCCAGGGATGGGCTCCCGGGAATCTGATGTGCAGTCAGCCATTAGAGCAACGGGGCAGATGAGGAAAAACAGAATTTCTGATTCAAACTGAAAGGAAGAAACCACGTTTTTAAGGTTTACCCAGAACAGCATTGCAGAAAGGTTTTGTTAAAGCAATGCCATATCAATTTGTTTCCCAGTGCTGGAGCAGCCAAGAGAATAAACATGCCAAACCTTCCCACTGCTCGCTCTGGAAACACAGTGGAAAGGGTTCATCTGATGTGAGGAAGAAAGAGAAGCACAAAAAAAAATTTAACCGGTGTCTCTCTACAACAAATCCAACAAAGCTGTGCTTTCAGATATTATTCTTTATTTAAAAACTACTCCTTAACAATCCCTGAGGAAGCCCAGGGGAGGATGCAGCACCTGGGGCACTCCTGGCCCTTCCGCGCATTGCCAGGCTGCTGAGGTGACCCTGGCAGAGCCATTGCTGGATGCCTGATCCCCTTCCTGAGATGGGATAATTGCATCTGTGCAGGTGAACAGGTCCCACCTCACACTGCAGGCAGTCACCACGCCGAGGGCAGGGACCAGGGACAGGAGCCAGCCCAGCTCTTCCGTGCCTGCTCTTGCTTAATCACCTCCCACATAATGTTGTGGGGGGGGTTTATTATTATGAGCCCAGCAAAGAAACCACCTCAGAAGCACTCACGCACTTTTGTGCCCGCTCTGGGCTGTGGAAATTAATGGGATGTTAATCTGTGACCAGAGGCAGAGCGTTCCCAGAGGGACTGCTCGCTGCCCAGGTGCAGGATCCAGGAGCTGTGCCTTGGCTCCCACTGCGGGGTTGGTGCTCCAGCTGTGGCAGGATTCAGCACGGAGGCTCTGCAGCACAAGCCCTTAGAAACTCTGCATGTCGACAAATTTTATTATGAGATAAATCACAATATATTCGATTAATCTCCCTGTTCGTGGCAGCAGGGTTAGACTGCAGGCTGACAGCCCGCACGCTTGGATTATATTATCCAAAGGAAGCACCAGCCAAAGACTGCCTAATGTCATTTTCCCTCATTAGAAGGTTATTAGTGATTGCACTTGCAGTGCTGCGCTGCATCCCGACGCTCGGCAGTATTTCAGGGGATGGCATTTTCCACTCTCATTTAGAGGGAAGGGGAAGCCATGAAGTTCCCCATCATGAATGTCCGGGCAGGGAAGCATTCATCCCTGCCTCCTCCATGAGGTCCTGGAATCGCGGGTCCACAGCCCCCAGGGGCAGGACAGCAGCGGCAGCAGCAGCGTCCTGGGCCGGGGTGGGGTGAGGGACAGAGCCCTGCACACCCCGAGGGCAGCAGCAGCTCTGGCCATGCGCTGGGCACTCTGCTGGCACCGGGACCAAGCCAGCGAGCCCCACACCTGCTCGGCTCACACAGGCCTGCTGGCGGTGGTGCCCGGCTGTATCCGGCTGTGTCCGGTTGTGCCTGACTGTACCCAGCTGTGTCCGGCTGTGCCCGACTGTACCCGTTCAGCTGTGCCCAGCTGTGTCCGGTTGTGCCCGACTGTACCCGGCTGTGTCCGGCTGTGTCCGGCTGTGTCCGGCTGTGCCTGACTGTACCCGGCTGAGTCCGACTGTACCCACCTGTGCCCGGCTATGTCCGGTTGTGCCCGACTGTACCCGGCTGTGTC
>VZRF01013452.1:190571-202377 GCA_013396875.1 Vireo altiloquus
AGCTGTGTCCAGTTGTGCCCGACTGTACCTGGCTGTGTCCAGCTGTGCCCGGCTGTGTCCGGCTGTGTCTGGTTGTGCCCGACTGTACCTGGCTGGGTCCAGCTGTGCCCGGCTGTGTCCAGCTGTGCCCAGCTGTGTCTGGCTGTGCTCAGCTGTGCCCAGCTGTGTCCGGTTGTGCCTGGCTGTACCCGGCTGTGTCTGGTTGTGCCCGACTGTACCTGTCTGTGTCCGGCTGTACCTGGCTGTGCCTGGCTGTGTTCAGCTGTGTCCGGTTGTGCCTGTCTGTGTCTGGCTGTACCTGGCTGTGTCCAGCTGTACCCGGCTGTGCCTGTCTGTGTTCAGCTGTGTCTGGCTGTGCCCAGCTGTGCCCAGCTGTGTCTGGCTGTACCCGGCTGTGTCCGGCTGTACCCAGCTGTGTCCGGCTGTGTCTGGCTGTACCTGGCTGTGTCCGACTGTACCCAGCTGTGCCCAGCTGTACCCAGCTGTGTCCGGCTGTGTCCAGCTGTGTCTGGCTGTAGCCGGCTGTACCCGGCTGTGTCCAGCTGTGTCTGGTTGTACCCGGCTGTACCCGGCTGTGTCCAGCTGTGTCCCACTGTGTCCCACCCCGCTCCACCCGGCATGGCCCAGCATGGCAGCGGGAGCGCGGCTGCAGCCGGGCCCGACGGAGCCATGTGGGCAGGAACCACAATTGCCAGCCGCAGGAAATCCGGGTTATTACAGGTTTAGATAATAAAATCTTTCTGCCTTGGAGAGAAAAACCTCCAAATCTTGAAATTTCCTACGGAATGAAGTTCAAGGAAAAGCTGACTCACCGAAACGCTGTGCTTCAACCAGATTGGTATGCATGATAGGAATATTAACTACAATAAGGAAATTACAGTTAAATACAATATCCGTATTTAACATAAAATTAAACAAAACAAGACCATCAGTTCATTTGGGCTATTCCAGTGGGGAATTCAGACTAAATTAACACAGCCCACAAAGCATCTTAATTTGAAGATGTTATTGAAGTGTTGTGGTTCTGTTGGCAGATTTCTGAACAAAACCAAAGTTTTTAGCTAAGTTACGTGGCTCCACCAGTAAAATCCTTTTTCTTGGGGCACAGTCCTACCCATACAAAACCCTGGACAAGGTCTAAGCATCTCCAAAACACGGGACTGTTCCCAGCTGGCAGGACCACAGTCCCTGCTCCCATTTTGCTCTGCCACAGCCTCCTGCTTACTTGAAAACATGGAAGATCATATTTAAGCAGACATTATCCAAGTTTCTGTTCAGAATAATTTCTGCTCTCTTCTCAAGGGACAGGCATCTCTAATCGCTTTGGTGTTCTGAATCCCTCCTTCTAAAAGCCAACTC
Organism: Vireo altiloquus; assembly: GCA_013396875.1. Classification (NCBI taxonomy): domain Eukaryota; kingdom Metazoa; phylum Chordata; class Aves; order Passeriformes; family Vireonidae; genus Vireo; species Vireo altiloquus. The sequence continues at coordinate 191,931 of VZRF01013452.1, forward strand.
CTCCCTCAGCAGCCATCTGCCAGGGCTGCTGCAATCAGACATCGCGGGACACGAACCAGGACAGCCATCCTTGGGGCAGGCACGCCTCTGCCTCGCTTATAACATATTAGCTATTTTTATCCATTACAGAGAGCTAAAAAAAAAAGATATTTTTTTTATAAGAAGTACTTCAGGGAAAAAGAGACTGCACTGAAACCTTCAGTAATTTCTGAGCAGCTCATCCCCCCCACATGCTCAGTACCCCTGACCCTTCCCCAGCTGCACCCCCTCACTCTTAGCAGGGACAGCCTGGGAAGGCTGGGGGGTTCTGGCTGCCTGTCCCCCTCCGGGACTGCTCCACCACCGCACCACCAGTGTGCCCCAGTGCTGCTTGCCATTTTTGGCAGTCAGGCCCAGAAATATGCAGGAGACATAAATAATTCCTTTTTCGCATTCGGTCAAGAGGACGGAGCGCTGGCTCGGGCAGCGGCGGGGCTGGGCGGGCAGGGCACCACGGGCACACCAAACACAGCACAGCTCTCTGAGCCCTCCACTGCCCACCCTTCCTGGGATGAAGGAGACAAGTGGAACCCAGAGATCTGATGGCAGCCCTGAGACAGAAGGAATTTTTAACAGGAATTCCTGCAGGAGGGCTGGGGCAGGCCAGCAGAGGCTGATCCAAAGGCGCCGAACTGCAGAGGGTCCCTGCCCTGAAGTGCTCCCAGCCCAGGATTTGAGGCAGAAGCTCTTTGGTTTGCCCTGTGAGGCAGGACCTTGCTGTAGCTCAGGCAGGGGAGGTTTTTGGTACAGCCAGGAGCCACTGCCCATCTTGCCCCTCTGCCACATCTCATCACAGCTGCTCAAGGGGTTCTGTGCAGGAAAAGTGCCCTTGGAGAGTGATTCCTCTCACCTTGATCCAACGTGTGCCATGTACCTGGATGCTGCCATCCACCTGGGGCTTGGTTTTTGCTGTCTGCAGGGAGGCTGAAGATCACAGGCAGAGAGAGACTCGTTTGTCAGGGAACCAATCACTCCTCCTACATGTTACACCACGGCTGAGTCTCACTGTGACATTAGAAAGTGTTGTTGGGCTCCGGGCCTCTGCAGGGTGCATTCTCCCTGTCTAAGGCTGCTGACACTTTCCCCAGAACAGCTCCTAAACCTGTGAGCTCAATCTTCATGGCCCCTTCCTTACACCTCCCCATGCCCATCAGAAAATGCCAGTGCAGGAAGAAGACCCCATCCCCCAGCGCAACCTGACTCAGCAGCACGGCATCAGCACACTCTGGTAACGAGGTGCTGGCACTGCCTTTTGTAACTCATAAGGCTGCTCAGGCAACAGCTTATTGCCCAGCATCTGACTCTGCCTTCCCTGGGCACGCCTCAGCCACGCTGACTTGGCTCTGACTGTGACCTACACACCCTTGTCCAACGGTGGGAACCCCAAACCCATTCAAGCTCTGAAAAGTTCCTGTTGTCAGTCTGGTATCAAAATCCATGGTGACATCTCTGTTCTTGCCAGCTAGACCAGCTTGGTGTGAGAACAGCTGCTCACGCAGACAGAAGGCAACATTGACTGACACAGATCTGATTCTTAACTCAGGACCTGTCACATCCAGACTGCACAGAGGAATCACACAAATAGGAAGAAAGGCAGGAGAGGTGCTCTCAGAACAGGATGGCTGCTCTCATCCTCAGTGGACACAGCCCCACTTGGCACACCAGGGCACCAAGGGGAGGAAGCAGGCAGTGTGGATAAGAAAATGGACCAGTGCTGGTCCTTGGTCACTTAAAGACCATGCTTAAATTTGATCAGGTCTTCCCTCTCTGCTCACTGTTCACTCACTGCTCTAGACTCCTGAAAATGAGGTCACCTCACCAGCTCTGCAGTTGCCCCCAACCCCATTTCAGACCCACCAGCACTGCTCCTGTCCAGACTGTGACCAGCTGTCCATGCAAACAAGCACCACCTGTGGCAGAGGAAAAGGATGGAAGTACTCAAAGGCCATTGCAATTTCCTTCTAAATTAAACAGATCTCTGTGACAAGCAAGATGTCTTCATGCCCCACATCTGCTTCCCCTTGCCTGCATAGCAAAACCAAGCACAGGGCAATCCAGTAAGAGCGAGGAAAACTGCAGGCTGGGCAGACCTGCTCATCTACAGGCAGGGATGAGGAAACTGTTTAGGACATGAGGCACTCTGCCTCCCCAGCTGGGAGGACAGGGGACCTGGAAGCTTTGGCTCCCCTCCCCACTGCTGGGGTCCCTCAGCCCAGAAAGTCTGTGATCACTACAGGAGCCTGCAGTGACATCAGACCTGGGCTCACAGTGGGAAAGTCTCAACCTGAATATCTGAACAGGGTCTCTGGAACTGGCCTGTGACCAAGTCTCATGTGCAGAAATAACCTACCCCCTTGAAACACCCTGTGACTTCACCAGTTGCCAAAGAGCCTGGCCAGCAGAGTCCTTAGCACTGAGACAGCCGCTTCAGGCCACTATTTACTTCAGCTCTCCAAATGCAAGAAGAAAAAAACCAACCCTGAAATATTTTCCTGGTGCCCTGAAAACAAAACACTCCAGAGTTTTGGCACCACACGCTGATCCTTAGTAGGTGGAGATTTGCATTGACTCCAGCTGAGCTCTGCTCTTTGACATCAGCACAAGAACTCGCCTGCGTCTGCAAATACCCTGCTTATGCAATGCCACTAAGTACATTCCCTTGCTGCTGCTCCACCAGCTCATAAATCCAGCCCCTCCAGCCCCGCACAGCCCAGGCTGAGGAGCATCAGGGGCTGCGGAGCCCTGGGGGAACCGGGATGTGCTGGGAAACGGCGCTCACTTCCTTTGGTGCCTCGGCGCTGGGGGTGTTGACAGGTGGGGATCCTGAAAGGTTGCTCCAGGCATAAAAACGTGTCCTTTTCTCTGAGAGAGGACTTGGGAGGGTTTTCCACGTCCCACCCTGCAGCCCCTGGAGAGCTGCTCCTCTGCCTGCCGAGGTACCGAGCTCCCCTGAACCCATTGCCAAGGGCCCTTCGAGCTGCAAAGGGGGAAAGATCTCACGCTTATTCACTGCGGGTGAAAAAATATTTGCTGAAGGGCCCAATTTAACGAATAATGAGGGGACAAAGAGGCTGCAGCAGCCCCAGCAAATCTGTTTCATGCTCAGTGCTTCCTTTTTCCATTGTGCTCTGCTGGCGCTGGGTGCCCGTGGCACTGACAGATGCTGGCTCCGGGGGATGCCAGCGCTGCCGTGCAGCCATCGGGGACAGCTTGGAGGCTCACAGCCCCCTCTGCCTCCACACATCCCAGGGCTCCCCTGGGTCCAGCCCAGCCTGTCTCCAAAGAGCGTCCCCAACCCTTCCGAGCTTCTCCGAGAGCTGAACCTGGCAGATCACCGCCAACAAAATAAGGTCCAATAATGGCCCTGCAGGCTTTGCAGGCTCCAAATGAGTGGGGTGTCTGGATTTTCCTTCTTGTGCTTTTAAAGTGTCCCCAGTCGCAGCTTGCGGCTCCAGCAGCGGGAATGAGCTGCCATGGAAACCTCCAAATGCCCTTTTCTGACAGTGGCTGCCTAGCGCTCAGCTGAGAGCATTCCCTCCCCAACACACACAACCAGGAAATTACCCCTGCTATCGCTTGAGGGATCTTCTGTGTGCCTGCACTGTTAAGATAAACGGTTTGGAAACCTGTGGAGCAAATTCACTGCAAATGAGGTTGGGCACAAAAACATCATAAGCCAGAAATGCAAAGAAATCCAGATATTCAGCACTGTATTTCAGTCTTGTCCTGGGCTAATGAGTTTCCTTCAATGACATTTGCTGCCACAAAGGCATTTTCTGGTGCTATGAGACTTCCAAGGGAAAAAAGGAAGTATTTCCATTTCTTGCAGAGAGCTGTCAATAAGCCATGAGTCCTCAGCTGAATGAGACTGACAGGCAAACAGAGGCACGAGAATATGCTGAGAAAGGGCTGAGCTGCAGCACAGCAGTGGGAAGCAGGAGCACTCAGAGCCTAAAGCTTCTCTGGTGCTGCTGACAGCGAGAGCCTGAAAGAGTTTGGTGAGCATCCCGAAACACGAGTGCAACAGAAACCCCACATGCTGCCCAGACTTGCCAAAAATTCAGCTGTTATTGATGCAGCTCGAAATCTACTGGCCCAGAGATGTTATTTAAGAAAATAACTTAAACTACCTGAAGTGATGTGTAGAACCACCAACAGTGCACATCTCTTGGTACCCAGAAGCCTTTCAGAGTCTGGCCCAGGGCTGGCAGGAGGCTGCTGACAGCAGAGGAGCCCTTCTGGCTCAACTCCCGCTCTGGGCACAGCAGCTCCCTCGAGATGTGGGAAAGGGATTCAGAAAGGCAAACACCCAAACTCTCCCTGGAGTGCTGGAAGAGCCTCCTGACAAGAGTCTCTGCTGTGAGAGCCACGATCTCATACCAACCACCCCAACCTTTCCACTGAATCCCCCAGCGTATTTGTTGTTTTAACAAGGTTTGCGGGGGCCTGAAGCAAGAACAGCCAATAAGATCTGGGTGAGTTTACTGAAGCAGACATCAAGGGAAATTCTGACAGATTGATAAGCAACCAAATGTGATTCTTGCGACAAGAGTTATCAGACACTTTAAAGATTAATGAACAGCAGCAGCCCCTGTGAACGAGGCCTGCAGAGCTGTCGGACTCTTCCAGAAGACAGCTTGCCCCATCCAAGATGTGCCCCGACAGCAAAAACAGGGACAGAGGTGGGGTGGAAGTATTGGCTACAAAAGTACTGTACAAGACATTCATTGCATGGCTTGGCTTTGGGTTTCTTCTGCTTAGTATTCAGGTCATTTGACCTGCCTTGATGAGAGGAGGGAGGATTTCACAAGCCAGCCAGAAATTATTTCAACCCAACAATGTATGAGTGTTGCCAGAGCACATTGCAGGCAAAGCTGAGAGGGCTGGAGGGGAGAGCAGAGGGCCACTATTCATTTGTTTGAGCACGTAACATCATTCTGGATTTTAGCATTTAACAATGCAGCCACTGGCACCCTCAGCCTTCTTCATTTCCCTTCATCCCATCATGCCAAGAGGGCTCCAGCCTGCTCTTCAAACACCACTTCAATCCTGACCATCAAAAGGAAGGGTCCTGCAGCAGCAATGCCTCAGCTTGGGGTACGCCCCTGCCATCCATTCCCTTGTTCACTTGTTGTGCCTGGCTAATCTGTCTTTAATCACTTTAAATTATCCAGCATTCAAAGGAGATGCCATTTATAGGCTCTAATTGCCAAGCTCCTACCAGTTCTTGTTGCTGCAAAGCTCTTGTGCTGTCAGTCAGACATGGTCCCTTGTTGCAAGATAACAACATGAAATTTCACAACACAGAAAGAGAGACCTTGTACAAAATTGGCATCTAATTACCAGGAAAAATCTAGAAGTTGCTAATATCTTTATCAGAATATAGTATATGTTGGACATACAGAATAACCAAGTCTTAGGGCCCAGGCTTGTCCCAGTGCTCCCTGCATTGAATTATCACGAGTGTGCAAGTCCTGGAAACCCCCTCAGCTACAAGGGTTTGTTCCCCATCTCTAAGACCTGAGGACAACAATGAGCAGCATCTTCCTTCCCACTACCTGCAGCCAGCACTCAACCCAAAGCTCCTGAAGGGCTCCCAGAGCTGAGCAGGGTCAGACACGTCCCAGCTCTGTGTCCTTTCCCACTGCAGCAAAGCAGAGAGCAGGGCAGAGGGGCAGTGCCCTCCCTCCCCATCTCCTGAGGCACTCAAGGCTAGCTCAGGGCTGAGGTCCCTTGGCCAGGAGAGGGATGTCCCTGCTCTGCTGCAGATCCCTCACATTCCTGGGTCGCTTTGGCCTCCTGACTTAGAGGTCAAACCCAGCAAACGTGCTCCAGGCTGATCAAAGGCCAAGTCACTTGGGAAGCCCCTGTGGGCACCCAGAAATATCAGGAATTCAGGTGGGTTTGCTTTTCTCCCTCTTTCTGACTCCCCAGCTATGGTTCCAGGGATGTCTCTCCAGCCCTGCGGCAGCAGCAGAGCCAGAGCAGCATTGCTGGTGGCTGCGAACGCTCTCGCTGCTCTCGAGCTGAGCAAAGAAGTTCCCTCAGGAATGTTTTTCCCTCAAAGGCTGCTTGCATGGAGCAGGCAGTAAAGAAAATTGCAACAGATTCCTGGCCTGGAGTTAGAGCTCTTCTGGGCTCGTTTCAGCCAGGACCTGATTGCTCTTTGCCTGTTCTCCTTTCCTTTTGCAGGTGCTCTTTCTGCCCCTTCCCTTCCCGCCGCAGCTCCCCTCGGTCAGCAAGCTCTGCCATGGCCAAAGGTCCTGGGACTCTCCAGTCCCCAGGGAGGGCTGCATGACTGCACCCGTGTCCAGCTCCCCTCCCCAGCACAAACTCAGCTCTGCCTGCAAGACTCCTTACAGCCTCTCTGGGAATCTTCCAGATGCTCCTTTAACTATTTTTTTTTTTTAAGCCTACAGCTCTTTATTAGAATTTGCTCTAATCTTATTTTAATTCCTTCTGCAAAGTCTCTTGCTGCCTTAGATCTACTTTAATTCCTTTTGCAAGATCTCCACCTCTTGTTTTATGTCTCCATTTAAAGTCTTTTGGCCTAAGGTCCTGGGCTCTGTGCACAGCTCGGGTTTGCTCCATCAGATTCAGCAGCAATTCCAGCTCACAGCTTGTTCCTTTGAAAGCAGCTCCTGCTTCTGATAGCCAGACTTATCCCTGTTTGATCTGGATCAAAGTTTGGGGCCCCGCTAAGATGACCCAATTAATAGGAAAAACTGACAAAACACTTAGGCATTTCTCTGATGAAATCCTACTTATTTATGCAGATTGAACAGCCCTGGTTCCCCGAAAAGAAACGGGAGTGAAGTTTCCTTTCTCACGGCTCCAGGCATGCATCAAATGAGCCTTATTCTCCCTAACTGCTCCTTTTAAACTTTTCTGGGATAACCCCCAGGATGCCCCTCCCGATTTATTCCCCTCCCTGTCTCTGTTTTTCCATTCTTCATTCTCCTGTTGCCTAGACTGATGAAAATTCATCAAACAGCTGCCTGAAGGTCCTTTCCTCAAGCTGTACCAGCGAGCAGACAGAAGGAAAGGGACATATTTTAGAGGCAGAAAACCAAGAGGTCAGCTCCTACTGACCCTGCAGCTCCCACCAGTGCAGGCTGGGGTGAGTCACTTCTTCCCTTTGAATTACATTCTCCCCTTTTAAAAATGAGGACACGACAAAGCCTTCAAGAAAATTTTGCTCTGGTTTGGACAGAAACTGCAGATTTTGTAAAGAAACAACCTCCTCAATGTGTGCAGCCAGCGGTGCCAGAGCAGGTACTGCGTCTGCCCATGACAATTGCCAGATCCTCGGAGGCTCCTGGCACCTCTCTCCAAAAGCAGGATCTTCAAATAACATCCCAGGTTGCCTTAACCTCCCTGGAAGCCACAGCAGGGGGAATTCAGCCATCCTGAAACTGCCTGGACTTACAGAGAGGAAAGAGGGAAGGGAGAAGGGAACTTGTTTTTCTGCTTGTCAACTTTTGGAAGTGCAACTAGCAGCATTAAGAGTTGCACTGGCAGACAGAAAGACAGGTTTTCACTGGTGGTAAGACCTTAAAAGAAAATTGTTTATTTAAACTAACTCAAGGTCACAGAGATGTCCAGTTTGAGAGAACTCTTTTTTTTTCCCCTTCAAAATTCAACACCTGAAGTTGCTCAGAAGATGAAGCAGGATGGTATGTGCACGGGGCTCCTGCTGATAGTGGGAGGGCAAAGGAGGGCTGGGAAAGACGCTGGAGCCTGAAGAAAAGCAGAAGCTTTCTGTGAAAGAGTACAGATTGGGCAGCACAGAAAGGACAGCCCTCCCTCCCAGCAAGAGCAAAACTCAGAGGCAGCCAGAGGATTTCATAATCTTCTTTCTAGTTTTGGAAAAAAATTTCAATCTCTGTCCTTTGAGTAGGGAGGATTTAAATGCTGGGTTTTCCTAAAGACCACAGTGTGTTTCCTTGCAGTAGCAGGTGGCTGGGCATGGCCAGGGTGAGCTGGGAACACAGTACAGTCCTTGGCAGGGCTCCTGAGCAGCCCTGGACACATCATTCTTGTGAGCCCAGGGCTGGAGAGGGGCTCTGAGCCCCTGCATGAACCAGGGCTCTGCGAGCAGCCACTGCACTTGGCCAGTTGGGTCATGGGCACCTTACTGACCTCCGAGTGCTGGATAAAGGGAAAAACAACCAGCCCAACCTCATCCCAGCTCACTGAGACCACAGCTGAAACTAACTGGTGGTGCCCATTTGCATCTGGGACTGCCCAGGTGGATTCCTTGTGCAGCCTCACTGACCTTTCACCATTGATGCTCTTTTAGCAGATGTAAACCTTTACCACATCTTCAAGTCTGGCATCTCCATGGCCAAAGGGAGGAAATTTGGAGAAGTTGTGACAGAAAAGAGGTTTGAGCCTTTTTTTTGGAAGAGACTGCCTGAAGTGTTGGAATGAGAAGGTGCCTGGAGAGAGCTTGGAAATTCAGATCTTGATTGTAAGCATAACCAAAATGAAGTCTCATTTTGTAATTGAAAAGACAAAACTGTCAAAGCGCTTTGGATTTATGGCTACTGGAAACCACCTTCCAACTATTTTCTAAATTGGTTTTCTCCAAAATCAAAAGAAAGCTCTAAAGCTCTGTCTCTGCAGAGATTTTGCTAAAGAAAAAAAGCACAGTTCTTGGGATTTAAATTTGATTTTTTTTCCAGTACAACAGAAAATGACTGATGTCAGTACCATGGGAAATGGAAATGGTTTATAAGAGTTAACTCACTGTTTCCCTAAGCTTTCGTTCATGGAGTTAGATGATTGGGACCATGTGCTGAACAGACCCATGACTCAGTCACTTCTTAAAGTCTTTGCAGATAAAATACCTTTTCAATTTGGCCCTTCCACGACGCAGAATGAAAAAGTCTTGGAAACTGTCACAGAGCCAGCAGCCTGATGCAGTGACTGGGCCCCAGACCCCTCGGACACCTCTGTCCAGGTGCAGCGTGTGCTGCCTCTGCGAGCACAGAAATGCCTTGGAGACTTTCTGCCTCTGCCTTTTTGAGCCTGCAGCTCCCATCTCACAGCCTCTGTTGATTTCCATTGGGAAGGAGGTGATCAGTCCTCCTAGCACCAGGCTGCTGCTCCAAGCACACCAGTCAAAGGCAGAAAAGATCCAATGACAGATTCCCAGCCATTGGAGGGTGATTGGGAGCGATAATTAAAAATTATGGAGCAATGCAATGCCAGAGATATTGCATATGCTTTCAGGATAAAGCTGAATGGCTCCAAACTGGAAATTGTGCTGTTTTCTCTTGCCAGAAAACATTTGCAATTTTAAACCCATCTTTTATCCTGACTGGTCAAATATCTATATCCACATAAACCTGCCCTTGCAGCCCCAAGTAGTGACCTGCACTGCAGGAGCAGTCTGTAACCAGCAGGTAGATACAGGGGGTGAACACAGCCCATAGGCAGGAGATGGTCAGCAGGTTTTTGATGTCTATGAATACAGGTATTGTATATATATCTGCTCAGGAAATATATATATGCAGCCTTTTGGTCCTACATAATGAACCACCTCAAAACAATCCCCTGTCCAGTGCAGTCTGGAGACACTAAAGCCTTCTACGTGCCACATCCCAGCCTGGAAACCACAACTGTTTCATTTTCCAGCTCTAACAGTCCTGACCTCTCCCAGCCTTTCATACACTCCCGAGACTCATACTTTTCTCGGGATCACAGTGAACTTGTGTTTTTCATTCTCATGTGATTAATAAATTATGCTCTAAAGATATTTAAGCAGCTCATGTTTATTTTTCTGTCAATAGAAAGAGAACGTTTATTTGATCTGAGAGCACTATTTTCCATTGTCTGAATTTAAACTTCAAAACAAAACCTTGAGATATTAGGTGATTTATGAGCCTCTGCTAAAAACAGCTCAGCCCATTCTCATCAGTGAACCTCCCATTTTGCTCTTAGCAGTATCCCAGCAAAGCGATGGGGAAAGAGGAGTGGAAGTCCAGGGCTCCTGGCAGGGACTCAGAGCTGTGAGCACAGACCCCACACCCAGCGCTGCTCTGAGCGGACCCTGCAGCCCTGGTGGGACCTCCCTGCACTGAGCAAGGCTCCAGCACGGACTGCCCAAGAAACAGGAACAGTTTTTTGTTCAGGTTATAATAATCCACAGCTTTGGCTCTTGAATTCTTTTTCTCTCAGCTGTGGCATCTAGCATGTGAATACCTCTTAACTTAGTCTTCACCTCTGGAGAACAACTCCTGAACTTCACTTGCTACATGGCTCCCTCTCTTCATGAAGGAAACAATGTTCTGTCTAGGGATCTCAGAGCAGAGAGAGGAACAGGCATACCAGGCAGTGGACTACAATTCCCATGAATCCCTGCAGAAGTATTTCCAAATAATTTCAGGGCGGTTTTTTTTTT
>VZRF01013452.1:202487-229219 GCA_013396875.1 Vireo altiloquus
GGGGGGGGGATTCGAAATGATCTATAAGGGGGAAAACCCCCCAAGCCGTTGTTTTGCTGAAATACAGTTTTCAGCTGGAAAACAGCGCTGCTGGCTGTTTTTCCAGCACCCGTAGCTGTAACAGCCGTGCTTCCAGGGGCCTGCGAAGGGCTGGGAGGGCGAGGAGCTGCTCGGAGCCAGAGGGAGGGGCCCCTTTGACGTGAGGGGCTGGGGCAGCACCTGCCGAGGGCCACCTGGCCGGGCTCTCCAGCAGCCACAGCCCGGGCTTCCTCCTGCTGCTGCTGCTGGAAGGTGCCGGAGCCATGTGCGAGGCAACCCCCCGGCGCCGGGGCGGCTGGGGAGTGTGGTTCCCACCTCTATATAAAGTCTGATTTCCTGTGATGCCGGGCGTGTGGGTGTGAGCGAAATGGATGTTTTCTGTCAGGGATGACAGTACTGGGGTGAGCGTGTGCTTCCCGCAGCCAGGCAGCGCATCCCGGGAAGGCGGGAACGAGCCGGGATGCAGCGTGCGGAGAGGGGCATCTCTCGGGAGACGATTCGCTCTCCTCTGCCCTTTCCCTGCTCCAATCCCTCCTTCCCCCTGAACGTGTTCCCAGCGCCAGGAAATGGCCAAACGCTCGCTGTGCCCTCGGCAGGGCAGGGCTGCGCCCGAGAAGAGCAGCACCCACCGCACCCAGCCCGCACCCCTGGAGCCTTTTCTGGATAAAGAGCAAAAGACAACTGGTATTTACAGGGCGAGGAAGGGCTCTAAGGTTGCAGCTTATGGGATAAATCATGAATATCAAACAAGCCAGTCTGTCGGGAGAGCCAGAAGCTGGGAGAACAAACCTCAGCCTTGCTGCACAACGGGCTCGAATTCAACAGCAGGGTCCCCAAAAAATCAATGTTTGCTTGGGTGCCTAGCAGGGGCAAACAGGCCGCTGTTTCCTGCTGCAGGGATGCTCATCCATGGATAATCTGTCTGGAGGGATGCAGTTAGTGGCTCCCACACTGCTCCCTCCCTCCACTGACACCAGCTCCATTTGCCCTCTCAATGCCAGCTGTGGCCATGGCAGGGTTTCCATCCCATGGAGACGGGACAGGACCTGTTCTCACCCCACTGTGCTGTGGCATGGCAAATCAGATCCTATGCTGGGAGGAGACTACGGGTCAGGGCTGCCTGGATCATCTCCCCACCAGTAACTTACTGGAGTAGGCAACCCAAGATCATGGTCTCTTTCAATCCCTAATTTCCGGAATACGTCAGAAAACTATAATTAAGGAGCCCTCCCCTTCTGGTAGAAGTCTGCTTGTGTCAACAGAGAGACGGGAGTATTTAGCAGACTTCTTTTTCCATCCTGCTAATTTTAGCCCCTTATATAACATTTCTTTCAATACAACCCAGTTTCTGTAGCCCACTGAAGGAACGGCACTTCTCATTTGTCTTACACCAGTGCCTAAAATATTCCCCAGATCCTGAGGGCTGGCTCTGTGCTCCCCACCACGCATGGGGCCAGCTCTGCCCACCACACCACAATGTTTAAATAACCCAATATGTAGAGGGACACACACACAGAGCCAAAGGAGGGGCTGTCCTAGTGCAGCAGTAGCAGGGGATGGAATCAAAGCCAGTTACCCCTGTCCCACAGGATCCCTACTCCAGGAATCCTCTGGCAAACACCAGCAGAGAAAAGGGTTGAGGAGGTGACACCTCCTCAACCTCTACACGCCGATGCCTGAACCTCCCGGTGAGCACTGAAGCTCCACATGATGATGCTTCAGCTTTCAGCCCTCACTGCAAATTCCCTCAGCCCCTTCCTGCGCTGTCATCTTTGATGAGAAGTGGTTCTTACCTTCCCAAGTAAACCTCAAAGTTTGTGACGCTCCAGAGCACATCAAAAATAAATCAAAATAACTCAAACTCCCTTTGACGGACCACATAAAGTTTGCAATTTGCATTTCAAAGCCACGGTAAGGCATGGAAGGCAAAAGCAAACAAGGCAGCAGCAGACACCCAGACCTGTCAATTATCCCACTGATTTTTTTGCACAAGGCTGGGAGAGCTGCAGAAACAACTGCCTGGGGCCAAGCTCACCCCTGCCCTGGTACTGCTGAACTCGGTGGCTCTACACGTGTAGACAAGATTTGATTTTTTTACATACTTTTCCACAGGAAAAAGCTGCTTATCAGCATCACACTGCGGGGCAGCCTGGGAGCACATGGGTGTAGCACAGCCGCCAGGTCAGGGGGATCCAGCCACTTAACTGGTTAAAAAGCAGGGAGTTTTCACTACTACTAAGGGGAAAAAAAGGAGTTGGAGTTGCCTGAAAGCACAGAGAATGCTATGGAGATGCCACTGAGATGCTATGTGTGAACAAGTGTCAGCAGTGGGAGCAAGGTGTGGTGGTTCCCTGCCAGAACAGGCTCTTCCCACGCTGCGGGTGTGGATCCGTCCGTGCGGGGCAGCCACTCCCTCCCTGCCTCCCCCAGCTCCTGGCAGAGGCAGAGCTCAGCGTGGGGACCCAGACCCTGCCACCACGGCTCTGTCCTTCCCTCTGCACCAAGTCACACCTCCCAGCCTGGTATCCACCGAGGATTTCCAGTCAAGCTTTGAATAAATAACGAGCACCTGATTTCACTTTACAGTAATTAATCTAGGGGATAATGCACTAATTTGCCAATGCTGGGAGCATTTATCTTTTCCTCAGAAAGAAGTTTTTGCTATGAAAGAGTCACAGTAAGCCAATAAAACCTAAACCTCTGTACCCATCTTACTCTAGTAACTGGTTTTAGCACCAGTATGGAAAGGGAATATTTTCGCTGCAGCACAGTGGTGTGGTCCCCTCTCCTATCCAAGAAAGTAAAAGCTTTCTCTCCATCTCAGCATCTCCTGTGAAGATTTGGCGAGAAGACAAATGGTATTCCCCAGCCTTTGTGGGTGACTCCTGCCTTTCCCTGCCCTTCTCTTTCCTCTTAGAAGCAACAGCCAAGCCTTTGGGCCAGGATGCTGTGCAGCACCTAACTAACACAGCAGGCTCCTGGCCCAGGACTAGACCTCCCAAGCACTACCCTAATATAAATAAATATGATTCATAAAGTCTAACTTTGAATTTGGCAACTGATCCTCTGAACAAAGCTGGTGAGTCAAGCTCTGAAGAGGTGGAACCAGCCACAGCCTTCATGATCGTGTTAGTCAGCACGAAGGAAATCATTGCAACCGCTCTGACGTGTGAACCCAGCACAGCTGATGTAAGCCTTGGCAGGAAAGTATTTGCATCATAACCTTCACTGAAAATGATACCAAAGAGTGTATTTTTTTCCAGCTACCCAAGCATTGGCACTGCGGTGCCAGACCCTGAGCTGGCATCAATCAGCACAAACTGCACTCAGCGAGGCTGGAAGCGCTCACAGCTGGGACACTGCACGACAGGTGAGCAAGGAAAAGGAGAGAGGGATGGCAGGGGAACAGCCCTAACACCTCCCAGGCCAGGATTAGAGGAAATGACAAAGGGGCCCTTCTTTCATGGCAGCCTGCAGTTTTGGATTGAAATTGCGGATAGCACGTTACGTGGCTGTTGACAGCCAGAACAGAACCGTGTAAAGATGCCCCTGCAGCACCCCAGGGATGGGCAGCACCAGGGTCAGCACTGCTGGTGATGGGGCAGCTCAGACTTTGAGGAGAGAGGAGCAAAAATTGGGGAGAAGCACAAACCAGGACAGAAAGCTCAACTCACAGCAAGAAAAAGAAACAACTCTTGCCTTGCAGCCTGGACAGCAAGAAGGATTTTGTTCAGATGTTTCTCACATCTGATTAGACTGATCCACCTCAACCTTGAACACAATCCAGCTATATTTATATCCCAAAAGAATATCCCCAAAGCCCCCAAGCCGCTCAACACAAGGCAGTAGGACTCCCCCTTACCAGGACTTGCAGCTGGAAGAGGGGAGGAAAACTCTGTGTGCGTTTGCATTGCCTGCATTTTATAAAGCAATAAAGGAAGGAAAGAAACATAAAGTAACAGGAACTTTATATATTAATATGAAAGGAATAAGGGGTTCTAGGAGCACAGCACAACCCAGTAATGCCATTTCTGTGAGGGTGGTGCCGAAAGGAGCCAAGGTGGCGAAGTGAGGAGGTGAACACGGAGTGAGCAGCCCTGCCTGGCACAAACCCCTCTGCTGCAGGGGGGGAATGCTGGCCTGGGCTGGGTAGGTGGAAATAAAGGAGATGCAGGTGGGGGAGGATGGAGACAAAAGGGGGAAATAAACGTGAGAGCACAGACAGAAGAGTTGTGAAGCGACAAGGGAGGCACCAGAGCTGTCACCACAAGCTATCACATAATTTAATGCCTTGATCCCCAGTTTGGGTAACTGGCACTTAAATCTTCCACTTGTGTCGGGCCACTGGAGCCGCTGCTGCACAGAGAGCATCTCTCTGCTAAGGGCAGTGACCCCTCGGTGCCCCGGGCACCCTGGGGATGGAGGGGACAGCAAACAGCCTTGGGCTGAGCCCTCTCCTTCCCCACTGCGGAGCTGGAATTCAGGCGTGCTCCAAGAGCCGTCCCAAGGGGATGAGCTCTGTGCTGAGGAGCCGCAGAGGTGACGGGAGCCAGGACACCCTGACGCGCTCCCCGAGCCGCCGGCGCAGGAGCTGCCGTGCTTTGTTTCTCGGCTGAGATTCTTATTGTGACAAGTGAATCACCAGGAATGAATCTAACAAAGATAGTGAGGTAAACTTAACAGAAAAATTATATCCCTCTGGATGTGTGTTATATTTTGAGAATAAACTGAAGAACAAGGCATTCCTCAGTTTAATCCATCTCCCGGGTTTGCCTGGGGTAAAAATACAAACCCTACAAACAAGCCTTGTTTTTTCATTTCCATTAAACCTGTCTTCATGAAAGTTGAGACTGAGACAGTCCTTGTTAACCTTAGAAATTTTCAGAAGTACAGACTGTGTGCAGGCTTTTGGTTCCCTGCCTTTTCAGATTCTTCTGTTGGGAAGGATGAAATGTCCAGACTGATGTCAGAAAGCTGGAAGTGCCCCTATTGCCCCCCTCATCTGCAGCTCACTTGCCAAGGAGTGACGAGGGCACTTGGTCTGCAGATCCTGAATTTTCCAGTGAGGATATTACAAGGTGGACCCCATCTTTGATAGTGTTGCTGAAGGATGGAGCATTAAGGTCCTCTGTCCAGCTCTGAGGGGATATCTGGGGCTCAGCAAAGGCTGACACCTTTCTGGTGCTGCACATACCTGTGTCAACTGAAGGCAGCATCTGTGCCTTACAGAAAAAGCCTGCTGAAATCCAAATCGCTCATGAGGAAGTCTGAGATGCTGTGGAAACCTACAGACACTTGTTCTGAAACCAGAACTCCACACTGGCAAGGATACTGCCCAGTAAGGCTGTCCCATCCATAATTACTCTCATTTTTAACCGAAACTTCCAAAAACTGTAGTGACTGAGGTGAACCATTTACCCAGAATGTCTGCTTAAGCTGTGCTCTAACACACATTCACCTGGGACTTGGCCCCTGGTCAGAGCTCACAGGGAACCAAACCCACCCTCCACTGAGCAACCAGGTTTAAGCTCAGCCTGAGCTGGTAGGAAATCAAACCCGCCTGTCCTCAGTTTGGAGTGAACACTGCCATGTTCTCCCTCTCCCACTCACGAGGAGCTATGAAACCCAAGGCTTTGTATGCTGGGCTCCCACAGGTTCCTAATGGGAAAACAGCACATTTATGGGAAAAGGGGATTGCAGGGGAGGAGAACAGAAAAAGGCCAATTTCATGGGGAATGGATCTGATATGAAGTCGTGGCCACACAGTTTGGGGGGTGGGCCTGTACGGGATGTGCCAGATGTCCCTTGCACTTCCCTGAACTGAGGGAGACAAATGCAACCCCAGACACAGCATTTCAGTATTACAGGAGCTCTGTGGGAGCTGACTTCCAGCCTCACTGCACCTTCATCTTCTCAGTTAACATTTATAAAATTCAATATTTGTGCAGTGTTGTGCAAGGGGAGGAATATTAACCAGAATGTCCGTGGGGCATCCAGGGGTGCAGCTCTTACTGCGGGCCAGGCACCGGCCACCTCCCTGCCACGGGGCACCTCTGCAACACAGAGGAGAGAATCATCAGAGGCAGAGTTTTAGCTCTGGGCATTTAATTCAGGTTCTGTGTGCAAGTGTGGCTGCAGAGATAAAGGGCAGCCAGGATAAATCCCAGAGCACAGCGGCTGAACTGCCAAAATAGAGTTAAAACACTGCTGCGTTCTCAGTACTGAAATACCTGGAAATCCAGCCAAGACACCAGATTTTAGGGAAAGATCAAAGGATAAGTACATCTCACCAACATGTTTCCTTTTATCTTTTTTTTAACTGTGATCAAATTTGCAGGAGAAGAAATGGGTTTTTAAGAGGCGAGAACAGGCTGCCCCTCCTGAGGACTCTCCCCTGCTCTGGAGCTGCATTAACTCTGGCTAAAAGAAGTGGCCGTGCCATGACTCACACTTTCCACTCCCCATAATCCCGCTCAGTAGGGTGCAGACTTAAGAGTTTTTCTCTGACTTCTATTTTGTTTTAATTTATGCACCTGCTTTGGAAGAGCCTTTGAAAAATCTGACAGTGGAGAAAAAAGGAGCCTTTCTTATCCGTCTGACGGACAGGCTGAAAAAATACTCCAGCGCAGTGAAATTCTGCATCACCAGGAAAATAACGTCTGTGTCTACAGCTTTCTACTGGCTGTTAGTAACAAAAACTAAACTACTAGAAATCCTTTGTCAGAACAAGGGCAGAGCTTAAGTGAAAGAATAAGCAGTTCAACTGAGTCAGAAGTGTGTGGCTGACACAAGACAGAGCAAATGTCTTTTTTAAAAAACACACCAATGAATTATGTACCAGCCCATGCTCAAGGGCCCAGATCCCACGTCTGGCTGCCAGTGATAGCAGCAGCAGCCATGCTGGGTCCCACATGCTTCCCGAGCCTCCGGAGCCAGGCACGAGGCAGCGGCTACTTCTGTAAAAGGACTTCTTTTTATGGGTTTTGGAAAGGTCAATAAATAAAATCTAGGTTTTGACATGCCAGCTATTTTAGGAAAAGTGACTTTTTTCCATTGTCCCTGGGTCTGAAACAGGGAACACCATTGCTTCAAAGCCACTCTGCAGCTGCAGCTTTATCCACAACGCCAGACCATGTCACCATCGCAGCTTGCAGCCGGCAGGTGACACGGGACCTTCCCATCCCCAGAGGGCCCCCAAGTCCTCAATCCGTGTGGTTTCATGCCTCACAGCCTCTCTGCAGCCTGTCCTCAGCACAACCCGTGCCCCTGATCCCCAGCCAGCCACAGGCTCCTGCGGCTCCCCTGGGCACAGAGCTGCTCCTGGGCTCCAGCGCTCCATCCCCAGCTCTGCTCTGCACGGGGGAAACACCAACTGCACCTCCCCTCTGGCTCCTCTGAAAGCTTCTCAGTTCATCTCAAAGGACAGCTTTCATTGCTGTCATCCTGCACCAAAGAGCTCCCAAGGGCAGCCATCCTGCTGTGTCCTCACTGCTAAGGGATGTCCCCAGAGCACTGCCCGGTGGCCCCCCTCAAATAAAATCCTGCCCTATAACCTTTTCTGCCCCGGCCAGAAGATAAAACTGTAATGAGGAAGATTTCCTTGAGTTACTGTTTATTTAGCATCATTTTACAGCTCTGTTGGTCTAAGGTGTGTATTTTTAGTGTCTCAGATTACTTCTTCCATCTAGAGAAATAACAGCGAGTGCACAACATGTGCTGGAAAAACAAACAGTTTTACTGCTGGCTTTCTGGAAGCTTTTGGTAAATAGCTGCACCTGGTTCCAAGTGTACTTTGTGCTGGTAGTACCTGCCTGATGTCATGCTCTCCGAGGCTGTTAATTAAGAACATGTGTTTTATTGGTGTTTGCATTTGGGGCTGTGTTTTGAACATATGAATGAATGGTGCCCCTAGAGAATATTATTATTTCTCCTGGAATACAGATTGGAGAAATATGTGAATAATAGAGACAGACACTCTTAAAACAGCTCAGTTCATCAGATCCATTTCTAGAAAGCCATATTATCCAGCTGAGAGTACATCAATAGTGAGCTATTTCAGGATATTCCAAACTCAAGTTATAATATCTTGGTACTCCTGTGATGGATTTGTTGAGTACTAATCCTTCTGCACACCCTTGTCCTGCAGTCAATGAGCAACTCTCCTCTGAGAAGCTCAGGAGCCTTCATCATCTCGATGGCTGCAAATCTCTCCTTAACGGTGCGAGCCCAAGGGATGGTTTGCACCTATATGGGAGTATGGAATTTTAGGAGTACTCCTTTCCCTGGAACTTCCCTGAATGTTAATAATGAGAAGGGGGCAAGAAGGCAGTGGGAAGAGATTTAGAAGTCTGCTGGTCAACATTAACCATGGATCCCATAGGTAACCTCTCCAGGTTACCTGTGACCTTCACTGTTGTTAGTGCTGCTAATATAAACACCTTACTCCACACAAACCTTGTATCATTCAACAAATCTAAAAAGAGCAAATTTGACAGTTTCAGCACATTTATAGCCTTCCCCTAGTAGTGGGGGAAGCATTTGCTCAGAAATCTCAACTATAACCCTGCTGTTATCTCAATAATTAGACCCTTTTGGTCATTTTGAATGTAGTGTGCATTGCTCACCTCAAATACCAAATAACCTGCCATGCCAGCCACACTTCCGTGCACCTTTCCAAAGGCTTAGAAGCCTTGCTGCCCATGTGGTGCCATGCAGTGACCCTGAACTGCTCTGGGAGTCTGGTGAGGAGCCCTCGCTGTGGGCCACAAGGGAAGGAGAGCACTCAGTGCTTTTCCTGCAGCACAGAGCTCAGGCTGAGGACTCAGTCCAAAGGCTGCAGAAATGCTGGCACTGTGGGGATGGAGACATGAAGGCACCATCGGTGCAGAGCTGCCTCAGGCCTGTACCAGCACATGGAATGCTATCCATTGGCAAGGCACTTCGGAGCATCCCAGTGCCCACTAGCCTCTTACCACCTCACCTGAAAACTCACAAACCACCAGAGAGCTCCCTAAGTGGGGAGGAAGTACAAACCAGGCCTAAACACAAGCCCTAGCCTTAAAGCTGCTACAGCATTAACTGCTGAACCCAAAGAAACTATTTTTATTTCCTTTTTTATTTTCCCTGAAGGTATGAGACAATCCCATGGCAACCAGCCTTTCAGAGTGGCTGTCATTTGGTCAATGCAGCTTAAGTCATCAATCAGAAAACCAGGTCCTTACACTTAATCTGTTTCTTTACAAAAAAGTAATTTGGCCTGCAAAGCTGCCCCACAGCCGAGTTACATTGGATAACATGCAGTGGGGCCACAGAGCACAGAATCTTTTGCTGCACGACTTTCATCCAGCCCTGGTGAGTGCCTCAGTGACAGACACAGGGCAGCCTTTGCAGCCCAGTCTCCATGGCCTCAAACACACTCTCGAGGATTGAAGGGTCCCACACCACACACAAACATCACCCCGGGGAGCCCGTGAGAGCTGCTGGAAGGTAAAGCCAAGCCCTGGCTCCCACCAGCCCCACACCCACCCAGGGAGCCTCAGCAATGCCCCCTGAGCCTCCCTCCTCACCCGAACAGCCCCTTGCTGTTGAGGAAACAACATCATTGCCCACCGAGCCTGGCGAAGCCACATTGCTTCTGTTGTTAAGGCCTGTGTTTCCAGGACTGCTGGCCTACCAGCACTGTGTTTTCCAAACAGACACAGAAAAGGGCAGAGAAATCTCATTAATGGCAGGATAAACAATGCAGCAATGCAGCAGGGTTTCCTTCAAACTCAGATCCTGACAGAGACAGATTTTAATGTGCTGGCATCTTGTGCTCCTCACTTGCCAGATAGTTTTGAATAGCCCGAGGTCACTGGTCATTAATTAGAGACAAATTTTATATTGTGACCCTACCAACAGAGGGCGAGGGCTCACAGTGCCCAAACTCCCCCATACACGAGCACTGTGAGAAAAGGGAGGGATTTACTCCTAGGGTGATAATGAGAATGGATTTCATATGTGAGTGACTGCCCAAGTGGAAAATCTGTGCCCAAATCCAGTGCTGGGATCATATCCCCTGGAATAAAATGGGTCCATTTGTCTCCCCTCTCTGCATTTTTCTTTAATTCCTTCATTACTTTTCCATGTTTTTGAAGTGCAGAGTTGCAAGTGAATGCCCAAGAGATGAGCTGAGAGTAAAGTCTGAAAAATGGCAAGTCTGGGCAGCTCAGAGGGGTGGTAACTCCTGCGGTCACCCCTGGGCGTGAACACCTGGAGGAGGAAGAAACCAAAGGACATCAATGCTGCTCCAAGAAAAACCATCAAGAGAAGAAAATAAAATGGTGTCTTCACCCAGCATTTCAGGACATGGAGGTAAATACCGAGGCAGCATGATCCATCCTCATCTGGTCTCCTGCCACTTTGGGGCAGGGCCAAATGGGACCCTGCTGCCACCACTGTCGCTAGGAGGGTTTATTGGTGATAAATCTCTCTGACACCTTTGTTTCTCTGTCATCGCAGAGCTCCAGGCAGTCTCAGCAGACACCCAGCTCTTCCATGGCACAGAGCCCCTTCAGCAGAGCCCAAGCATACCTTTAGTCAGCTTTGGGGGGATGTACAGACCTCATGAAAGCACTCACTGAGCGAGGCTGATGTGGATGTGCTTGGCTGAATTAGACTGCAATAAGTAAGCAGCAGGGAAATTGTGTTCAAAGCTTTGGTGTAGGTATTTGCAGCTAAACACAACCACTGCCTCCCATAAATATGGCACAGACTGGGAAGAGAGCTGGAGATCACTGTTCAGTGTCAACAGATGTGGTTTCTCCAGCAATCCCTTCCTCTCAGTGTAGGCAGAAACCACGGCAAACACTGATTGTCTTTATGACCATCACTGCACAAAGACCCAGTGCCAGCTACCTGGAGCCTTCACACGTGCTGGGGAAGCGCTGCTCTCCCAAATTTGGCTCTTCACTCTCCCTCAGTTCCACACAATCTGCAGGGCAATAGCTTTCCAGCATGGCCTCCCCAGGAAAGTCTCTCTCAGCAGACAGCAGACTCTCATGCTTACAGTCTAACACACAAGCATGCAGAAGGACACTGTCCAGAAGGCAAACAGAGCCCAGGATGCATATTAATTACTGGTGGCACAAAGCCCAGGCAAGGTTGCTGCTCCATACTCAGGCTATAAATCTGTCCAAATAGGATTCTGACCATGTCTGTCTTGTTTACATTACAAAATTTTATGGCCATGTGATTCTTCACCTGGAGAGGAGGAATATCCTTGCACAGCCAGTAAAGGGCTGGGATTTATTACCTGGTGAGAAAGGCCTGGCTGTGCCCTGGGGGCACCCAATGGGGTCAAAAAGAAGTTCTCCCCACTCTCTTGCAATGGCTTTGCAACGCCAGTAGGAGAGAGAATCAAGTGTTGCTTTCACCAGGGAGGGGAAAGAACTTGAGCTGAATGTGGCAGACTGATTTCTGAATTAAGAGAAAAAGACAATTTTCCTTCCCTGCATTGGCCATTCCTCACAGCTCCTGGGCCCAGCACTGTCACAGTTACAGGCACAAAAGGTAGATGACAAGAAAGTGTCCAAACAGACAAAAACATAAAATAAAATCTGGATTGTTAAGCATCTGTTCCACAGAAACAAATCTCTGTAGGCTTCTTGGATATTGTGGATGTCATATTAACCTGAAGCACTTAAGAATTTTAACTAAAGGAGGGAAATGTCCTTATTTTTATAGAAACTTCATCAGCACATGCTCCTGGCCTCCTCAGTGAAATGGGTCCTTTAATTGCACCATAACATGCTCCCTCTTTGCTACATGCCTAATGTTAAGAAGATGTTTAAGACTTGTTGACTTCCAGGAGATCACTCAAATACTGAGTTCAGTGCCTGCTGAAGTTTCCCACTCTTAGCCAGGGTTTCATTTTGCCTCCAGGCAAGCCCAGCTGCAGGAACCAGCTGGATCAGAGCCCTGTGTGTGCCCACAGGCAGAGAGGGGAATCAGCTCTGTCTGACACTTGCTCTGGAAGAGGTAACTTTGAAAAAGGGTGGGGGAAGGCATCTTCCATCCCTTGTTACTACACGAACATATAGCTCTAAAAATCTTCATTCTGTACTGTGTCCTAAAGGAAAACATTTGAAATAATCCATATTCATTGGAGTTTTTAATCCCTCACAAACCAGAATTCAGCAGGCAGCTAATGAAGAAGACAATTATGCAGCACTTCACACAAAGAGCAAACCAGAACAGGTGCAAAGGCTGGAGCGTTGCCACACTTGCTCTGTTCTTTGGCACAGGGAGCAGTGCTTTACTTAAAATGCTTTCACACATCCCAACAGTTTAAGGACTCTGTCTGAAAAGAAAAGAGGTGACATTTAAGATTAATCATTAGCTGTTGACCACCTAAGATTCTAAATCAGAAAGGAGACAGCTGGCCAAACTCAGCTTTATTTGTATTCCTTCTGAAGAACACAAGCATAGATGGTGCTGCACCACAGGGCAAGTGAAAACATAGACTGTGCTTGGTTTGCCCCTTGAATTAGGGCTCTGATGTACAAGAACAGGGCAAAGGAGCAGTGCCCCAAGGATTCATGTCCAACCAGACAAGCATAGGAAAAGCAAAGAGAGATTTTCCATCTTTCAAAAGCAAAGAGAGATTTTTGCAGATGTTGGTCAGAGGCACAAGAGAGTAAAAATTCCCTTTTGGAGTTTGTGCAAGAAACTCAGAGCAAAGCCATGACCCAGATGTGCCCACAGCAGCTGTGGCACTGCTCAGCAGGGTCTCCCCTCCCTCACTTTGGGGAGGGCACGGACGGAAGACAAACCAGAGCAGTGCCACGGAGCTGAGTTCAAGGACACAGAGCTGCTGGACTCAGCAGAAACACCCTGGGAGAGACAGCAGCAAGGAGGTCAATGGTGAAGGACTTTAACTGAAAGAAACAACCTTTTTAAGGGGGGGTTCCAATGCACTTTTAACACAAAAGGTCATTTTTGTGAGCAGGAAGAAGGAGCCTCCTGCCAGTGTTATGGCTTATTCCCTTGGAAAACGCTAAGGAAAAGAACCATTCCAACAGGTAGGTGATAATACAGGGAACAAGTGGGGATCAGATAGCAAATATGAACTGCTTAAGGACCTGGGGGAAAAGGAAAAAAGAACAAATTTAGGAAGAGACATGGTTTCCCTCAGGATAATGAATTACAACTAGAAAGGTTCTGGTTTGCTGACCATTTCAACACACAACTGCACCTCACGCGACACAATTATCCTGTTTTTACACAGGCAGATTAAGGAACTGCTTGTACAAACTTCAAGGCACATTCAGCTACCTGATTTGCCTGTGAAATCACCACACTTGTGGGTACAGCCCTCCTTCCCTTGCACCCACCAAACAGACCAGGAAAGCATCAGCAGTGGCTCTGGGAGCACCCCAGGCTGCCCTGGGATCAGGGATGGGTTCACAGCAGCAAAACCTGGACACAACTGGCATGGGTGGGTGAGCGAGGCAGGCACAGGCAGAACTCTAAGTCCCTGTGTTTGCTCCACTCCCATCCGAGGTCACTGCCCCTTGCTGCTCCCCACAGCCCCACTGGGCACTGGGATCCCATCCCAGGGGCTGAGCAGCCAGAGGCATCCCTGGCCAGAGGAAAAGAGCCTACCAGTGGGATCACCCATCAGGGACACAAAACCCACACCTTCCTTCAGCACTTTGTGCTGTCTCTGTAAAACATATTTATTACTCGTTTTGGGGTAGCATACACGAGCTCTGAGTCAGGACACTCTTGCACTTAGTGTGATGTAAATACAGAACAAAAAGACAGAACTTCCCACAAGGAGTTTATGGATTAAATTAATTACATCTGTAACTCCTGGAAGTGGCATTGCCATGCCCAAGTTATCTGGACCACGAAGCAAATTTTCCAGAAGACAGTGCAAACTAAGAAGTATTTCACAGCCACTTTACAGAAGCTCTTAAGAGCATCTTTAAAAATAACTATTAAGTCAAGTGGGTTTCGTTCATGGCCATTCATTCATAGCCAAAAACTTCAGCAAATACGTTCTTTAGTCTAATGAACATGCAAAAAGAATGGAATTGCACCTGCCCCAGTGTTCAGCAGAGAGGAAAGAAAAGCCAAAGACCCCTCTGGTGAGACCCAATGCATCTGCCTAGCATGATGAAAATCTGATATTTCAGCAGGCGTGTGCTGGAGCTTTGGCCAGAGCTGCAGGTGTTAAATGAAACCATTCCCTGAGATTGCAGGAAGTCTAAAGTTACACCTATAGAATAATATTGTGTGTAAACACAGACAGAGAGAGCACAAACAAGTCAATTAGCAAAATGCACTCCAACACCTGATGTGCTCTAAAATGCAGCACATCTTCTGTTTGGTGGAAATAGCCCTGAATCAGGACAACCCAGAAGGGTCCTGTCCTGCTGAGCCACTTGGAGGAACTTGGAGTCAGAAAAGGTCAGAACATATACAAGGAATGTTGGGTCTGCCAGCACCCTGGGTGGCACAAAGAATGCATGAGGTTCTTGCTCTTGAAAAACTTCCTTTGATGACATCTGCTTCGGCCAAGACAGGGCGAGTAGGGCCCTTGCCAGCAGGAATTAATCATACTTCCTAGACTACACTTCATCTACTTCAGATTTACTTTAAAGGATCAAAATAACAGTAAGTAGGATCCAGTATACCTGGAGTTACCAAACCCACCACTTTATCAAAATAAACCAAAAGTAAATGCCAGTCATGTCATCTGACATCTCCACGAAGAGAAATTAGAGGTTTATGTATCTGAGAGCTCTCGTGGTACCACAGGGTCTTCAGCACTCCTGGAAAACTGAGCCCAGCCACCTTCTGGGAATCCCTCCCAACCCTGCCATCAGCTCTCTGAGAGCACCACAAACCTGGCAGGACCTTCCCAGTGCAATCCCAGCCTGCTGCTGTGAGCCTGCCTGCCTCATAGTGACAGGCAACACCTCCCAGAGCCACGGCTTCTCTCAGCTGAGCACGGCAAAACCTGCTGAGATCAATCAGACTCTTACCTGGGGACCATTAGAGGTGAAGAATAACTGTGGTGACTGCCCTGAGTTCAATTCAGCACCCTGGCAATAAGTGTGAGCTACAGCTGCAAACAGAGGGGGCATCTGCTGACAGAATGTTGGCGTTTATTTATTTTTCATCTCTGTTCTACCCTAACAAAAACTGCTCCTAAGGGATGCCAGCTGAGGTACTGAAACTTAGGTGCCCAAGCAGTTCAGTCTAAGGACCGAGAGGAAAGAACAAAGGCGAGCTTTGCAGCCCACCTGTGCAGGACTCCCTAAAGCTTTGTGAGCAGAAGAGAGGGAGCAATGTTTTGTGGGGACAACACAAAAACTGTGAGGCTCCCGTGGGTGGTCAGCTGAGGGTTAAAGAGACCCTTTGAGGGACACTGCATGTGCTTGCTGGGCTGCCCCTTGAGGACCCCTCCTGCCCAGGGTAACAAACAGAGGCTCTCTTGGAGCAGGATCAGTAAATCCCATTGCTGAGGCTGCTTCAGAGAGAGCTGCTGCCACCAGCTCTGCTGCTCTCACTCAGGACACAGGGTCTGCTGCCAATCACAACTTTCTTCTTGCCAGCAGAGAAAATACTGCATTGGTCAAGAAAATCTGCTATCTGCTGTGTCCAGCCTGTGTCCAACAGCCCAGAGCTCCAGAGGGAACGTTGCTGATGGCAGGGAAACCGCTGGATCCACACAAAGCCCAGCCACAGAACCATGGCATCTGCTCCAGCCTGCTCTGCCTTTCTAGACCAGCTCTGCTCTTGCCTGGAGCTGGGAGATTTTCCTATTTACTGTTTCTTCTGCATTGTCATGTTTCAGTGCAGATTGATAGCAATAGTTACTGCACCAGGCAGGCGTGAGGATTACTTAATTAATGTTTGTGGAGCACTTTCAGATCCTCACATGAAAGCAGCTAAGAAACGCAATGTATAATTATTATGTATTATTAATAAACTTCTGGCACATTGACGGGAGGAAAGACAACGCTGCTTTTTTTTATCCTTTTATTTTCTAAAAAGATTTAACTTTTATGCTGTGAAGGACAGATTTACCAAAAATTCATGACTATATAAACAAGGAGCGAAAGCTCCTTATTCCACCAGGAAGGCAGACAGCAAACACTGCCTGAGGAAGTGAGTTCCACTCCTTGTCTATCCAGACACTTGAGGAATCCATAGTTTTTGAGAGTGGCTAGATAGGGAGCAGTACAGGGACGTTACAGACACTGCTAATAGTGGAAGTGGTCAAATGCACCAATTACAAGGAGCAGAGAGTTTGTTTAATGTGTGGTCACTGTGGTTGACAAAAGCATGCGCTGCAGAAGCAATGAAGTGTGCAGAGCAAGAGATGGACATTTCCAAACAAACAGAAAAATCACAGCTGTGTGAACCAAGTTTTTCAGAGCTGAGAATGTGCCAGACACAAACCTGATTCCCAGAAATATGAAGGAACCCAATCTCAGATGGATTCCTAGGCAGCTCCACAGAAGGGGTCAGCTCCCACTTGAACACTTAGGGCTGGGATCCAGCTGCACCAGGGGCAAAGGGGGCCCAGAGATTAGGGGTGAATTACAACTCTGCCTCTTTCTCAATCACAGACCCTGAGGTGCCTCTGCAGCCTCTCCAAATAAACCAGCACAATCACACTGCTCTACTTGACACGAAGCCTGGGAGGACAAACACGATGCACTTGGATGGCAGGACAGAGAAAGCCAGAGATGGACATGGCACAGAGTGTGGAGCAGAAGGACAGGAAAAGAGGGGACACAGTGACAAAAAAGGGTCTTCAGCTGCTGCTCCTGGTGCCTTGTGCCACTCCACATTTCCATTCCCTGTTTACGCTGCGACTGGATGTTATTGAACCACCCAAGCAAAGCACAGCTGGCACATGGAGGAGATTCCTACCATGGGAAGGGTGCTCACTACAGTTCCTGCCCCTACAAAAGATTTTAAGTAGTGACACTGCAACAGACCTCTTTGCTGACATTTTCAATTTATTCTTTTAGCAAAATGAGGGTTTTTTTAAGAGATACTCACAAGGAATCTTGACTCTGAACATTTGGTAAGCATAATCATGCTTTAGAAACATTTTGCCTATCAGTACCAATGAGAGAACATTTCTGGTGTTTATGCTGTTTATGTACTGCAAATGAGATTTACAGCTCCATTTTGTTAAAAAATGAGCAAGAGCAAATGGACTTAAATAAAATAAAACAAAACTAATCTGTGCTTTTGGCTAGAGACTCTACACGAATCCTAGTCCAAACAGCATTGAATAAGTTCAGCCCATAATAAGAACTGATTATGTACAGCAGAAAAAAAGAACTTTCAAATAGATTGTTCCTTCAATTTGCTTTGAGTGTTCACCAGCTTTTGTTAGTGACATGGGTTTTTTATCAGATTAGACAGATACTTGATGGATGTTATCAATATTAGTTGAGCACCAACAAGTGCTTTGGTTTTGGCTTTGCTATTAATTTTTCTTGCCTGAACACACAACCAAGAGCCCAAGTGCTGAGCTAAGGCCACCTTCCCCCCACTGCAGTGCCAGCAACTCAGGGAAGGGTCACAAATCATCCACAGCCCTTGGACCAATGGCCCACATCACAGGACCAGAGTAACTGCAAACCTCAGCAAAACCTCACAATGGGACTGGGAGTGACTGGTGAACAGAGAAAGGGGGATCACACCAAAATATGCAGATCCATCTTCGAGACCAGGCTGGAGAGAGCTCCCAGGCTGCCCACAGCCCATGCTCTGACCGTTTCCTTCACCCCAGTACTGTTCCTACCAAAGGTGGCAGTTGGGGTGTCTGAGGAGACATCACTCCTGTTGAGTAACATGTGAGTCATTCGTTACATTTGTTGTGCTCAAAGTGGGGCTGGTTGCACAGATTAGCTCTTAATTGAAAAGAAATACCTTCCTTACACAGGTTAATTTTGGCAAAAAGGAATCTCCACACGGACAGACAGGTTTAATATATGTTCATACATAACAATATGCACTGTAGCAGACACATATTCTGATTTACTGAATCATTTCATGACACAGGATTTCCTGTGGGTTACTCTGCATCTGCACTCCCTTGCTGTTCAAAACACTTTAGCAGCATCTCCTCCCTGGAGCCAGAGCTGCATCAGAGCACACTGGAGACACCCCAGTACAGACCTTGTGCTTTTAGATCTACCAGAGGACAACTTGCTCTTTTTCTGTAACCACTCACCCCTCAAACCTGACAAAAGTTGCCAGCACTTTCCCAAGCAGGCTGGGCTCGTTTCAGTAGGAATGCCTGTGCTTAAACAAGAAGTGGGTTGTTTTCTCTCTCCATCCCCTTGGATAAACTTCCAGAGGGCTGCCAGCACCTTTCCCTCTGTAAGATCTCTCCAGGGACCACAGGAAGCCCATCTATCCCATGAAAATGGCCTGGTGACATGGGAAAGAAGGAAGGCAGGGTCTGCTCCCAGCCCTGCCCAGTCAGCCTCACTGACCTTGGGCAATGGTCACCTCCTCACTTTAAGATGGGGATAATACATATATCACAGGTTTGTCCTGGCCTTAACTAATCCATCTTTTCAAAGCACTTTGAGAGCTTTGCTTGATGAGTGCAGACATTATAATACTGATCTGTTCCAAATACATTCAATGGGAGTTTTACCCTCCACAGAAGCAAGACTGGGGCTGCTGGTGTTATTGGGGACCTAGAAAATAAATCTGCTTGAGAATCTAGTGCTTGGGAGGGGCCACAGCCAGGCACAAAGGCACAGTGCTTACCTCAGCCCTCTTCGAGGCTATCCCTACAATAAAGGGTAGAATTTCTCATTAGAAATTAGAGCAGGACCTCGCCAAGGCCTGCTGGCAAACAGGGTGAGCTGGTGTCAGGCTGTATAGGAGACAGGAGAGGCAAAAAGAGAAGCTAGGACAGCGGGGAGGAAGCAGAGACCAGGCCAGCTCAAGGGAAGCTCACCACAAGGTTACCTATTGCTGTACTAACTGGGAACGCAGGGAGGTGAACGCGAGGCTGCTGCCCCAGGGCTGAGCTTAGGGCAAGGTCAGCCTAAGGATAAAGGGAGAGTGCCAAGGCTAAAGCAGCTTGGACAGGCCAGTTAGGCAGTGGGGTGTGGGGCTGTCAGCAGTGGCACAGAGTGTGGAGCCCATTCAGCTCCAGCCCAGAGCTCTGCCCCCTTAGGGCAGCGACCGCCCGGCCCTGGGAAACCAACCCAGCCCAGGAGCCAGCTGAGCCTCTTCATGATCTAGGAACAGAACCACACACTTCTCATCACAGTCAGGGTCTGATCCTTGTCTGCCTTAACATGACAACATAGGTGTAGAGCTTCTTGGGAGAAGGCTCATATGAATGCCTTGCTCAAATGCAGCGGCCCCATTGTGTTTCTGCTAGATCTCTGCATAGAGTAAATCATAGTGACTGTGTTTATTGTAAGAACTAAGTGATCAGCTGTGAACTTTCTTTGACATAAATATTTTGCCATTAGCAATGAAAAATAGCAATGCTCATGTTGTAAAAGTAACATTGGATTATTTCTCTCCATGGGGGCATTCATATCATGAGAAACCAGAAGGAAATTGTGATTGGAGAAATGGGTAAAAGGAAGAATGTGATGGCAAGGATATTTATCCCACTGTGTAAGAAGAATTAAGAGACAAATGGATTATTCCACAGGGCTCAGGAGTGCCAGTGCAGAGCCAGCTCTGGACCCTGTCAGGGTCAGCACAGGGCAGGGCCTGGCCACACGTGCAGGTGCTTGACACAGGTACCTGACAGAGCTACACCTGCATGTTGTGCACATTACACCACACCAGCACATCCTGGGGGCTTTGGGCCCAGTGCTTTTCTTCTGAACCCGATTATTACTAAACCTCTGCAGTTACAGCTGAACAAAACAGGAATTTTCCATTGTTGCAAGATTTTCTTCTTTTTGACTGGTGATGTTGGCACCTCAAACCCTGTCTGCTCTCAGGCTGAACAGGATAGGAGAACACTGAGCAGTGAGGGGAATTAATTTTTCAGAGATTTTTTTCAAAGGTACAAATGAGAGCTGGTGCTTTAAAAATAGCATTGACTGTACTTCTGTAGCACACGTCCTCCAAGGAATCCAGCCCAAGCATGTAAGCTTGTCACTTCCCTCCAGAGGCAGGCAGGCTCTCATGGATGTGGATGTTCAGGGAGCACCACAAACTCACTCCAGGCTCTCCAAGCAGGAAGTTACAGAGAAGTTGAAAATCCAGGAGTGTGCCAACATACACATGTTCATGCATACTGGTACTTCATGGACTGGATGGCAAGCACATCAAAAGAAAGACAAGGCCTAACAATTAACTTTCCTTTCATAAATTCTCTAGAGACCACAGAACTGCAGGCTTGGATTGGAAACAGCTGAACCCAAACCATCTTCAGGCAAGAGCACCAGGCAACTGCCTACTGGATCCAAGGGCTGAAACAACAGCTCTGGAGAAAGGATCACCTTTGCGAGTGAGGATCCCACCTGGAGAGTTTAGAACAAGCTCAGTGTTGGTGAATGCATCCCATGCAGGATGGATGCAGGGTGATGCCATCGGCCAGGCCGTGCCACAAGAACTCCTAGCAAGTCTCTTAGAGCCAGGAAAGAATCACAGGACACAACTCCCAAGCTGGCAGTTTTACTAGGCTGTGGATGGGGGGTTTTCTCCCCCAGCTGGGAATTTGTGGAGGCTGTAATGGAGAGGAGCTCTGGGAACTGGCAGCGCACCAATACATTGTGGGAGGGTCCACTGGTGAGACAGACACAGAGGACATTACAGGGAACTAAACACAGGAATTAGGGCTCCCCAGACAAAAGATTTAAGTCCACTGGAAGGACAAGACCCAGAAAGCAGATACAGGAT
Organism: Vireo altiloquus; assembly: GCA_013396875.1. NCBI lineage: Eukaryota > Metazoa > Chordata > Aves > Passeriformes > Vireonidae > Vireo > Vireo altiloquus. Next base: position 223,434 of record VZRF01013452.1, read on the forward strand.
GAAAAGAGATTGATCCAGAGCAGCAGTCATTTATGTGTCCACAGGACAGTGCTGTGCCGGAAGCCCAGGGATAAGCTACAGACCAAAGTGGCAAATCTCTGAACCCAGGGGAGAGGCTTTGGAATGAGGCTCTGCTTTTGAGGATCTCTGAAGATAGGAGTTCACTTTGGATGAAGGGAGAAAGTCTCCTATATATAGCAAAAAAGCCAAGGCAGTAGCTGCAACTAAAAAAAAGTTACAGATGGAGGCAAAATATGGGCAATCTGGCTTTAACAGCCAGTCAACATCTGCCCTGGGATGGGACCCTTGGAGACAGACAAGGCATGGCTAAGATGTGACCCCTGCAATTCGGGAGAGGGGTTTCCTCTGCCAAATGCTAAATTCAGGCAGGTTTAGAGATGAATGAAAACTGCACACCATAAGGGAGGGCCAGGAATAGAAAGCCCATGTGGGGGAAGAACGCTCTAGATGTAGCAAACGCATCTCCAAGAGGCTTTTATTCTTACTTTGTCACTACTATCAACAATAATAAGAAAAGAGCTTACAGAGCATCCTCCCCAGTCCCTAAGCAATGCATCCAGAGATTAGCAGCAGAGAGCAGTGGGCAGCAGAGAAAAGCTGTTCAAGGAATGTAGAGGCATGCATAATGAGATTACCGAATTGGAGTTGCATGTTTTCAAGGATAAATGTGATATTATTGCACTGGCAAAGGCAGAGCAGGAGCAGGGGAAAAGATGAGAAATAGCCTGTCAGAAGGGAGGGATCACTGCAGCTGAGCTCCCAACAGGACAGGGACAAGTGGGAAGTGGAGGCAGCGAGGAGGAAAGGAAGTGCACATCCTACTTGACATGCAGATATGCAGAGAGGCTTTTTGCAAAGTGGGTGATGTCATCGTGTTTTTCTCAGCCTTCAGGACAGTAAGAGAAAAATAGATGAAACCAGCACATGCAGAGGAGTCTGTAAGACAAGCCGACTTCCCCACCCCCCACCCCAACACTAATTGCTCAAATATTGATCAGGGAAATCATTTGTACGGACTAAAGGAGGAGAAGAAATACTTTCCTCTCAAGAAGCAAAAAGGGCAATGTTCTTGCAGGGTTGCTGGAAAGGTCCAAGTGATCAGAGAATTTTCAGAAGCCTAGAAGTTAATCTAAGATGTTGAGTTGGTCTAATTTGTTATTTGTTTATACTGGAGAGCACGAACAACTGCAGTCTTTTATTTTTCAGGATACCACATGAAGCTCAGCTGGAATTACAGCGAGGCTGGTTCTCCCAAGGGCCAGGCAGGTGAGAGACCCATGGATCCTAACTAGCCTTGGTTAGTAGAAAGCACCAGTAGGGGCTTTGGCAAGTCAGGACTGGTAGCTGGGCTGAGGGTGACAGGAACCAGCTGCCCAGGCATAGCCTTGGCCAGGGAAGGAGTAATTAGGATTAAAAGCCCAAACCAGAATGCTGGAACAGTGCTAACCACTACTGCCCTGGCACAGACCCTAAGCCCCAAGGGCAAGCAGCAGTTCTGCTTGGCTTCTGGAGAGCTGCTTTTCTTTCCTGACAAAAGGAAAACTACCATGCAACAAAATGTAAGAGCTACTCCAGAAAATATCTGCACCTCATCAGTTTCTAGAGTAAACCATGACAGAAGCAAGCACCAGAGTCCTCTATGGTTAAAAATGGATGTTGTGAATACACCAAAGTACATGAAGAATACTATTTAAAAAAAAACCGAAACAAAACAAAACCAAGGAACAACCACCAAACTATTAAGATAGACTGGGAGAATGATAAAAATAAGCATGAACATGCAAAAACAGTGATTGCAGAAAGAGGAGAAAGCACCCACAAAGCCTGCTGTGGGTATTTCTCAGGGATATGCAGGCAAATAACCACAGGAAATGGGAGAATCAGATCCTTTAAAATATATTCTAGGGTTAGAGGGAGATGAACAGAGAGTTTTATTTAATAACTCCCTGATAGATGCCTTTTCATTTGATGGAGGGCAGGTCCCTCAAGTGCTCCACTTTGCACACAGGGTTTTCCCTCTGGGCGAGGTGAGTGCAGCCCAGCCCAGAGCACCAGGGGTGAACTGAGACCAGCTCGGGCACTAGGTACCCCGTGTGACCCGGGGGCCAAGGGTCTGACAGCTCCCAGAGGGACAGGGCTGAGGGCACAGCCCGAGGGAGAGCAGCCCTCACCCCTCTGCTGCCAGGGGGTGACAGCAGCCCTGCAGCCCCAGTGCCCCTCGGCAAACCTGGAGCCTCCAGAGGAGCGGGAATTATAAATCCAAGAGTGTTCCCTCCAGTCACGTACGGGTGAAGCCTCATACATAAATAAGACCCTGCTTGCCATGAGGTGGTCGGTTTAAAAGCCAGACAGAGTAATCAGGAGATATGGGTAAATCTCCAGTAGATAAGAAAGCAACAAAAACTAAGATCTGGGGGATTCTCCTTCTCTTATTTGAATGCTATTTTCCACCCTGGGGTAGGCCACATATTTTCCCCTTTATATAAATAAAAAAAAAAAGATAGCATAAAAACCAAAACCAACAAAAACCACCCAAGAATAAAAAAAAGGACAAACCCAAATCCCTGAAAACCAAACAAATAAAAACCAACTCTGTTTAACTGGTCCCAGTATAACCCTGGAGTAAGCTGGTATGGGGGAGTCAGCTGAGGTACTGTGCAGATAATGTTAAAATACAGCCAATGCTGGCAGCCAAAGTCCCTGGTTTGGCTTGGGGGAAAACCAGCTTTTGTAGCCATTTTCCTGAGTTCTTAAAGAGAACATGAAGGTGTCTTGTATTTGTTGCACAGAAAACTCTTTGCATTGAGTGGCACAAGTCTGAAGAGAAAAAACAAACAAGAGCAGTTCAGCTTTCCCCAGCAGTGGTTTTAGGACCTTACGTGACATTAAACCTCACAACAGTTTACTTTGTTCCCTTTCCACAGGAACAGCTTGAGCTCCCAGACCTGGCAAAGCAGAGGGAGTCTGGCTTTAGGAGAGGTGACACAAGTTCCCGGAGGCCTGTGGCCTCCACAGAAGTGCTCCACTGAGCAGCCAGCTGAGGAAAGCTGGCCAGGAGCTGTCAGGCAGAGGCTCAGATTCAGCACACACAGCCTGAAAGGGAGCCTGGGCACAGCTGGATAGGTCAGATAACGGGTCAGGCTGCCAAGTCCCTCTCCCCGTGTCCTTCCATCAGAAGCTGAAGAGTGAGTCCAACCTATTCAATATGTGGATTGAATTCTTGGGAAGGTGATCAAAGCAAAGGGCACACTGTGGCACGAGGGAAAAGCTATCCACCAGCAGGGAGCAAATCGGATAAAGAACAGGCTTAGCAGCGCTTCTGTCCCTGCCTGCTAAGCTAATTGTTCATCAGGCCTGTTTGCCCTGCTACACATGGAATGAGCGGGAATCGGTGTTTGGGAACTGCTGGAACATTTGAGGTTTGGGAACACACAGCATCGCTTTCACTGCAGTAATGAAGGCATGGAATGGCAGCTTTAAATGCTAAGGGTAATGATGCATTACCATTCCCTCTCAATTAATCCAGAGCCTGCAACACCAAGTGCACTTACTCCGAGAATTTTCTCAGAAAATGAAGCTAGAGTATTTAATTTATAAATCACAAAAGACACTTATTTGGCAAGAATGACCCTTGCTCATATACAATAAATCATGAACATCAACAGTCTCTAATGGATTTTGAGTCAGTGCCACAGACAGCAAAGCCTGGGGCCTGTGTTTCAGGATTCCAGGACTGTGCCAAAGGAGCCTTATAAATTATTAATGCATTCATCACGGTGTCATCTGTGCCACTGGAGAGATAGAGACACTCTGGGCCTCTGTTTGTCATTAAAAAAGTGATAATGGGTTCAGCAGGCAGACCATGCCTCCCATTCCCCTGCCAGGATGAGCCAGTCCACACCTCATAAAATCCATTCCCCAAAGTTTCATACATGCTTTTGGTTCATGATGTGCAGCATTTGAGAAGAGAGAAAAAGAGGTAAAGAAGTCTGTTTTCACAAGTAGCCCAGCCAAGCCAGACTTCCTAAGGGATGGAGCCAAGGTCTGCATTTGCAGATGTCTGTACAGAGGTAGCCAGGGCTTCTTGCGGCTTCTCTGCCTTACAATGAGGATGTAGGTATATAGAAAATTCAAGTTTTGGTCCCTACCGCTCAGTCTCTCATGCTTTTCAGTTATTCATCCCACAGTTTTCAACCTCTCCCCCTTCACTTTTGTCCCCATGGTTACTGAATCACTGTGTTCGCAGAGATTTTCCTCACTACAGAAAATGTGACTAACATGAGGCAGCTAAATTATCAGAGCCAACTCTGACATTGGTTTCTCCCAACATGGATCTTATCTTCAAAACACCTTCAAGTAGATCTGTTCACAGGAACCAACTTGAGGGTAAGCAGCACTTCAGCTGTCAACAGAGACAGAGCTGCATCACTTGCACAGGGAAAACTTGGAAAAGGCTGAAATCAGGTAAAGGATGGAATTCAAACACCACCTTTAGCAGACACGCTGCCTAGGAGTGCATGATAAATTAACTAGGAGATGCATTTCACTAAAAAAAAAAAAAATTAAGCCCTGGAATGGAAGGCATTATTTCCTCACTGCTAAGAGTCTAAGAGTTCAACCAGAACCAGCTTCTTAAAAGCCAGTTTGGTTAAGCAGCAGAAGACACACGTTTTAGGCCCAAAGAATTCTCCATTACAAACTGCATCAACACAGGCCAGCGGGTAACAAGTCTAAAACGCTCAGCCACAGCAGTCTTCGTGTGCTGACCCACTGCTCAGAGGGGCTTCTCCCGCACTGAGCAGCCTGGGCTGCCCCCAGGGGTGCTCAAATCAGATCCCTACCAAACTACCAAACCCCCCCCAAAAACATCAAAAATTCATTTGCGTATGAGAGGCCTTTCTCTCCTTCACTCACAGCACCCATCCAGCCACAAGTGCCCAGACACTAAAGCATGGGCAGCAGGACAACACCTCGGGTAAGCCTCACCAGTCAGTAGCCGGTAGACAGCAGAGATGCGGAACGCTTACCTTGGCCGCTACGGAGGAGTTGGGCTTCTCCAGGAGGTCCCAGAGCTTTTTCCTTTTCTCAGCACAGCAAGTGTTATCGAATTCCTCCCCTTCCCTTTCCCTCAGGGTCTCTGCTTCTCTCTTCAGCTCCTCATTCATCTGCTCTTTCTTCTGGTGGTAGCGGGCCTGGCAGCAGGACTCCAGGTAGATCTCATCCACCCCCCAGTAGTCCAGCTCCTGGCTGAAGGACAAGGCGCACATCTCCTCCATCATGTGCAGCTTACCAGTGCGATAGAAGTTCAAGATAGAGGTGAATGCCCCGGGATGCCTGTCGAAGAAGTACTCGTTCTCCTCCAGGTTGTAGTCATCGCAGATCTCCATGAGAGAGTCGTGTGTGTTGCAGTCTCTGAGCTTACCCAGCCTGGTCCGTGGCAACCTGTCCAAGGTCCGCCAGAGAACCTCGTGGGCCAGCCCCCCCACGTTGAGCTTGACCCTTCGAGAGCAGGCCTTGCTCCTGACGATCTCGGTGGGGTCCGGAGGCAAAGAGGTAGTAGAGCGAGATCCATGCTTATTCATCCCCAGAGGCATCGCTGGTCCCCCTCAGGCTGGACGCTCCAAGGTGCGGCGCGGGGCAGGGCGCGGGGGCCGGCTCTCCTCACCTCTCCTTGCCCTCCATGCCCCGGAGCTGCAAGAGAGGCCGCGCGTGGGTCCCCGCCCGCCGCCCCCGCGGGGGGGACCGGGGCCGCTGCTCTGCGGGGG
>VZRF01013452.1:229264-280636 GCA_013396875.1 Vireo altiloquus
GGGCGCGGGGCTGCCCCGAGCAGCGCTCGGCGGTGAGCCCCGAGAGGCGCCGGGCCGCCGGCCGGGGATGCGCTGGCCCCGGGCTCCCGTCCCGGAGCGGGCGGCCCCGCCGGACCCCGCATGGCCCCACGACCCATCCGGAGCGGCCCCCAGCGGCGCCCCCCGCCCTGCCCGGCCGTGTAGGCTGCGGGGAGATGCGGAGGCTTTTAGTAACTCCAGCCTTAGGGATTTCCCGAGGAAGGAGCTGGGGCAGGGAAAAGGAAGGATTTACAGCCGCTCTAACGACGCGCTCTGCCTCTCTGGGCTGCCCAGGGACGCCTCCCAAGCCCCCCACTGCATAACCGAGAAAGCAACGAAAACGTAATTAATAAAAAACCCCGAGCCTGCCTTAGGGCGCCGCGTGGCTCCTGACAGCCCCGAGCACTGTTGCTTACACAAGATGGCACGAAGAGAAACCCCGGCGCAGGCAGGAGCGGCTCCCCCGTGCACAGCCGGCATAGCTTGGGGTTCGGCCCCGTCCCCGCCGACCCAGCTCCCCCCAGACCCAAAAATCGGACCCCGCCGCTGCCTCCCGGCGGCCGCCGCCGCCGCACAAGGGGAGAGGTTCCCGTGGCTCGGCCCGAGCCCAGCCCTCACCTACCTCCTCCTGCGGGCTCCTGGCGAGGCGGTGCGGGGTGTGCGGGGCCGAGGGCGGCTACATCCTGCGGCGGGGCGGGCGGCAGGGGCGGCCCCGCTCGCATCCCCCCGCGGACAGCCTCAAGGCGGAGGGATGGCGGCGGCGCTCCCGGCTGTCCACGGAGCCCAGGGGGAGGGGAAGAGAAACGAGGTAAATCGGATCCTTCGACAGGAAGCTTTCCAAGGCCTTCCCTCGGCTGCGGCTCCTCACTCCTACCTACAGCCAGCGCCAGAGCCGCGTCTGCGCCCGCCCCCCAGCCCTCGCTCCGGGCAGGCACAGAGGGAAGCTCTGGGGCTTCCTCCCGCTGCCTCGGCACGGGGATCAACAAGTGCAGCCCGTGGCTCCGGCGCGGCCGTGCGCGGCTGTCCCGGCGCGGGGCGGGCGGGCGGAAGGGTCGGGGCTGGGGCCGGGCAGCTCCACCGTGAGCTGGAGCCCAGCATTGCAGCGCCCGGGGCCGCTCCGCGCCGGTCCCGCTCCCCCCGGCCCGCCAGCCCCCTCCCTAGGGCGGCGGGACCGGTCCGGCGGCTCCCGGGGCCAGCGGTCGTGAGAACGGGAGCGGTGGTGCGTGCCACCGACAAGCGAGGAGCGGAGAGCGCCAGGCAGGGCCCCCGCCGCCTCCCAGGCGATTCCTCGCCTAGCCGGGAGCAGCGGAGCTCAGGGAGGTTGCTCATCACCCCGCGTGTGAGGGCGAGCCGGGCCCTCACTCCCACCCCGACTGCCCCTCGCCGAAGGAACGAGCCCGCAGCGGTGGTCGCTGATATTTGCAGAAACAGATAGGAGGAATAGTAGTGAATCTCTGCTGCGAATTATAAATGTAATGTAAAGTAACGTTTACTAACCTGAAAACACAGCAGAAATGGAGAAAATGGTGACTTTCTAGGCAAGAGCACAGCAATCAAAGTATTCCTCTGCCAGGCTGTCCCTCCTGTGTCTTTCCCTCACTCCCACCAACGGAAATAGCCCTCTCTAGAAGCCTGGAGCTCCATTAGTACCAATTAGTATCACTTAATGCAGTTCACCTGTTTAGGCTGATGTACCAGGAGTACAGAGCTGTACCCTTGCCTTGATTGCTCATGACTCTTGGACTCTAGTGACAGTTCCTACTACAACGTTTCTGAAACAGGAGCCTGGTGTCTGATTTTTTGTGATTAACCACGAAAAAAGACTCCCCGTGCTGCTTTCCCCCATTTTCTATGCTTCTTTTGCCCGTGCCTGGATCCTGATGCCCAGTGCTCCCGATATCAGTGCTAGACTATTATATTTGTTGTTGAATATGGATATGAATATGAATGTCTACATCTTTCTCAGAGTTTTGCCTTCTGAAATCCCAAACAATGTTTTTGTCCAGTACTTCACACAACTGTGTATCAGCTGTATATTTAGGAATTTCTTACAAGAAGCTGGTCACTACCTTCCTTTTGGAGATGAGGAAATTAAGATATAGAAAAGCAAGATCACCCAGAAAGGGGTGGAAGGGAGAACTGGGAATAAAATCTGTTGACCAGCTTAATGCCAGCCCAGTGCCCCTCCACTGAAGTAACTCCTCCTACCCCATGAATACTTCTAATACAGGATAGACAATAGGGCAATATTCAGAGCAACTCTCCTGTTGCTTTTTCATCATTTCACCTCCAGACCGTACTTTACTCCTCTTACAACAGAGACAAAACCCCTGATCAGGGCTAGGAAGTTAAATCTGTTAATGATTACAAAATGCTTTGAAACTTCCTGGCAGGTGCCATAGGAGAGCAAACGTTTGTCAGCACTGACCGGGGCTCATTATCTCCCCTGATGATGCAGGGAGGGAAAATGGCAAGCAGCCTAATGCAGGGAGATGCATCAGATTCACCAGTTAAATCACTGGGAGAGAGGCACCTTGGCTTTAATAAAGCAGGGCATTTGTATCTTCCTGCATTGCTCAGGCTCCCCTGCCACTGCCATGCACGTGTTCTGCCCAAGAGGTTGGAGAACCAGCCCTGGAGGGGGGCACGAGGAGGGCAGCAGGGCAGCACAGGCTCCTCCCGTGCTGGGAGCTCCCCCTGCCCCACGGCTCTTCTGGCCAGTGCTGAAAATGGTACTGAAGAAGCTGGGAGGGGGAGCCCTGCCCAGGGCAGTCCCTTCAGCTGGCTCTGCCTGGGGTGATCCACGAGTCTGGGGAGAGGAGAGGATGTTTCCACCCCCAGGACATCTGTTCCCTGCAGCATTTCTGTCCCACACGAAGAGTTTGTCAGCAAGGGACAGTGCAGGCCTGAAGATGCAGAAATGTGCATCCTCCTCGCTCTTCTCCAAGGTTATTTCACCCACTCTTGGTTTGGATACACATTTCAATTGATATTTTTGTACTCTGAGCTTTGCAAGCTTAATTTATGGTTTGTTATTTCCCCAGCCTATGGAGCCAGTCAAATGTTTGGATGCAGTTTGTGCAAACCCTGTTTCTCTCCAGGTATTTCAGTTATTGACAAGGAAACACCTTAAACCCCAAGTACATCAGAGGAAATATGCAGAGCACAGCAAAGATATGTTCTCCTGGGCTTGCATTCAGTGGCATAGGCATATCTGGACTTCACTGCCAGGCAGAACAGGTCTGTAAGGCAGTGTTTGTTGAGCTACAACATGAGAGGGAAATAGGCTGAGCCTAAAGGTGGAAATAAATACCCCTTGGGTGATGTGCTGTGACTCCCCTGCCTGCATAAGTAAAAGTATCACATCTTCCCAAACACCTGCGCCGTACGACAGTTTGGCATCTTCCTGTCCGTCCTGAGAAGCAAGAGGGGAGGCTGGTTTACATCATTTTACTGCTCAGGGGAAAACAAAGGGCTGTGGGAAGAGGAGGGCTCCCGGCCCACCTGCAAACCAGCACCCAGCCCTGTCACAGCAATGGCACATGGGACAGAGGGTGTCCCACAGAGAGGGGAGCAGCAGCTTTGGTGGCCCCTGAGTTTTGGCTGGTTCCCATTGCTGAGTTTCACATTCTGAAATGAGCTCTAAGGTGTAACAATAACCCATACTGTTCTTGCAGCCCAAGGGCCTTGTCCTTGGGAGTGGGAAAGGCAATCATGCACAATAAGCTGCCTCTGTTGCAGAGTGTTTCCTATTATGTCCCTTTAAGACTTCCCTCAGTTTCCAGGGATTTTCTTTCGAGACTGGAAACACTTTAGGTACAATGGAGATTTTATTTTACAGTCCAAAATTCTTTCCCTTAAATGGGGAAAAAAATTATCAGGTTTCTTGGCCGAGATCCATAACAAGTGTTGAAAAGTGCAAAAAGAACTGAGATAGATAGTGCTTGTGCTACTGAGAGCCCAGGAGCATGGAAATACTGGAATACCAGGGGGAAATACTGGAAGCAGACAGCAAAATACGATCCAAAAATGAACCTTAGAGAAAGATAAAGAGTTGAAGTTTTCAGCTTGTTTAAACTTTTCGAATGTATTTTGAAGTCCCAGAAGTGCCCCAAACCCTCATTCCAGGCTGGCTTCTCCCCCTGCTGCTGCCTCGAGGCGGGGCTGGCAGAGCTGCACCCCTGCTCGCCTGGCACCACTCTGCCAACAGCTCCTGCTGCCTCCTCACCCCTGGGCTCCTCTGGCCTTCGGGAAGAGGGCAAGAAACACGCCACTGCATATTGGTTATCACAGAAGCTTCTGGTTCAGATTCCCACAAAGCACATTCAGAGCCATCCCCCGTGGCTCCAGCTTTCTGCCTTTCTCAGGATGTGCATTTCCTCCCCTGCAGTCTCTGTCTCTGCTCACTGACCACAAGCACTGACCCCGTGGCTCCTCTTCCCAAGGATGGCTCCATCAGACCCACCTTTCCTCTTTTCTTGATGAGGATGATTCTGGGGGGCGCTGGAGGCTATGGAAGCACCAGCCTATTCCCTAAGGCATGTAAAACATCACCTCCTGGCTGTGTCTTGTCTTGTTCACATCAGGTTTGAGACCAGATACAATTGCTTCAGGAAGGAAAAATACACAGACCTTTCTGCTGCTTGAGGAGTGAAAAGCCCCTGGCGGGCCTATTCGTCCCTGTCACCCATCTGCTTGGGAACTTGCAAAAGAATTGGAGAAATTTTCTCCTACCTAACAAATACTTGGGGTCCCAGGTCCCTGTCCTTCCCTGGAGGGACCAAGGACAGCAGGACTCCCCCCGCCCTTGCACCCATGGAGGGGCTGGGGGATGTTTCCTCCTCTCAGCTTTCATTGTTTGGGCAGGGCTGGCTCTGAGAGAGAATCAGTGCCTGTAATCTGTTATCTAACATTTAGCTGTGAGCACCGAGCCCTGGGAAGCAATTGGGCTTGCCGTGTTATTGAACAGCAGATTTATTAGCCCCTGAAAGGCTGAGGGCTTGCATTCATCATCACTCAGGAGGGGTCAGGCAGTCTTTGCAGCCGTGGACATGTGGCCTCGTCCATCCAGCCACTTTCCCGCTGCTGGGGATTGCAAATGGCCCTGCAGTCGCCCAAACCCTTTGGGGCTGTGGCACATCATCCCCACCTGACTGCAGGCAGACTGGCCAGTCTCTGGGGAGAGCCGGGGTCCAGGACTGAGAGGCAGCAGCATTCACAGAAATTCACAGGAAGGGGCCCTGCCTGCTCTCTCTAAGCTCCCCACATGCTCAGCATCCCTCTGCAGCCTCCCCAGCTGCCAGAGAGATGCAGCCATGGGGGCAGTTGCATGCGGGGAAATCCCTTGCCCAGCCAGGCGTGGCAGTGAAGTGAGACCCCAGCTCTGAACAGAATGCAAAGAGGGAACTGGGTAAACCTCATGAGCCGTCCCTGTTTGCCGGCAGCCCTGTGTGTTGAACACAAGCCTGATTCTGAGGCCGTGGGTGCCGTTTCTCTCCCTGGGTGGAGGAAGCCTGACTGCTTTAAGCAGCATTTGGAGAAACAGCCTGCTCAGAGCACATCGCCACAGGCGGTGGGGCCTGCTCAGAGGGCAGCAGCGCTGAGAAGGAGCAGCAAGGGAACAACAACTTCACCTTCCACTATCAGAGAATGTGCTGGCTCGACTGTTCCAGGAAAGGCTTTGGCAGGAAGACTCCGAGAGATAGAGCTTAGCAGCCGGGTCTCCTAAAGAGCTCCCAGTCGCAGTCCCTGGCAGCATCTTCCTCGTGCAGTTGAAGCAAACAAAAGTGATGTTGCAAATGAGCAGGAGCTCTGGGCTGTGGCTCCTCAGTCTTCACTGCAGGGCAAGAGAAGTCGGGTCCCCTCCCTACACAGCTCCCACCTGAGCTTGGGAACAGAGCTCCCTGAGGTGGGAGGTGCCTATGAGGTACCTGTGACCTGAACGTGTTCCTGCTGGGGCTGACTCCTGCCCCGCACACCCCTGGTCTCCACCCCTGGCCTGTTCTTCTGCTCAGCTCCTCTTTAACAAACACAGGCTGGGGGCTCAGCCCTAGAGGCAGAGCAAACACTGAACTCAACCACAGACAAAATCTGCTTCATGGTCTAACGCTGGAAAAATGCCATCAACTGAATGTCCTGAAGTGCAGATAGTTTCCTGAGGATAATGAGAACAAGAATTGCTCTGCTCTTGCATATGTGGATCCTCAAAGTGGATATGCAGTCAGAGAGCAATCTCACATGATTCCTGGGAAGAAAGTACCATAATACTCCCTTTCAGACTGAGGGAAACTGAGACTGAAAAGGTTTAAAGCAAGATGCCAAAGGTGCCATGGGATGGGGGATGAATGAGCAGCTAAATGTACTTTAAATCTGAAGAGATGTCCATTAGTGATTCCTACCAAGATTGTTTGCCTTGTCCCTGTTACCGCTGACAGAGGCTGTTGCCATCAGAGGCAGAAGCTTTTTTGTGTGACAACTGCACACAAAAGAATCAAGCTGATGGGAGTATCCAACAGGTTAAGCTTTTTATGGCTCACCTTTTGAGAAAATAGCAGAAAATAGGCAGGCCTTGAAAAAAGTTTCATAAGCACAGCCCTTCTTGGCCACTCACTGATCTCAATTGCCCTAACCCTTGAATAAACACTCTCCTCCTTCTCCCCTCCTTTGTACCATTCCAACAGTAAAAGCTGGAGCTGCTTTGGGGTCAGGAAGCCTCGATGGCTGTGAAGGGACATGGCGAGGAGGGGGTCAAATTGAATTTTAAGTGACTACTTAGTGTTACTTCCAGGGCTGGAAGCCCAGCTTCCCTGGGGACAAGGCACAGGGGAAAGGCTGGACATCACCAAGCTGGCTCCCTATGGGGGACAGCTTTGATCTCAGTGACATCCAGTCACAGCGCAGGAATAGCATAAATTGTCTCTGGGAAGGGTCACTTCCAGCCTTTTTTGGGTTGTTTTGCATCAGTAACTTGTCTTTAATAAACCACATTTTAATTTGGAGGATTATGAAGATCATTTTAAAGCAGCTTATCTAACACTCTGTTCTCCTTCCCTGTTTTTCCCCAAAGTGCTTGTGGGTGATGCAGAAGGCTGCAATAAGCCTTTCTTGAAGGCTGGCTCGGATTAAACTTCTTCACATGGGACAGCACTACTCCCCATGAATTTTAATAAGCTCTTCTGAAATGCTCTTTTCGCTGTATGCCTAGTTCTGCAGGGGAAAAGGATCCAGCACGAGCAGACCAGAAAGGACAAATGAGATATAATGATACAAACTGAGAACCTTGCAACAACCTACCGAAAACACAGCTCTGCTTCCTTGGTCCGGGCAGGGGTGGGAGATGCTGAGGGCAGAGCCGCAGCCTAGCTCGGAGGGGCCCTGGGGGGATGTGGCACCCATGGAGCAGGGGTACCCAGCCCAGCCAGGGCCGAGTCCTCAGCCCAGCAGGCCCAGCACAGAGGGCTGGTTCAAGTGCAGGCGTCAGACATGAGCACAGCCTTCGCTAACTGGGGACCTCCTGTCCCCATGTCCTCCCTGCCTTTCAGACTGCGAACTTCTGACCACCCCCCAACCCCGTGGTCCCTGACACAGAGAGGTTTCCCTTCCTTCTCCCAGCCTTTATGTTCTGTCATTCCAGTAACTGAACAAACACCTATACAAAGATTCCTCAGGATTGTCATAATAGAGATTTTTATTTTAGAAGAGTTATCACCTACCTACCTTTGTCTTTTTCCATTTATTAAATATTAACAATATAATTAACAACAGCCAACGTAATGCAAAATTTAAAAGGCCCTCAGTTCAAGCTGTTAAGCCCCATTAAATCAGGAAATCCCAGGAAACTCCCAAACTTACCAATAACCATCATGTTTGAAAAGCAAGCAGCCATTTCAGTAATTCACATTTGTTCTCCAGAATACTTTGATGGCCTTTCAAGTTCAAGCTTAGCCTGCATTTTTAAGCTGCCTCCCTGCTGCTGTTGGTGTGCAGAACTATGCAGGGCCCCAGCCACGTCCCTGGGCAGCCCCTGGCCCTGGGGATCAGCTCCCCCTTCCCTCTGATCCTCCCTGCACGTGCTGTCTCTGCTCAGAGGCCACAGCTCACCTGCTGGAAGGAGGGGGGTGTTTGCCCACCCTCACTCCACCTGTGGGAGGCACTTATGGAGAGGTTCTCTCCACTTTTCTTCAACTCCATCATCCTCTCTCTATTATATGGTACATTCACAAAGGTCAACCACAGTCTTGTACCAAAAAACCCCAGAGGTGAAGAACTGAGCCCATCCCAGCACTCACTTGGCCATCCTCCACATGGCTGCTCTTCACTCTCCTTTTCCCTTGCACATAAAGAGTGAAGGTGGTTCTTTATCAAAATCAATAGAGAGGTTAATTAAATACCTTTGCTCAGCAACACATCAAAGCATCCTCTTCAGCCCCAGCATGTGTGCAGGTGTTCTTTGCCTGCCTTGCCCAGTCCAATTCCTTTGATTTGGGAAGGGCTGTGCAGGGGGGCTGAGGAAGCCAAGCACCAATCCAGCTCTTCTGATTAGCAAGGGCAACACAAGTTTCATTCCAGGAGATCTTAGGCTCCATAAAGCAGCTACAATTTATTCCTAGCCTAAAGCTATTGGTCCTGCAGGGGTGTTTTTAAACTTTCTGCAGTAAAAGTGCTGATAAAAAGTGAATTGACTTTTGGGGTGCTACAGTGGCTGCACAAACCCTTCCTGCTTCTGAAGGAAAGGAGGAAGGGAGATGGATGCAGCGGTCTGGAGGCTAATGTGGGCTGAGCCAATCTTGGGGACTGTGGCTTCAGGGAATGTGTCACATCTGGGAGAGAATGCCCATGGTCCTGGCAGCTGCTTTTCCACTTAAAGCAGCAAATAGCCCCCAGAACCCTTGCAGACAAGGGAATTCAATAAAGATGCATTGTAAAAAGTCAGAATCAACAATGTGAACAACAGGTCTCAGAGTATCTGTTCTTAAAGCATCTGTATTTGTGGATTTCAATTTAGTAAACTAAGAAAGGACTGTTCAATTTTGCAAAAAAATGACTACAACAAGAATTTCCCTGTGGAAAAAGTTAAATTAGGATAGGAACAAGCACAAATAAGTAGCATTGTCTGGGGAACCACCCAGGAACCTCAGTGGTTTGCTTTACAAGACTTTGCAGTGCTATTTGAAACCAAACCTCCCAATCGTTTGCTTAATCAGGAGAAATGTGATGCTCCAGCCCTAATATGGACTAAAGCACATTTTAGGGGGGTGACTTTGTAGATACAAACAAAACCTTTAGCCTGCTCACAGTTTCCAGATTTAAATTCAGTGTTCTCGGATCCTGAAGGAGCACCCCTCAAAGAGAGCAGGAGGCTGTCTCAGCACTGAGCAGCTGGAAAGCTGCAGCCTGAGAGGAGATGGACCTTCCAGCAGTGCCTTGCAGGAGGGCACGTGTACACATCCATACACATCCATCACGGTCCAAGCAAGCCCCAGTCCTTCAGTGCCTCTGTGGCACTGAAATGGATCAATGTGCAAAGTTAATTGCAAGTTTCAACCTATATTCTGACAGTTGTTTTCCTTGAAACACATCTCCAGGATGAGCTCTCCAGTGTTCAGCCACTGGGAATGACTGCAGAGCAAACACAGACCCCCAAGCACCCCCAGACACAGCCTCAAAGCTGCAGTCCCACAGGAACAAAACTGCCATAAACAAGGACGGGGTTGAGTGCAACTTTTTCTACAGATTCATCATCCCAGTGCACTGGTCAATTCATTGGTTGGGTTAATAAGTAACAATTCTCAAGAAACAGAGGAGTGGAAGATGACAACCAGGCAATGGACAGCAAGTCCTTGCTGTTTTACCCAATGTGTGATTGATACTGAACACTGATGTCCTTTCTCCGGCTGTGATGTCCCAAAGCAGATCTTTCCTTGTTCAACCCCAAGATTTATGACCTAATGTCTTTCAAGTCTAGTTCAGAAGAGGTCAACAGAAGGAAAATGCACCTAAAAGGATAAAGGAGTCAGTGCCGAAGAGCTGCCGCAAATTGCTGCATTTGGGAGGTACCTACCTGACCTGCCCAAGTTGTTCCGTATTCAGTTACTTGTAACTTTGCCAAAGTTAAAAACGCCCAGGTTGGAATTTTCCACCATTTGTTGGTCTGTAGTTGGAATGAAAGGCCATTTCAGGAAAGTTAGCTACTGTCAATGACAATCAGGAGAAAATTGCACAATATTAAGAGGGATAAGATTGTTACTGGAGATGGTAAAGGATAAGGGATTCATCTGACATTTGCAGGTTGCACTTCTCTGTAGATTAACAAGGGAGAGGAATTAGGATTTTATGAGAAAACCTTAATTTTAGCATTTCATACCAATCAGCAGCTTTATTTTGCAATCCAAGTATCCTTTACACAAACTAACAGAATAAAATTACTTCAGCTACACCACCACAATGAAACCAACACTGTAGAGCCAGGATTCTGGGAGATCTCCCACTATATTGCACCAATAAATAATTCCTGCAGTTTAGGGCTCTTCCTGATCTATGGTATAAAACCCAATATTTAATTAAATAGATAAACAAGAACTTCTAAAAGCATCTACACAATTTCCTGAGGAATAAACATAAATGTAACAGATGGTTTTGCAGTGTAATCACACACTGGAGATACCGAAGGCACACGGTAAATTTTCCACATGATGACCTTTCTCTCAGGCTAAGGGACTTCAGCTGGATTCCGTACCCTCCCTGCCAGGAGAGCTGCACTGTGCCCACCTGGATCCTGTACCCTCTCTTCCAGGAGAGCTGCACTGTGCCCAGCTGGATTCAGGACCCTCCCATCCCACAGCCACAGCTGCTCCTGCAGTTAAATGTTTTCCACTCCTCCAGGGGATCTCTTCTTCCAATCCAGCCTCTCTGAGGATTTTCACTGGGCCAAGCCAGAGTTTGAGGCCCCCACACCAAAGCTGTGAATGGAACAGAACCCCCAAAGTCATGAACAGTGGGGCTCCTAACCCCACACACCACACATTGCTGTAGAGGTGCCCTCATTTCTGACCTTTGGGATTCTATGGGTGGCAACAAGGAGGGAGCAAAGCCCGCTTGCTCCACGATCCAGAAGGAAGGACAGAGCAGGGCTATGGGGTAAAACTGGTTCTATATTTAAGGGCTGCATTGGGTTGTTATAGCAACAGGAATTCCAGCCACCACCGCGGGCTCCTCCGACGCCTCCCTGCCATCCTCTGCAGAGCCCAACTTTGCATCATGCAGCAGCCTCCTGCCTAACGCTCAGGCTGAAGGGGAGGGGAAAAAATGTGCAACTCATCTTCTCACAGAGAGCTTTTTCCTTCAGGAGTGGAAAGCAAATGAGAATGGCTTTAATAACTGCCTGTGGATACAGGAACCAAAACCAAACCTGCAGCAGAAAGGTTCAGACCCTCTCAGCTTGTGGGGCCCACGGGGACTGGGAGCCCCCAGCATGGCAAACCCAGCTGGTGTGACCCCAGGGGGGCAACCACGGGGCTCCTGTGTCCTGGGGTGTGTCTGGTGGGGTGGGAATGACCCTCCTCCCACACCTCAGCAGGACAGACCCAGGGCGCACAAACACCAGCAGCCGCCGCGCTGCTGCTTCCCCAAGCTTGGTTTCTTTTGTCTGACTGGTGAAAGTCTGCATTTCATCCACACATCCATCTATGTACTTATATGGTCCTCATCTCCACCATGTCCAAATCTCAAGGGCTACCAGGACATTGTTTGCTTTTTTTTTGCAGCTATCATGCTGGAATTCATAAACAGAAAAGCTGTATGTGAGACACATGCCCTGCTACTACAGCCTCAGCTGGAGCCCTGCATCCAAGTTTGGGCACTGCTCATCACGAAGGTCAGGCCCCAACTGGCGAGAGACCAGAGGGCAGCAGAAGGAGTGACCAGAGACAAAGAAAACAGCCTCTGAGGAGAGGTGGAGGAAAATGGGTCAACTCATGGAGACAGAACAGAGATGGGGGTTAATAATTTTCCATTCATAAAAGATTTCTGTAGAAGAGAGCAATGGTTTGTGTTCCTTCTATGCTGGGAATTGGACAAAATATAGCAGGATGGGAGAATTAGGATGACTGTTGGGAAGAAAAGTGTAAAGCCCTGGGGTAGTTCGCCCAAGGAGAATAGGGAGGGGAGACATCATTAAGGCTTTCAAGAAAAAGATCCTTAAGCACCTGTCAGGATGGTCTAGACATATTGATCTCGGCTAGGTACAGGAGGATGGATT
Organism: Vireo altiloquus; assembly: GCA_013396875.1. Classification (NCBI taxonomy): domain Eukaryota; kingdom Metazoa; phylum Chordata; class Aves; order Passeriformes; family Vireonidae; genus Vireo; species Vireo altiloquus. The sequence goes on from VZRF01013452.1 coordinate 241,539, forward strand.
AGGGTGCATCTCCATGTCCCTTCCTACCAAAGGGTGATTGTTCTGTGAGAACCTCACATGTGCATTATAATTACACACCCCAGCAGCCACCTAGAGCAGTAGGAGTCATTTTGGTTGCAGTGATCAGGATTAGGACTGGAATTTCAGAAGGCACCCAAGATTTTCAGTGTCCCCTGGACCCACCTCATGTTGCACGCTCAGCAGTTCTCAGCCTACCTTTCCATGGCTGCACCAGCCTGGGAGCTCAGTGTCCCAGCAGCAGCACTCAAGGGGTGTCTGCTCCACTCCCTCTCAGTGGTTCCCCTTTACCTTAAACTAGCAAATCCTGTTATGAATCTATTGAGCCCCCTCTCAGAAATGGCTGTAATGCAACAACACCTCCCTGCAGCCCATCAGTTCCTAGTCTCCAAAGCTGCTTCTGCTAAATAGTCTTACCTGTTCTGGAATTAACAGAATATTAACACCAACATGTCAATCCTGATGGGGTGGCTGCTGAGCAACAGGGCAGCTTGAATCCCAACTGATTTGGATGGCAAATATTTTTTTAAAAAAATTGATAGTTGAAAAGAGAAAATGAAGAGTTACTGGTAACCAAAACAGGCAGAAGAGGAGCACCTGCCCAGAACCGCTGCATCATCCAGCTACACCCACACATCAGCTTTGCAGCACGTCCTCTGCTTCCAGTCACTTTTTCCAATTCACCTTGAACTGCTGCCATGGCTGAAGGAAACTTTAGGAGAAATAGGAGAAGCCAGAAAAACACAGGGCCTACATTACCCTAAAAATAAACACCCAAGAGCACTCAGAGTTATTCAAAGGTGAGTAGCTGGAGTGAGCAGAGCCCCCATAAGGCAGCACATGGGTCAGTGACAACACCGCCGTGGTGACAAATGCACGGTGGTGACAGAAGCCACATCCTGGTTCACACGTGGCACTGAGTCCTTCAGAGGGCTGTGAAACAGCCTCCTAACAGCAAAACCACAACTATTGCAATGTAGGACTGGGAGGAAAAGTAGCTCATCAGCGATGCATCAACGTATCAGATGGACCAGCTTCGGTATTTTTGTTCTTGGTAATAAATAAATAAATAAAACTGTGATGATTAAGTGGAAGCAAAATAGCACTGTTAGTGAAACAAGTGCCTTTTCAGCACATTAAACCCAAGTAATTTAAAGACCACAGCATTTTATGTAAATAATTAATTCTTTTTTGGTAAGCACAATGCCACTATAGTTGTCCAAATTTTCAAAGAGGGGGTTGCTTTTTGATTAGAATATGGTCATTACAAATCCACGTGGGTCTTTAATCATTCATGTTGGAAGCAAGCTGACTTGGTCATGCATCAGAAAGAATAAAGCAGCTCCTATCTCTCTCTAGGTCACACCCAGCAAACCTCAGGGCTGCAAATAATCAGACAAGTATGCCTTGTGATGAGAGTGTGTTTTCATCCCCTGTGCAGCATGAAGTTGTCTGAAAAGATGCATTTGCTGAGGTCAAACTGAGAAGAGAACAAAGTGCTGGAGAGCCATTGTGATGCAGAATCAACCTGCCTCAGCACCAGTCTCAAAGCAGGTGGTCCCCAGCAATTAGCAATGTTATGAAGGTGGACAACCAGAGTGCAGATGAGTTCAAAGGGTTTAATTGCTTTCTTGCTAGTAACACTGCAGGCAACCTCCCTCTCCCTCTCTTTCCCCAGATCTCTGGGTCAGTGGAGAGTTCCAGCTGGTTTGAGGGGTCTGGACTTGGCCCAGGCAAGGGCAGTGCACCGGGAAACTCAGCCCGGAGCAGCTGATACTCTGGGTGTCTCCCAGGTGCTTTGCTGCTCTGGCTTTTCAGACGGAGCTTTCCAGAGATGCTCCCTTTTCCCAGCATGGAAACAGAAGCCGAAATTCAGGTGCTGACACAAAGCCTTGCTCCAGTCGCTTTGCACCAGGTTTGCCCAAATTATGGATCCACAGCTCGGACACGAAGCCCAGACGGATGCGGGCAGATCAGTGCCCCCCGGGCCGTGGCACCGAGGCAGCGGCTCCAGCCCGTCCCAGCAGTGCCATCTATTGCCACACTCTGCTCTGTCGCAGGGAGCCAGCTCGGGGCAGGAAAATAGCAGAGGGAAAAGGCTAATTCCCGCCGGGAATAAGGGGAACTTCCCAGTTCACCCACACACTGCTCCGCCTTGGAAAAGCTGAGAATGTTTAAAATATCTGTGTGTGTTAGACACTAATCTCAAACCCTGTGATATCTGAGAGCTGAGTTCCCTGTCAGAACCTGGGATCCGTAAGGATCATCTCCATCGAGTCCATCTCCAAGTCCAACTCCCTCAAGTCCCAGCGGGAGAAACCAGTCCTTGAGTGGAAAGCAACTAGGAAAACAGGGTTTAGTGAGTCTTCACAGCCTGTCTGAGCTGTGGCCGTCAGCCTTTGCATCGTGAAAGGGTGGGAAGGGGATGGTGCAGCCTTGCACTGAGGGCTCTGCAGTTTTAGGTACACCTCAAGCAAAACATTCATTCTCTAGATATCTTAAAGAAAAAGAAAACAAAACCCCCAAACCCAGCAACAAAAGAGCAGCTGAGTTTCAGAAGCCTTACCCCGTACTCGCTGCCAAGGACTGTTTGGAAGTGTCGGTCTCCATCGTCCTCCCAAAGCAGCACCAGGAGGGGGCAGAGGCAGCTGGGGATGTGCAGCCTCCACACTCAGCCCGAGCAGGGCCTGGGCACCCCTTCGAACAAAGAACAACATTCCACTTCTTCACTTCAGCCGAACATTGCAGCAGCTTGTCTCTTCCCTCACACATCTTGCAATACCTCATCATCATGAATTGACTCTGGTTTATATTAACTAAAACCCTCTCTCGTTCAATATCTGGTTTAAAAAATGTTGGCAATAAGCATCAGTTCAGAGTAGATTTATACCCACAGACCATGTGGAGCACTGGGATGAGTTTCCCAGAAAACGAACCCAAGTTTACCAAGTAAGAGCATGAAAAAGCCGAAGAGCTGATTCACATCATCCAACTCACACACGGCAGATACACGAGGGCAGTAGGAATCTGACAACATAAACCACAGCCAGGCATTGCAATGCTCATGGATATGGAAGAAAAACATGGACTGCAGTGTCTCGAGAGGACAGAGAACTTGAAAGGACTGTGGGATGGAGTTTAAAAATTCAGAACATCCTAAACTGCACCTGGTGGGACACAGGAGCTGCTTCCAGGGGATCAGCTGCTACCACTGGCTTGCACAGGGTTTGGGAGCAGAGATGAGTGAGTTAAGCCTTCAAGACACCTTGATTTTCCAAGACACATTGTTCCCTGTAAACTTCCCACCGGGGGAAAAAGCCTCTAAAGATAGACTCGTGGGATGTGCAGAAACACCTGTCTCCTTTTCCAAATGCCTTCCCAGATTGTCCCAGCTTACATCCCAACCTCCTCCTGTGCAGTCCAACACCTGGTTTTTGGGCCAAAACAGGCAGGGAAGGAAAATAGTGGCAGCTCAAAAATGTTCAAGCTTTAAAAAAAAACCAAAACCCCCTACTTTTTTTTAAACCCAAAGCTTTGACATTGTTTAAAAGAAGAAAAATATCGTGTTGATAAATATTAATAGAGAAAAGGACTAAATAGAAAGGTAAAATAGCAAAAATGTGAACCATAATTTTTGAGTTTCAGGACAGGTGTTTCTCTTCAGCTCAGAACATTCCCTGGTTTTGGTCAAGGGACAAGAAAATCCCCAGCAGACCCAGACCAGCTTTGTGAAGGGGCAGTGAGAAGGGGGATCTTTACTGGGCAGACGAAGTAAACAGCTGAAAACCAGTTACAGTGGTTTGTTCTTTGGTAGAAGGTGACAGCTGCAAGGGCAGGGATAGCTCACCCAGGGAGACCAGGAGCGTGTCACAAGGGTGTCTGCGAGCACCGTCGGGGCAGGCTTCATCTCACGCCAAGAGGCAAAAACCACGAGCTGCTTCCCCACTGGCTGCCCCACGCCCCGGCAAGGGGCGACTTTCCCTCTGCACTTGACATCTCTGAAAAACTGGGATTTCTCCCTCTCCGGCGAGAACTGGGCCCTGTTGTTCCCCAAGCGAGGAGAAATCCCGTGATGGCCGATGGTGCCGTGCGTCGGTGGGCACACAGCGTGGTAGCCCCGCGGGTGGGGACACGGGGACAGAGGGACCCGGGGACAGAGGGACACAGGGACAGAGTGACAGGGGGACACGCGTGGCAGCCGCGCTGAGGCGCTGAGGGCCGCTCCTCCCGGCGCAGCCAGGGGGCGCTGTGGGAGCGTGGCCGCGGCCCGGCCCGGCCCTCAGCGCGGTCCCCGGCCCGGCCCTCAGCGCGGCCCCCAGCCCTCAGCGCGGCCCCCGGCCCGGCCCTCAGCGCGGCCCCTCCGGCAGAGCCTCTCCATCAGGCCCCGAACGCCTCCGGCAGCGAGGCGGAGAGAGCTCGGCAGGGGCTCCCTGAGCGGAAGGCTGACCTGAGCTCACGTACTGCCCCGCTCTACCCAGGCAGAACTCCGAGCTCTCTCCGTGCCCGGTGCCGAACAATCAGTGGCTGCTGTGTTGCCATAACCCCCGACCGTGGCTCGTTTACCACCTCTACACAGGCTCTAAACCCCAACAGGAATGAGCTCTGTTAAGCACGGCATCCTTATCACCCCTCTGTGCCCTGGGTATGCTGCTGGGCCCGGAGTCTCCTGGCTTTTCAGCTCCGTCACCTGTGAAACGTTTCCAGCTACAGCAGTGGCTCTGAATTATGAATGAATGCGCTTTATCAAGGGCAGGGCTGCGCTCAGGCTCAGGGATCAGCTCTCAGCCCTGTGCTGGAGGCAGCTATTGATAGCAAAGGCCCTGCCACACATGTAGCCGGGATGGATCCGGCGCCATCACCCCAATAATGCGATTAGCTGCTCTAATGCAATCACAGGGAAGCAGTGCTGGGATGAGGGTGGGGAGGCGGACGCCTGCATGCCCGGGAGGCATTCCTTGAGCAGCACGAGGTTGGCTGCATCAGTCCATCCCGGGGCTCTGGCCTGTCCCGAGGAAAATGCAAACTGCAGCAAGGCCAAGGTGTGGCTGCATGGGCCGCGCTGAGGCCATCGGCTCCACTGACGCTGCTGGGGAGGCACTGCCCATCCCGGCACCTGCCGAGGCAGAGCAGGAGAGGGAGTATTTGCCTGGTCCTGCGGGAAGCGTGGCACTGCCGCGGCTCACACTGGCCCCGGAGCGACGCTCCTGCCACAAGGTGACTCGTGGGTTTACGGCCGCCAAGAACCTGCTGTGCCGGTGAGCAGGTGGCCCCAGCCACGTGGGCGGTTGTGCAAGAGAGCCCCGAACGTGCCACCGCAGCCGTGGCCTTCAGACTGTCCCGTGGCTCGAGGCTGCGCTGATAGAGATGATTTCTCAGCCGTGTGTCCGGGCATCCTGTGGTTCTCCCCGGCTGAGCAGCTGGGCCTGTTCGGCTCAGCCGCCCCGCACTCGTCTGCACCCCGCCAGCAGCAGGGGCTGGCATCCGTGTCAGAGGGGTGAGGGACCCTCCGAGTCCCCGCTGCCCACAGGGGAGCGTTTGCTCTTGCTTCAGCCAGGGGATACCGGATGAGTTACTGGTTTCCCCTTTTGCTTTTGGTAATGATCATGGGAGAACAGCAGGGAAGAGGGAGAAAGCCCCTGCTTTGGTGGCTGTTTTTTTGTTAGGCTGGGGGTTTTTTCACACACTGCAAAGCTGGGGGATGTTGCAGCACAGAAGGCTGAGCTGTTCACAGCCCTCGCAGGGAATGCTGTCCCCCGCAGCGGAGGTTGCTCCCGAGGGAAGCCGTGGCTCGGCGCTGCCGGGCAGCAGCGGTGGCCATGCTGTGGCCGTGCTGCCAAGCCGGGCCCTCGCAGGGCTCCTCTCCTTGGCACAGCCCGCCCAAAAGCGGGTTTGCTTCCAGCTCTTTTGTTTGTTGCTGGCTCCAACAAGGGGGTCCCATGCACCCACCCGGGACGCGGGCTGGGGCTTCTCTGCCCTTCTCGTTCTTCCTGCAAAGGAGCAATCCCAGCCTTCTCCATGAGCATCCATCTCCTCCAGCCCCTGCCCGACCACTGCGGGGGTGACACAGGCAATGAACCCCCCACAGCTGGGTACCCATGGAGGACCACGAGGATTCCCCAGACAGGTCAGGAACTCCCAGCACTGCAGTGCCAGGGGCTCCCACCCTCACTCCTGTGAGTGCTGGGGGAGCGAGGCCGCCTTGGCAGGCAGCAGCAGGGGCTGGAAGGAGCCTGTCACCCCGCAGGCTCCAGCCCAGCACCGCGGGTGGGAGGAAGCTTCCCAGAAGACGGAGAGCTAAAAAAAGGCAAGGCTTGGAGTAACCAAGGGCTGTCAGCTATTTATTCTAGCATGCCTGTATGCTGCAGAGCAGGGGAAAGATATTTTAAAGCTGCTGCAAGGAAGCTTGTCTGTCTGCCTGAGTTTGTTGTTCAAAAATCCAATTACCAACAGTGCCCACCACCAGTCCCGAGCTCTCCACCACCTTCAGCCAAGTGTCTTCCTTACACACTATGGCAGCTGACCCCTCCCTCAGAACTACACTGAAGCAGATGCTTGGAAAAAAGGCTTAAGCACCAATACAACAGGAAGAGTTTGGGGAGCATCCACATCTCACACCCAATTTCTGGCCAGTCCTAATGAGACATTTCTAACCAGCTCTTAGCATCCAGGGCTCACCGTTTTTGACTCAACTCTCCTAAGCACTTACCCTTCTGGGCTTACAAATCTCACCTCCTACTAAAAAAAGCACATCCCAGCCTCCTGCAAAAAAAACCCAAAAAAGAAGCAACCACTGCAATCTCTGTTCTTGGATATGTATCTTTTACTGAAAAAATCATTCATAAATTAACAAATACAAAAATGTACAAACACATGGGTAAATAAATGTAATGACACAAAGGATTGCTTTGCTGAGAAGTGTGTGTGTGTTGTAAAACACTAATCTTCAGTGCAAAAACGTCCCCCTGGCACCTCTTAAAAACATAACAGTAAGCTCAAAAGCCATGATGATGGAAAGCTACTTGAGAATTTAAAGCCACTTCTGATGGTGAGGGGCACGAAGTGCGCGGCCGTTGCTCAGACGGTACCTCCCTAAGAGAAGCAGAGCTTTACGGAGAATTAACTGTCAATAAATAGTTTTGCAAATAAAACCCACGTGGCTCATTTAAAAAAAAAAAATCAGCATCACACAGGACCTGCCCTCCAGCAGGGCTGACTGGTGGTGCTGATATGGAAGGGGTAAACGAGTGGCCTTGTCGAACTTCAGCTGCCAGAATATGTACAAGTTCTCCTTAATACAAGAATTTTTACACCATACAGCACATGCGCTTGACAGTATGTTTTTAACAGTTACATTTACTATACAGTATTTGACATAGCTGATAAGATTAACAGTGCAGTTTCAGATAATCCACATTTTAAAAAGGGAAAATAAATTCAACATGTTTAGAACGAAGGATGGGATGCTGCTGGGGATGGACCCTTCTGTGCCAACCACAGAGTGCAGTTCTGAGCAGAGGTAACGGCTTTTGTTCCACACCAGGTGTGACAGGTGTCAGGGACACGGAAAGCTGAGGATCCCAACTAAGATAGTTCAACACCTACTCACACACACATGCATGATTCCAGGGTAGTGAACTTGGACTAGTTGAAATACATTCCTTGTTTGAAGCACCATTAAACAAAGACAGGTTTCTAGCAAGGTCTCAAGATGAAAGAAAAGAGGGGCAGAGCAACATGGGTTCAGCACCCAAAAAGGGTCCACGTGAATTACAGACAGAGATTCTGAAGCAAAAGTCTTTATTGCTGTATGCGCCAGAAAAAGCAAATCCTCACCTCTGCCTATAAATAACCAGGCTGAATCCCCTCGGGAAGTGAGTTTAAAGCACATGTAAATAAGTTCAGAGACCTTAAAACCTAAGTTACAAACTCATCAGCGCTTTTCAAGGGCAGGCTCGCTGTCCTCTCATGCTGGCCGATAAGATCTACACAAAACCTGTGTTTTCTAAACAAATGTTTTCTGGATACAGGTTAGGAATGCCCTGGGCAGTCACACCCACCACAGATGCGTATGGGGATCATACGTCCACAGAACTGAGAAAACAATGTAAACCATGAGAAGTTAAGGAAACCGAAGGCGAACAACACAATGAAAAGAGTTAAAGTCCTTCGGAGGTCAAGTACCCGCCCTTGTTGTGTGGAAATACAAACTAAAACCAACACCCAATGTATTTACTTTTAAGTCAGAGAGGTCCAGTGAAAGTGGTGGTGTCAGTGCTGTGCAAGGGCTGGACTGTGTCTGTGAGGACAGGGCCCGAAGTCCAGCCTGCCCACAGTGGCTGTGAAGAAAAGATGGCATTGGATGGTTGGATGGGCTGTCAGACCAAGCTCTGGCTCCCGGTCCTCATATTTTCATGTGTCCTTCATGTCTCTCACTGAGCTGTGACCCTCTGCCCTACGAGCTGTGCCCATGCCAGTGCTGCCAGGTACTGAGGGGGACAGCGCAGGGCGCTGCCTGCCTCTGACAGCACCTCAGGGTGCTGCTGGATTTACACGATAAATACAAACTACACCAACCTCCCAAACCGTTCTAGCACATTCCAGGCAAGGGCAAGTGCTGCTGTCTGGAGAGGGCTCAGGTGGGAACAGCGGCTCCGTCCCAGCCCAGGGGCCATGCTCCCCCAGCCCTGCCAAGAGAGCGCTGAGCACCTGCCAGGCTCACCCCTGCCCTCGCTGGGACACAGGACAACAGCCATGGGACTCTATTCCATATGGCTTTTGGATTCATTTGCACATCGTGTTGCAAAAGTGACAGAAAAGGGAGGTTTTTTAATAAATATTCCCATTTCCTCACCCTCTCTGGAACAAGCCACCCCTGCAGTTTCTGGAATGAGGGATGATCTGGCTGTATTTCTCACCCACTGCACTGGAAGGTTCTGGGGCCTGGCCCACAAACATCTCTGCATATGCCCAGCTGGAATCATGTGAGCAGTCTCACTGGCTTAAAAGGGAACACCTTGCACAAGTGCAGTGATGCTCATAGAAGTGTTTACAGAACTCAGGACTAAAATGAGTGACCGTATGTAAACCTCTCGCTTGGACTTGAGCCATAGGAGAAAAATAAAAAAGGGCGATTTACACAGCATATTTACACTTACACTTCTTTAAGAAGCGATTCTGTTGTATATACTTCAAGCAGGTCATTTAAAAAACCACACAGACATAGAAGAACAGCATCAGAAGTCGTTTGATCTCCCACCAGGGCAGTTGCCAACCAAATTGCTCCCAACGTTCGCCGTCAGGAAGCCAGAGTCCCTCAGCTGAGCTGCTCCCCGGAGGAGAAAGTGCATCTGAGGAGAGTCCCAGTGCCAGAGATTGCTGGAGGAGGAATGTGGAGACAAGAGCAGCAGGTCGAACTGTTGTCCTGAAACCCAGAAAGCAAGTGGCAGAAAAAATAAAGAGACCGCTGAGCTCGCTGCCCGGGTATCGGGCTGGATTGGTACAGCTAGGGCAATTTGTGCGTGCACTTTCAGCCTCATTTCTCCAAAATACTGTGATCCTTCATTAGACAAAATGTTGCTTGTCCTTGATAACCCTTGGAAAAGAAAGTCTAGCATGGTGCTTTCTTGGTGAAGGGCAGAGCAAAGTTATTTTCTCCTCTTAATATTCGGTCACCAGAGCCAGCTCTGGTGTCAGGTTAACAGTGATGTTCTTATACAAGGCGTCATATGTGACGTTTGGAAAGTAGTTCAAGTTATTGAGGCCGTCCAGGGCTTGCCTTTCTTTTGACTTCCTCAGCAAGGCGTACCTGTGCAATGAGAACCAGAGGCCAGAGTCACTTCCATGTATCTCACAGCCCATGCAAACTCCTTCCAACACTACTAGAACACCTCTCAAAGAGCCAGGCTCAGGAGCAGCTACAAAACAATGAACTTCAGAGCCCTTAATAAAGGCAACCATCAAATTTAAATATTCTGTGTTAGTAAGTATCAGAAAACTCCAGAAAAGTCCATCACCTGATAACAAGCAAAATGCTCGCTGTGCCACCAGCAAGCACTCAACTGCCAAAACAACCTGTGACACGAGCCTGAGGCCTGTGGGTCCCATTCCCAGGAGGGGGCTGAGCTTGGGGGTCCTGCCAAGCCCACCATCCACACCATCTCAGAGAATGCAGCTGAGGGGTTATGTGGTCCTTGTCACTTTTATGAAACCAGACATGAACAAGAACAGAACTCTTCTGGATGGCATCTAAGCACCCACAAAGCAAGGATCCCTTCACTGCAGGGATGTGGGTTAAAAAAACACAGGGATGGAAGAATCCTGGCAATGCTCTATCTCCATCTGCCTGCAGTTAGTTTCCTTCAAGAGTTCAGGCTCTTACTGCCCTCAAACAGCTACAGGGAACCTCCCACATGGTACAGACTCTCTGTGAAAGGCTTTAGGATTCCTTAAAAAATTTACTTGCCTTCCTAGGAACTGCACTTCTCCCCGATGATGGTGGGGAATTGATTTGTATTTCCCTGTGTCTCCTTCTGGTCGAGTCACTGAGTAGCCTGCGTACTGTACTCTGCATTAGAAAGGGGAGAAATAAAATAAACAAAAAATAATCACCCGTTGTGTTTGCTGTGCTGGCAGTGCTTCTAGGGCTGCAGCCAGAGCTCCCAGGGCTCTGGCCGTGGCTCAGCCTTCCCACCCACAGAGAAGCCACACAAACCTCCTGCTGCAGCCTGGGCTCGGGGCACGTCACACAGCACTCAGCACCTCGGAACCCTGCTCAGCCGTGTGGGATAGTGTGCAGAGAGCCAACGATTTCCCAGCCAGCACTTCTCTGCTTCCCATCCACTGCCTGTGCAGGCTGGAGCAGCCCCTGCTCCCACCAAGCCCCACAGCCAGGCTGGCTCATCCCCAGCCCAGGGCAGGCGGGCATGGCGAGCCCAGCGCCAGGGTGGAAGGTGGCAATTGTCCCCTCAGAGCACGTGCCAGGCTCAGCTCACAGAACCACCACCAGGGCCCAGGGAGCCTGTACCTGTTCCAGAGGTCGTCATCCTCGCCACCCCAGCCCCAGAAGGCGTTAGGGAATCCGTTGATCTTCTGGAACTGCTCGACAGTCAGGCCACTCACTCCCCCAAAGAACTCGTTGTACGGCAGCCTGAGCGGGAGAGAAGGGTCAGGGCAGAGCCCACTGGCTCTCCTGCCTGCCATGGGATAGCCCAAGCCCTGAGGATGCTCTCTGCTATTCCCTCTCATGCTCCCTTTGCACGAAGCCTGAGAAAAAACCCAGATTCATTCTCTGCCTCAAAAATAAATAAATTAAATCAAACAGTGGCTCCTTAGCAGTTATGGCAGCAGGGAGGAAGAACAGTACTTACAGGTACATGTACTTATCCAGCTTGGCTGCAAAGTGCCTCGGCATCTGTCCACACCCATAATAGTTCCGGTCATTCTCTGGTATGTGGTCCACGTCGTGAAAGATGAGGCAGTCCCAGTCCAAGTCCTTCATTGCTTCCCGAAAGCCAACGTTGAAGAGCATGGCACGGTTGAAGGGTTGGTTTCCAGCCTAGCAGGGAGAAAGTTCCTTCTCAAGAGACGTCCCTGTGGTTCATGCTCTGTGTGTGTTCTCAACCCTGTCTAGAAAACTGCAGAGGGCAACCAGCTCCCATACTGGCACCATGGAAGAAGCAATGTATCGGAGCAGACTAGTGAAACCAACCAACACTGAAATATTCAATTTACAGTACAGGAGCAAAAATAAAGATGTTGGAGTCTTATTACTCAGACACTTGAAAAAAAATCCCAATTTTGATCAATCTTTTTAAGCTAGAGCTAAATATGGAGGCACATTTACTGGGTGGATGAAGCCAAACAGCTTAAGTGAGAGGTCCATGTACACATCAAATGACAGTCATGTTCTACATGAAATACCTAACTCTGGTCAGGCCATTCCTGTGCCTAGGGGATGCTGCCTGGAACTATTGCAGGGATATACAAAAATCTGCAGCATTGTCTAAACTGCAAATACCTGGTCCAAAGCTTTTTTAAAAAAATACCTCATACAAAACATAATTAAAAAAATAAAACAACACCACCAATCCTTGAATCTCTATTTTTCAGATTAAACCAGTCAGTTCTGGGCACATCTCTTAGCTGTGCTACTTTTAGACAGAACGGGACAACTTACACATTGCAACATGACCCCTACACCTCCCACATCGAAGAGATGTGATCTGGCAGGGACACCCCTTGGGACAGGGCAGAGCTGTACTCACAGTGCTGGCAGAGGCGTTTTTAGGGCAGCGCCGCCAGCCCCACGCTTGCTCACCTGTTCCACAACGTAGAAGGCGAACTGTAAACGTTGCCGCTGCAGCATGGGAATGAGGTGTCTGAAGAGGACGGGAAGATGCTCGTATCGATTGCGGAATGGGATCAGGATCGCCACCTGATGAAGTGAGGACACAGCTCTTACTGCACTGCACCCACTGCCGACCCCAGGCTGGGGAGCAGGACTGGCTGGTGTGGGGTTACAGGAGCAGCACCAAAAAAGGTGTTTTGGCTCTCCTCTGTAGGGCTGAGAAGCCTGAAACCCTTCCAACTCCCAAAACATGGATTTTCTATTCACTTTTTGAGGAATTGTTGCTTTGGAAAAATTCAGTGTCCCCTTGAGTGGAAGGGAGACTTGCAGTGCCCCCTCATCACCTCTGCCCAGCTCTGGGGACATTAAAGCAGCCCTTGAGTTCACTATTTCCTCCTTGGGCGCTGCATTGCCACGCTTCAGAGCTCCTCACATCACAGCACACCAGAGATGCTCCCATTAACATCTTCCCACCGCCTGCCCAGGACTCCCTGTCCCCCCACACAGAGCAGGACATGGGACTGCCCAGCTCCCAGTTACCTTCCAGCGAGGCAGGCAGTCACTCGGCTTCCAGTGCCCTCCCAGTTTGATGGAAGGGTCTTTAGAGAAGAACTGGTGGATATCCTCCATAGTGATCTCGCTCATATTTACATCAATGGGGCCCTCTGCAGAGTGGGAGAAGCAGCGGGGGGTGAGGAACTGCTGTGGTCCTGGGGCAGCACTTTGCTGCATCCATGTCTTCCATCCCCAGCACTCAACTTCTTTTCTCCAGCACCAGCAAAACCAGTTAGGAGATGCTGCTATGTAACACCTCCATCTCCTCAGCCTTTTTAGCTGCTACTGGGTGCAGGTCTCCATGAGAGCCCTGCGTACATGAGAGCCTGGACACAGCCGGGGTATCCCTCTAGTCCTCCCTGCATGTTTCCAGCAGACTAAAAACCCCTCACCTCAGCAGAGAGCATTCCCCTCCCCTTTGGAAACATTTTCCCTCAAAAGCCCAATTTTCCACCTGAGGATAGCTTTGGTAGAAGCATTTCCCCCAGCTGCAGCTCCCCTGGGGGGGCCCAGCCCATCTCCCACAGCAGCCCCGACACAGCTGTGTCTGGCACAGCTCGGGGCTGGGACTGGCAGCACTGCCGAGGCACAAGGGAGCCACCCTGCCACCACTGCCCCTGGAAAAGGGCTGGCAGACTTTTCACCGGCTCCCAGCACACAATCCCTCTTTTGTTTGTGTTTGCCAAGCAATGGGCTCCTGCTTCAGTAGGGAGACATGCCCCCGACACAGCAGGGATTAATTCCTGAGGGTGGGTAAACAATGATTTCTCAGGAGGGAGCTGGGCTCTAAACAGCGCTCCCATTCATCCCTAGGTGCCTGGCAGGGAAAGGTGCAATGGCAGTGAGACTGGGAACGCTGCTGTGTGCCCTCCAAAGCCATGGGGAGCAGGAGAGGGGCACAGGGCTGTCAGGATGCTACTCACTCATAGAAGGGAGCCTCTCAGGACAGGTATTGTTGGGGAAGTAGGTAAAGTCTTCGGGAAGGAACGTTGTGGCTTGCAGAAAGGTGTCATTGTGGCTCAGATCAAGAGGATAATCTGGGAAAGAAAAAACCCTACAAGATTAGAAGTTTTTCCCTGAGCTGTAGGTCTGTTACTTCCAGCCACCTCCCCATGCCACTGTGAGCAGACTCCAAAGTCAGCCATGGCTGAGGATGTCCCCTACAGCACAGCTGTGTCCCCAGTGGAACGTGCTCTAGCCTTGCAACCCAGCTGGGTGCTCATCCCCATGCTGGGACAAGCGGTTGCAGAAGCCCCAGCTGCCTTGGCACCACATCGAAGAAACCTTTGCATTTTCTGGCCAAAGGAGGAATTTTGAGCATCACCTTTAGGGATCCCAAAGGAGCTCATGGCTCTTGAAAGGAAAAGCTACCACTGCCTTGTTCCTGGAGGACCCTGGCATGGCAAGAGGGGTTGTGCTCCTCCAGCAGGTCCTTTCCCAACAGGAGAGAGGACGGAAATCCCCAGGCAGGTTGCAATGCCCGCTAGGAGTGTCAGTGCAGTATCCTACACAGGGCAATCCTGCCTGGAATCCTCCTCAATGGATCAATAAAAACTATCACATTACAGGCAGACTTCCCTCTGCTTCACATCGTGCAGGAGCAGAGGAGCCCCTGTGCCCCAGCAGTGCTCTCCAGCCTCCCCATTCCCCTCATCCCTTAACCTCCTGCGCAGCACGCTCCAGCCTGTAACATCTGGAGATGTTTTGAGGTTTTCCACTGGGACAAGTGTTTGCTGTGTGCTAGTAGGTAACATCATGTCAGTAACATTGTTTATTCACTCAAGAAAACAGTATCCAAACTATCTCAAAATTCAAGATGAGCTGTAAACAGAACCTAAGGGCTTTTTAAGTAGGATAGATATTATTTTGTATGCTTGATACTGTTCCAAATTTCCATAAGCAGTTTTCCCTGCTAAGTCCCATTACAAGAGCACACCGCAGTACTCAGCCCGGGTGACAGCCCACAGTGAAGCTCAGCTGCCCTGTTCTGCACCAAGGACTGCCTTTTTTGCTGGGTCCTGCCCTGCAGCTGTACTGGGCAGGCTTCCCCTCCCAGCTGTCACACAGCCTGACTGCCACAGTGGTGTGGGGACAATGCACTCAGCAGGCAGTGACACCCACCCAGGCACCCAAAATCAGTCAGGGAGGGAAGGTTCTAATCCCAAGGTTAATGCAGTCCTTGTGGCCACAGCACCAAGTGCCTTCCAGACGTCACCACCATCCATCCTGCATCTTCTCTGACCAGCCTGCCAGGGAAGGTCGCCCAAGGACGGTGCCCTGTGCTTGTGTGTGCTAAAACTGTCCTCATGGCTGGAGCTCTGGGGGAGGGACGGGTGTCCTCACGTGCCTGTGCAGCTGGGACTGCTACGAGGTTCGAGCAAAGCCCAGTATTGCAGCAGCAGCACTGTATGGTCACCGGTTCCCTGCCTGCTGCAGGAGTACACAGGGAGTTTGGATCACTTGAAGCCCCCAGGCCAGAGCCTCAGCAGGATGAAGGCTCTCACGACTGTAAGCAGCAGCAATGGAACATCTAACCCTCCTCCCCTCAGGGGATCATCCACTTCCTCACTCTGCCTATGCTTTACTTGATGTTTCCAGTCTTAAAAATAGCCCAGGGTGGCTGCCCTGGCTGACTTGGTGTGGCAGAGGAGGTGACCTGGGGTGTTCATCTTCTGCGTAAGTCGATAATTCCCCTCCCGTGCCCATGCCCAGTCAGGGCACAGCTGAACTGGTGGCTGCACCTCAGCAGGCTGGGCAGCAAGGACACAGATCATACTTCTGCTAATCAGGAAATAATCTTGCCTTGTAAAACTCTGTCAGCACCTGCTGCTGAACCCTGGCGGGCGAGGAGTGGAGCTGAGCTCCCCACACCCCATGCCAGAATGATGCCAACAGCACAGGCAGGAAGCTGCAGGGATGTGCCAGCAGGGCAGGGACAGGCTGGGTGTCACCAGCCCGGCAGCAACGCCTCAGCCCAGCTCACACACAGCCATGGGCAGCTCTGCTTCACTGTACCATATCTACACCACAACTCGTAACCCCACCTGTTCATGGACATGTGGATGATGAAGAGGCTGGGAGGGGGAGCCTGCATTCCACTCCCTGCATCCTGCCCAAAGTTCAATACATTATCTGTGGCAGATCTCCAGCCAAGTCATCTCAGTACATACTTGATGGGAAGAATGAAGCTTATGAGCACAGGCTCCTCCACATGCACAGAGCCAGGGCTCTGTGCAGGTGCATGCCTGGGAAGTTATTTTTTAAATACAAAACCTGATCCTTGCATTGAATTTGAAAGTGTTTACCCTCAGACTGGTTGAAGCTACAAGTTGAATTCCTGGAAAGCAAAGAGGTTTTCAGCTCAAATCCCATCATTTCAGACCTTTCAAAATTTTCACCCCTTATACAAGTTAGAAGCATTTGAACCTTTTACATATATAAATAAATAAATATAATTTTTATATATTGACAGTATTTCTATATATACTGGGTATTTTTATATATTAAAAAAAGGCAGCAGACAATTAATCAAAGTTTCCACCCTGCATTTACCATTAAAAATTAATTCCTTCAACTTAATTTTCAATGAAAATGGAACCTTTAATCAAAATTACAATTATTCAAGGAATACCTGAGTCATTCACACTGCTGTTCCTCTTGGCATAGGCACTGCGGACCACCTGCTCGTACACCTGAGCTCCTATAGTTCGCATGTTCTCACGGATCATGATGCCTTGGGCTTGCATCATGAAGAGGTAGGTGTTCACTGCAAGGGAGGAAGAGAGAGGAATATTTCCATGAGCATCAGCTTTTGTAGGGAAAAGAAATCCAGGTCTTTTGGAAGCATTCCCAGCCTCCTGCTTGATTTCAGCTCCCTCCTGCCAGGCAGATCCCTGGGTTGCACGTGCCATGGTTGCCCAGTAGAGTTGGGAAGGGCAGGCAGTTGGGCAGTGGAGGCGTAAGGCATGTTTTGAAACCCTGCTGGGTGACAAGGGGGACGTACCCAGCCAAACCTGACTACCAGACTGTAAGACAGCACTGCAGTTTAAACAACAGTACCTTTTGCTGCTTAATTACGGAGGTTTAATTAGAAAATATCACTATAACAGGAAACCAAGCTGCGTGCCTGGAGAAGGGCAGTCGTTCCAGACTGCAGCACTGAGGGCTGACACTTGCCTGGCAGAGGCACCCAACAAGCACCACAAAAAGCATCCCCACACCAGACTCTGAACCCCCAGCATGTCACACCCTGGGGCAGGCAGCAGCACAAGCCCTGGGCCCCCAGGGCAGCCCCCCAGCCATGTTTCTTCCCCCTCTCCTCTCCTGCTGACCCTGTGCCCTTGCACAGCCCAGGCTGAACCTGATTAAGTTTCAGTTTAAGCTGATACCCAGCTGGCAAGACCAGGCCCCAAAGCGAACAGCAGCAAGCACAGCCCCATGTCACCAGTAACTCCCGTGGGACAGCAGGACAGCCATGCACAGGGACAGCAGGACAGCCACCGTGCACAGCACCCCTCACCAGCATCGCTGTGACAGCCACAGCCTCACGGTGTAGTTTTAGGCTTGAGAATGAAGTGGAAAATAAAATCTTGACAAGAAGATACCAAGAAGGGAAAACCTAGAAGGCCAATTTTGCACTAGTAATTATAAAAACAGGTCAAAAGACACTCCAGGAGGGATGAAGAGGGCATGGGGCCAAGGAAACAACAGAGATCCTGCTTAGAGAAAGGCAGTAGCTGATGCAATGTCACCAGGAAACATCCATACCAGACAGGTCATCTCTAAAGCAGGCATATCACAGCCTGAAACCAGCAGCTACCAGTGCCAGGAAGGCACAGTCACGGCTGGAGTCACAGGGAGCACAGGCTGGATATGGCACTGCCACCAGAGAGCAGGGGTCCCCACACTGGGGTACACACACCCTGCACCCCGCAGGCTGCCTGCTGAGACAGCTCCAGAAAGGCTGCCCAGATACATTTCCCAATCCCAACTGTATTTTGTTTTCACGCAGTAAAGTAAATATTTGAGAGGGAGATGGAGCCCCCTGTCATGCCTGGAGCCCAGTGCCATGCCCGGCTGCTGCCCATGCCCAGCGTGTTTCTGAGCCACAAGGAAACACCAGATTTTCAGCAAGAAGGGGGTCAACAAGTGCTTGGCAACTGAATGTCTTGAAATGCAATTTTAAGTGTACATTTCCAGCCCCTCCCTTCCCATGCTTGTACCCTTTGTGGTGAGGCCAGTGATGGCACCTTAAGCCAGTGGTTACAGCAGCAACGAGCAGACCCTGGCTCAGCCAAAGCTGCACCCCAACCCTCTTGGCTCACCCGCCTGTTCTGGGGCCAGCTCTGGAACCAGAGTGACTGGCAGGTCAGCTGGTGACAGCTACAGCTTAAACATGAGCTCTGGTGCAGTTTCTCGGCAGGGCACCCCTGTTGCAATGACCGTGAGAGCTGCTCCTCCTGAGAAAGACAAGGAATTTGCTCTAACAAACGCCCAGGCATAAGGCTCAAGGAAAAGCTGGCATTTTGATACAACTCCAAAGGCCAGAAACAAAAGTAGCTGAAATTCCCCATGCAAAGCCTTACCCCCAAGCCCCAAAACCTTCCTAAGTTCACAATCGTCAGCTCAGAGTTCAGCATGAAATGGCATCGCCTCCCAGCACCAGCATCCCTCCCCAGCACAGCCCCAGGGAGGATTTTGCCCACCAGGATTTATGAAAATGGGAGTTTCTGCAGGAGTTGTTAGAAATGGGCGATTTGGGGTTAGCAGTGCACAGTGAGCGATGCAAAGGAGCTGGCAGAGCCTTGGGGTGTAGGGCAGGACCCACAGGGCAGCCCCAGCCCGGGCAGGTGTCCCAAATGACCACAAGCTTTTCCTTCAGCTTATCAGCCCAGTGACAGCCCCGCCTTGGGTGCAAAGGTGACGTGTTAAGGGTTGGCCCTTGGGGCATGCGGCTCCCAAGGCCATGTCCTGCCCCAGTGACAGCACCCACCCCGCTGCTGGCACAGGGCTATACCAGGAGGCAGCACCAAGCAGCACATCCAGCCAGGGGAACAGCATCCTCCAGAGCCAAGCAAGCACGGCAGGGCATGGATTGTGCAGGAGAGTGGCACCACAGACACCAGCAAACAGGGACTGTCCAGAACCCTGCCCAAAAACATGAAGGCTACTCAAGAGGCGGGCACAGCTTCTCTCCTGCGTGGAGCAATGGGGGGCTGAAGCCACTCAGCCGAGCTGGTTATCGGGCCCAGGCTGCTGCTAAGGGAGAAGCAGTGAGCCTGCACCTTCCAGCCCACACGGAGCTGGGTCAGCGGTGAAAAACAACTCGCTGATGCTGATCAAGTAATTTCACTTTCTACTTCATTATGCTTTGACTTGCTGGGTAAAGCAGATCCAGGTTTGGTGAAGCATGAAAGAACAGGAGAGACAAATCAGCATCCAATCCCTGGTTAATTTGAGGAAGAGGGAGGTTTGTCGGGCACAGTGAAAGCGCTGTTTGTTCCTTTCCATGGTGGCAGACGGAGCAGGGCCTCGCCACAGCCACATGACATGGCTCGCTGGGCTGGGCTGCTCGGAGCTGCAGCAGGAATCCTGAGCAGACTGTCACAGCAGCCACCATCCCAGGGGAGCGCAGGCAAGAACAACACCAGCTTTGTGTCAGGCAGCAGTTGCCTTTTCAAATATTAACCCCTTTAAACAGATGATTAAGGAGATACCTGGCCAAGGATGAGCTGTGCTATCAACATGCCAAACACCCAACATCATGAGCCCCCCGTGACCAGGGATCAGAGCCCCTTCTCCTACCCCCAAAAACAAACTGCCTGCACAAGATAAGCTTCACAAACACCGTGTTTATCCAGAACACACAATTCATTCAGGTCAGAAAATCGGATTTAAAACACGTTATTGCAAACATTTCACTCCCTGTGTGCACACGGCGCTAAGAGCTTCGGGGGCTGCTGTGGCCAGGGCTGGGGCTGCACCAACATTTGGGAATCGCTGTACTGAGCTCAAACCTCACTCCTCCTCCATTTACTGCCCTCCTGATGAGCAAATTAGCCATGTTTTAGATTTATTAAGCCTGACCTGGCTGACCCTACAGAGCCCAGGGCCCCTGTACCCGAGAGGCGTTTCCCAGAGCCAGGGTGCTGGAGATGCCGATCACCCCTGAGCATTTACTGCTGCAGACACAGGCTCATGGTGGGCTTGGCCTGAACCATGGTTCAGCCAGAAAGCAATTCTCCCTGTTGTGATACATTGCTAATCTCATCACACAGGATGATCTCGAAAATTACATCAGCCTTCTGCCTTTCTTCCCTTTGAGCATGCGAAACTTCAGAGCACACGCATGGAGCGATAACAGCCCAGCTTCTGCCACTGGGCAGCTGGACAGGGACAGGAGAGTGATGGGATAGGGGAGTTGTCCCTTTTTTCTAATAATTTCCAGCAAACCCTCAGTCCCCACCCAGAAAACAAGCAAAATTTAAGAATCCATTTGCCCAAATAACTGCCTGAAGATTATTCCTGTTGGTTCATTGAAGGACAAGTCAACCCTGCTGTGATTTAAACACACGGAAAACAGGACAGCTTGTCACCAGCTGGAACAGAGGCACAAGGCTGCACCCCAAGGCATGGCACCCCTTGGGATGCTGCACCCTAACCTCTCTTCTCACAAGCAAACTGGGAGAGCAAGTGCTCACTCAAGCCAGGAGTGGATGCAACAACTTCAGCCAGGGAAGTAAAGTCCAATTATATAAATGAGCACTGAAGTCTTCCTGTAATCATTTCTCTGTTAGTATTTTCGGAGCACTTCTAATCAAGAAACAGCTGACTCTCTCATGGAAAATTAGTTTCATCGTGATGATATGTACTAGAAGAGGCAACAGGGTAATTTGCAGCTTGGGAGCCGATTTAGAAGAAGACTGACTGTGATCTATGCCAGCCACCGACACAGGACAAGGAACAGACCTGACACGTCTGGCTCCTGACCCTGACACAGTTCCACCGCCTGCGGAAAGGACCTTCCTGTAGCATCCCGCTGCACGGGGGATGGTGGGGTACCCTGAGCTGGGAGAGACAGACACTGGGACTGGGGTCAGGAAGAGGGGCCAAGTGGCTCACAGCAGCCCTGCATGCCTGCAGCAGTATCAGCACCCAGCACGGCAGCCAGGCTTTCCTGAGGAAGGAGCTGGTCTTCCTCTGCTTTGAAATTTACTGCTTTCTGTCACATTCAACTTTTTTCCCATTCATTAGTCCACATTTGCTACAGAAGCACAGAGGGGCTGTTTGAGGTCATCATGGTCTCACTGCTACGTGCAGCCTTCTCCTGCCAGCACCTGGAGCCCCATATCAGCAAGGGCAACCCCTGCCAGCCCCCAGAGCTCCCATTTCAACCAGCACAGTCACAAACCAATGCACCACCAGAGAAATTGCTGCTGAACGCTTTACTGATGCTTGGAGTGGGCACAAGGTGCCCAGCAGAGCTCGTGGGACACCTCACATGGGAGATGCAGCAGTGACTTGGAAGGGGTGAGGGTCCCGCAGGCAGCAGGGTGGGTGCTCAGGTCACCCTGCCGGGGCTGGGACGTCCTGCCTGCTTCAGACGCCTCCTGTGGGGCCCAGAGACAGCAAAATCAGCAGAGTCATGTCTACGTTAAGCCTTTTGCTAAGCTCTCCCAGCAGATCCCCAGCATCAATCCAGCTCCATTAGCATTAGCAATACAAAGGGGTTTAATCAAACTAAGCCTCTAAGGCACTGATAGACAGCTACGATAGTCTTAACTCATAAATAACCCAACTAGGAAAAGTAGTAGCATCCCAGCGTTAATACACCATGAGACCTCTGTCTCTATTAGCTTTCCAGTGCCACTATATTCCCCAGACATGCTGAGTGCCAGAACAATTAAATAAGAGGTTCCTATTAGTTTTAGAGAATTTAATATTAATGCCATCACTATTACTTAGTCCTTCACCCCTAAATAGCACAGGAAGGAATAATTTGATACACTAAATGGTCTAAGAATTAACAGTGCAGCAGCAGCACTGAGATGGTAATTACAAACCACTTGTCCCCAAAACTGGCAAGCTGGCAGCTTGCACGTGCATACAGCAAGCAGGAAGATGGGAGGCTAAAGTGACACTCAGTCAAAACCTGAATATGGGAACTTTGTATCTGAACTGTCTTACAGAAAAATGACCCAGGGGAAGCCTCAGCAAGGGGAGGAAAATCCATATTATTCTAAGAGACCCTAAATTTTTCATGTACACATTTAAGGTGGCAACTTCCATTTGCAATCCTACTGCTGCTTCCACTAAGGTGTTTGTGTCACTCGCTCTGAAAAGCACTCCACTGGTTTTAGGATACCCAGCAAGAGGAGCGCTCTGCACAAATGGGAAAACTCAGAAGGCCAAGGGAACTCATAAAACATCTACAGCACCAAAGCTCCCATGGAAGGAGCTCTGCACCCCTACAGCAGGCAAAGCTGGTGGTGGGACTGAGCCTCAGGTCACCCAGGTGCAGAGGCAGCATGTGCAGCACCCAGCTCCACGCAGGTGGGAGAACCAGGAGAACAGAGTTTACCTGTGCACCAGGGCAGTAATGCCAAGGATGGCTGTAAAATCACATTGGATTTCATGAATCCCAGGAGCAATCCAGGGCTCTGCTGCAGCTCCTCTCTGTGAGGAAGGACATAGTGACACGTGCAGGCTGGAGCACAGAGCATAACAAGCGCTTGCCCAAGTTAAATATTACCCTTCTTTGAGAGATTCAGACTCTCCTACTTCAATTGCCATTCAGGAGGTGCGATTGCACACGACTGCATGTCCTGTTTATCTTCCATCCCTCCATCCCCATCTCCAGCCAGTCTGCTCTCTCCACCCCGCTCCCTTCAGCGGGCTCAGCACAAACGCTCCCCAGGAGGAGCAGAGCATCCGCTGGCAGCAGATTCCCGTGCAGGCAGAGCTCAAACGCACAGCTCTCGCCCCGCACACGAAATGCGCAATCAAAGGCTCTTCAGCAGGCGCTGACACGGACACCGACCCGACCTCCGGGCTGGCAGCACCGGCTGCTGCTACCACAGCAAACATTTACACTTCCAAACACTGTTTGTTCCTTCGGTTCATTAGGAGACAAAGGGGTGCAAATTCCTGCATCCTGGATCCTCTTAAAGCGTCAGGAATCCCAATGCCTGAGCCCAATGCTCATGTAAGATCAGGATGAACAAACAGAAGGAGAGCTTTTGTCAAGAAAAATAATAAATAGGAATTAAGTGAACATTTGGGCAAGCAAGGGAGAGGAAAAACAGGCAGATCGTCCCCAGCGCTATCCTTGAAGCAGGAGGGCAGGGAAGGACATGGGCTGCTTGGGACCACTCCTCATTCCCTGGGCAATGGGAACTGGCACAGCTGTAGGAAATCCTCCGCTGCAGGCAGGCCCTGCCACCTGCCACCAACCTGGGCATCCTGCTCAAACAGGCATTCACAGGACATGCAGGAAAATAGGGACATGTGGAGTGATGCTGCCTAGGAAATGCAGTCAACGGGGAGTTTCACCAATGCTGTCCTTCACCAGGTGAAGCAATTTAGAATAGTCAGACAACAGCAGAGAACAGGAGAAAGGTGAGATTTGGATTTAAAATTTCTGTATACATCACACACCAGTTAAACAGATTTTGAAATCATTGACTTGTTAGTTTTCCAAATTGGGAGATTATACCCATTGGGGTATGAATACAAAATGGCCAAAAAACAACTTAAGAGTAATGGATTTACTGACTCAGTTCACACACTTCAAACTGCACTGTCTGGAGCTTTAACACCCTGACTTTGATGAAGAAAAAGAGAACAGGTTCTGTTGTTTAGGCTATTCCCCCCCAAAAAACCAAAGACCTGATTTTTCAAGCATGTTTTACAAGTTCAGCATGGCTGAACAAAAAGGGTTATCACATGTACAGCCTCATGTCTGCTGCAAGGGCGCTGCTCCAAGGGAGGGTCCGAGAGGCTGTTCCAGGTCAGTGGTTTGTGTCTCACACCAGGCTGGACCATCCCGGTGGGGAGGCGTGAGGAGCCCTCCCGCCCAGCTGGCACGCAGGGCAGGAGCTGTGCTTGCAGCATCCAGGACAGCGGCCGCTCCTCGCTCCATTCAGCGAGACCCGCGGCACATCTTCCACTGCCATTTATGGCTAAAGCATGGTCCAGCGTGCCCTATTTACATCTTGTCTCCAAAAAAAAAAAAAATAGCACGGGGAAAGCCCTACTCCCAGCCTAGCTCGCCCACGATGTGTGTGTCCCAGGGGACCCGCTCCTTGCCACGGAAAGAACGGCGGAACCCACGGCAGGGATTCTCACCCCCGTGGAGGGCCGGCTTGTGCCGAGCCTGTCCCTGCCTCCGACCTCAGCAGGGCAGGAACCAGCGGTGGGGACACGCCAGCAGCCACCAGGGAGAGGCACGGCAGGGGCAGAGTGCGATGCTCTGCCCGGGCTCACCCTGGGCACACCCAGGCACTGCCAGGACTGCCCTGCTCAGCGGGACAGGGCCACCTCCAGGGGCTGCAGCCTCACCTGACCTGAACCTGCTGCTTCCACATTCGCTGGGGCTAAAAGGCCCAGAAACAAGCCCCACTCCGCAATGTCATGGCCAGTACCTGCTAGTGGGAATAAAGCATCCTGAGCTGCCTCAGCCCTGAAAGTACAAAGGCTGCTTTGCAGCAAGCACGATTTGCACCATGGAGACCAAGGAGAGACCTCTGCAGCAATGCCCCAAGATCTTTCCTGTTGTGGTTTCATTTCTGTACATTGCCAGGTCCTGGGAAAGCAGCCATCCCAGCAGCCAGGGAAGGAGCACAGCCACAGCCCCACCTCCATACCATACATCTGCCTGGCTTGCCAGCCCTTTCAACTCCTAAAAAATTCTCCAAGCTGGAATTCTTCAATCACGTGGGATGATTGTTGTCTGAGATTTTCAAAAGGCAGCAGCTCAGAGCTCCCTGCCAAGGGTACTCTCACCATGCAGCGCAATTTAAGACCCACAGCAGCTTGGCCTCCACAGTCAGATTACAGAGCTGTTCTTGTCTGCAATAATTAAAGGAACACTGTGAATGGCCTCTCCAGCTTCTGTGTTTTATTAGAAGCACAACAGCTATCAGAGAGAGGGTGGAACTTTGAACTTCCAACATCCAGACCATTACCTATGGGATTTTGTAAGAACTCTGACATCATAAGACAATTATTAGCTTTGCTGTGAGCTATGCAACCTTGGAACATATAACAATTTTTTATTATTTTCTTCTGCCTGACAAGCAAACTGGTAATACAGCTGCTGTAAATAAATTAACTGATTCCATTATCAGTGTAGGGAATGACTTCACCGGAAAAAAATCATCCCTCTATCTATGAACTTATTTAGCACCTAAGAGACTGTCCATCAAATCCCAGCCTGTGTGGCTTCCTATGCGTCAGCAGAAAAGCAATGGCATGAGTCTGTTTGGGATGCCATGAACAGGGGAAAAGAAAAAACCCTTCCTTCTGTCACCCCACAGACCTGTGCCATCCGTGCCCTTCGGGACCAGACCCCAGTGCCTGGCACACGCAGACTCTGTGCAGGGACAGGGCTGCGCTCGCGGCTTGCCCTCAGCATTGCCCTTCTCTCCTGCCTCTGCTGACTCAGCCCTCCTTCCCGGACATGGCCAACATTTACCAACAGCGTGGCCATGCTGGTGCCAGGCACAGGAAAACCCTAAACCTTATCATGGGAAGGGAGAATAAAGTATCCTGGCATAAGAGAGCAGATTCGCACCGCCCTGTACCACAGCACCACACTCAGAGCTGTGCCTAAGCACTGCCATTAAGTTACACATTAATCCCAGATAAGCAGCCACAAGGCAATTGAGCCAGCGAGCTCAGCAAGGGATCAGCACTTCCACAGCCCTGAGCTGCAACCAGGGTTCACGGGACATCACTGCCAGAGAGGGACGGGAAGCTC
The DNA here is from genome assembly GCA_013396875.1 of Vireo altiloquus. NCBI lineage: Eukaryota > Metazoa > Chordata > Aves > Passeriformes > Vireonidae > Vireo > Vireo altiloquus. The sequence continues at coordinate 267,437 of VZRF01013452.1, forward strand.
ACGGCCCCTGACTCCCACCCCACCCCACCCAGCTCTGTTGGGTTGATAGAAACTGGGAAGAACCTGAGGCAAGTTCAGCAGAGGCTGTCTGTGATCAGGCTGTGGAGATGGGGAGCTGAGCACAAAATATCCTGCCCATCTCTTTGTGGCTAGGAGCAGCCATCACTGCCTCCTCCTGCCCCAGGCCACCAGCACTCACTGGTGGCTCCTGCAATTGCTTGAGGAGGGATGAGGACACGCAGGGGCACACAAGAGAACAGCAAACACCTTTTTCCTCCTTCCCTCTCCTCCACTGCAACACCTTTAAGCTTCTCATACACAGGAGCACCTGAAGTTTCCTTAAGAGAGTAGAGTGTCTGCAGAGGGATCTGACCACTCACTCATCGATATGTGCAACAGGGCAGAGGGGGAAAAAATAATAAACTAATCAATTCCAGCCTGTCTGTAGCCAGACGTTGAGCTCTGCAAACAGGAGTCAGACATATGACTGCCTTGGAAAAGCTTAAGTCACCAGGAATGGGAGGTCAGTGCTCCCAGGTGGAACAGCCAGAAGAGCTGAGCAGGCAGTGAGGGCAGGACTCTGAGGGGCCAGGGCAGCCCCGAGGGGCCTCAGGAAGGAGCTGGTTGGGGCTGGTGTCCCACAGACCCTGCCCACATCAGCACCTCCAACTCACTGGGCATGGCATGAGTCCACAGCAATGCAGCAGCCCACCCTCCTCCCTGCCAAGGCACCAGCCATTCCCTCCACACCAGATAACGAGATTTTAGATTACACCAGTTTATGCACTCAAGTTACCCAATTTGTGCAGGTTGTGTTTGCTTCCCCAAGGTATTACAGCCAAAGGCCAACCTCCCTGACTCCCCCCTTCCCCCACGTGGCCGAGCCCTTGGTAGCCCTACAAATACCGTGTCCCTCTCCGGCAGCATCCCGTGATGTTTGGGGATTTGTGACCCCTCCCCAGCCAGGGGTGGACACCCCACATGCAAAGGGGAGGCAGCTGGGGGAGGGCAGTGTGGGGAAAAGGGTCAGTGTCAGCACCCGCCACGAGCTCTACTCTGCCGCCAGCTTTCTGCAGCGCCGCAGCAAACCAGAAATCACCGCATTGACAGTTTTTTCTTTTTTCATTAGGTGAAAGTAGGGTTAACCTAGAACACCCTGAAGCTGGGCAACCCCCACCCTCCTTCCTGCCACAGCTCCCTCCATCTGCTCTTGCCCTACGGCTCTTCCCAACCCGATGCACAGAATAACCAACCCTGGAGCTGCCTCACAGGGCCAGGTACCAGCAGAGACTCTGCTACTGCAGCCTAGAAACTGTCAGACCATTTGGTACAGCCCAAGACACTGCAAAGTCAGGCTGATGGGGTGATTCAACACTAACAAACCTGCCCAGGCCTCCAAAACACAAAGAGATGCTTGACCAAACATTGCCAGTAACTCCACACTCAAATTAGAGCAGGAGGATGCATAATGCATCTGGGCAGGAGGAGAACTGAGGCAGCACCTTATTTGCAGGTTTGATTAGTGATAAATTAAACATGAAAAGTCTTACACCTGGCTGTCACACAAGATGCTCTTCCAGCCCCACACTGGGCTCAGGCCACATCCAGGAGAGATGGGGCAGCCAGGACAAGGGGCCCACAGCACAGGCAGCATGTGACAGAGCATGGCTCTGCATTCGCTCCAGGGTTATTCCCGCTGCAGCAAGCAATGAGGCAAAAACAAGGAGGTCTGAGAGGCAGAAGGGAGAGATGTTTGCAAAGTCCCAGGGCTGCTTTATGTAAAGGGAAGGAGCAGTGATGCTGTGGGAAGCACCTGCTGCTGCCTGAGAACAGTCTGAGAACAAAGCAGAAGCTGCCTGTATCCGTCTCCTCCAGCCAAGCCTTTTAGCTTGGTGTATTTTCAGTTCTACAGGCAGTGCCCACAGTCACATTCACAGAGCAGGAGAGCTGTGACCCATGTTTGCCCTTCTTGCATCAGCAAGACAGAGATTGGTTCCTGGAATAAACTTCTCCTTTTAAGAAAAAGAAAAGGTGATTTGAATAACCAGGGTATTTTCAACAGCTTCCTCAACTGAACCATCTCACCGCATGCAGGTGAAGAGGTGCAGAGCATGCTCACAGCTCACAGACATGGAGACAGGGCACCCTAGAGCACCAACACACCTCTCATGGCAAAAACCCCAACCCTACGAGAGAGAGACACCACACACCTTGGACAATACACTTGCCCTGCAACTCCAGGCAGACCCTGACAAGCACAACAGCTCTTAACTGGAAATTAATTTAAAACTTGCCTCAATACCTGCCTACAGGGACAGTTCAGAACCACGGGCTCCCTCTGCACAGCCACGGCCACAGCAAGGAGCGAGTGCCTCTGGGCTGCCAGCAGCAAGCTCTGCTTTGCTCCTCTGCAACCAGCACCACCTCCTCTGCTGCCAAAGCCTCGCAGGCCCCAGGGCAACGCTGCAGTGGGGACCAGGACAAGGGCAGGAGAGACCCTTGTGAGCTCCAATGCTGCTGACTGTAGGGAGATGTGGGGCTCCCTGTGCAAGCAATAGAGAGTCTGGTCTCTGCTGCAGAGCCACACAAGCTCACAAGAGTCACAGCTGCTTTTCTAGAAGGTAGAAGCCTGACTGCCAAATGCCAGAGCATCTCACTTAGCTGTCAGCATGAAGCTTTATGTATCTGGAGACACGGTTTCAAGCTGAAAGCTAGAAGGGGTAGTCTCTTCCCCGAAATCCTCCATGATGGTCAATGACTAACAGCATTCTCACACTCCTTCCTCCCCATCACCTCAGACTTCTCCAATCTGGTTTTGCATTTGGTCACTGCTGCCATCAAATCTGTCTGCTGAACCTCCGGCCTCTTCGAAAGCAAGGCTTGCCACACGGGCACATGGCTGAGGAATGTTCCCACTCAATAGCTGGTCGCCAGGCTGGCATTTCCGAGGGCTTTGATCCATTCCAAATAAGGCAATCAGCTTAGCCCTTGATTAAATACATAGCATAATCCACCTAAATCTTGTTAGCCGAGAAGTAAGTTGCTCATGTCACCAGTTGTGGGTGGCACTGTGTGTCACGGCGGGGCAAGCAGGGCTGTGGCAGTGTGACTGTGTCCCTCCGGGCATGTCCTGGGCAGGGAGCAGCACTGGGGCATCCAGTGACCACAGCAAGGCCAGTCCAGCAAGCCCGTGTGGATCCAAGATGCAGAAGTTCTAGGGATCCTTCTGCAAAGCTTTCCCTGTAGCATGCAAAAAGCACCCATAGAAGGAGCTTGCCCCCTCCCTGCTGGCAGGTACAGGGAGGGTGCTCCCACAGCACTGGGCACCCAAAAGCCAGCAAAACCTTTATTAAAAAAACCCAAGAAAAGAGAAATTACTGACCCTGAGCAAGGGAGCCAGGCTGCAGCATGGAAGGAGGATGCGCTGCAGCTTTGGAAGAATTTCACACCACAGCAGTTTTCCCTTCCTCAGGAGGAATGAATTGGTAGCCCAGCACTGCAGAGCCTCAGCAGAACAGGATGGTGCTGAGGGGGAAGCACGCCACAAGGGCAACTACTCCCCTGCCAGACAGGAGCCTGGCTCGGGTGAGATGCAGGTGTGCAGCCAGGGCGAGATGCAGCCAGGACATCACACACACCTCTGGCTGCTCTGGCCAGCTCCTCCAACTGAGAAAGCAGGGAAAAGCAGTTCCACTTCCCTCCTGGTCTCAGGCCCCTTTCCACTCCTCTGCACTCCCCAGAGCAAACACCAGTGTGGGTTGCACACATGCTTGTGCATCCCCAACAGTGGGACATGGGGAACAAGGCAGCTTGGGAAGTGTGGCAAAAGGAAACCCTGCTTCCCCAGGTGAGCCCCGTTCCTCTCCTGCTTGGCTCTGAGATAATATTTACAGCTGAGTCTTTCAAAGCCTGCTGAGGCACGGCACCGAGCAGGGGAAGGCTGTGAGGATGCTGTTTTCCAGCACCGAGGCTGTGTGTCCCCACGCCCCACCAGCGAGTGCCCCAGCAGCCACTCCCACCCAAAGTTAGCTGGGATAGCAGACCAGAGAGATCTGCTCCCGAGATTACAGTGGAGGTACCATTTAAGCCATTAGAAGACAAATCCCTGAAAAGTGCTATTGCTCCCTATTTCCCTCCAGGTTTCAGACCCAGCAGGTGGGGACCGGCTCTGCATGGAGGTGACCTGCTGGGGGCTGATGCCAACCTACAGCCAGGAGCCCTGCAGATCTCTGTTCCATGCTGCATTAACAACTCCAACACTTCCTGCAGCAGCCAGGCACATTTCAACAGCTACTGGAAGGATTTTAAGTTAATTTAACCCTGTTAACACATTATATGGCTTCTGTCATCCCAATTATCCTAAAAATCCCAGGTAAAGCTCTTGAGGGGAGTACAGAGAGGAAAAATAAAATTTAAAAATTAGTAAGGAGGGGAAAAAAAGGAAAAAAAAAGTCTTGGGCACAATCCCAAAACACACTTTCAGGCAGATCAAGAAAAAAACTTCACAGGATTTCAAACAACAACAAAAAAGCAACCAACAGAGGCAATATCTGCTTCCACCAAACACTAGCCAGGAAGGCTGAACAGAGCTCAGCTCGCCAGTCACCAGCTGGTGTAACAGGAATCAGGTTTTTGGCACGGGGATCCTCCCCCCAAGCCAGGCAAGGGAACAGGCTGCCCGCAGAGGAGCTGGGATGATAAATGACAGCAGTTGAGCACTGCAGGGGCATTTCACCGCTTCAGAGGTTGCTGCTATAACAATCTTCTCTGACTCAGCAGCTGAAAGGGATGCCGGGAAGGAAGCACCATAAAAAAAAAAGTCATGCATTATTAATATGGACTCTGGCAGCAAGACATGAGTTGGAAAAACACTGAGGGGGAAAAAAAAAATGACTGCAGAATAGAAGCGAGCTGCATGTGAGGAAGCATTTCACACTCCTGCGGGAGTGGGGGCCACCCTGTGCCCCTCCAGGGTCCCCAGCTCCAAGGGAACCCACATTTGCTGACAGGAGCACAATATCCATGGTGTTCTCCCTCGACTCAGGGCTACAGCCCTGTGCAGAAGCCACCACGAGCCCTGGCTGGGCCCGCGCTCGTTTGCAGCTACAGCAGCTCTGGCCTTTCCTGCTGTGGCACGTGACTGTTCCAGCAGGTTTATTTTATTTTATTTTTATTTACCTGTGCTCTGTGCATCGCCCGCTGACTCCCTGCAGCTCCCCCCGTGCGTGCCAGCCCTGCCCAGCCCCGCTCCCGGGCGGCTCAGCCGTGTCAGAAGGTGCCCAGGGCTCCAAGCCACAGCCCGCAGCCTCTGCCAGCCCCGCTGACGCAGAGGGCACGGAGGCAGGCACTGAAATGCCTTCCTTTTCCTGACAGGTAGCGAGGGAAAAAAAATATCTGTTTGCACTTGACTACCTGGTGCACTGCAGTGTTTGCTTTCCTCTTCTATTCCAACTGCTTTGTACAGGGTTTTTAGAGGCAATTTATAAACATTAGCATTCACGTAACCATCTTCTCCACTTTCCACAGAAAATCCTCACACCCAACCTGCTGCTGTGGGGAGACACCATCAGTCAAGAGCGTGCACTCTTGTGTTGCAGGCATCCCATGGCCCTCGCCAGCCTGTCCTGTCAGTGAAGGAACCCCCCGAGCCCCACCCAGGAGCCTCTTGGCAGTGTATGAGCACACGTAAAGCATCAGCACAGCCTCGTCCTCAGTCTCTCCAAAGCAAGGGAGGTGGCTAACACAGCACCAGGTGTCAAGAGGCTCCTTTGATTATTTGTATGGTAACAGCATTCAACAAAACCAATCAATTATTTTGCCATAAAATTCTCTAGACACACAAACAAACACTGGTTGAACTGCTTACGCCCAGCCCAACCCACAGCAGCGCAGTGAGTGTTTTGCCTGTATTTGCTTTCTTCCATTATGTGTGCAGTGGCATCCTCCATACAGAAATAGTTCCCAACCTTTACCTTTCAGATTAGAAAGGCACAGGGAGGGAACAGCTTCCCAGGAGCTGTCTCACACGCAGCCCAACCATCACACAGGCACGCGCCTGCTCCTTGGAGCAGGAAACAGCCCAAGCTCCCACCGAGCAGGGATACCGAGACACAACCCACAGGAAAAAGAACATGGTCCTATTTGAACCCACATCTCCTGGAAGCAGCCTCTTCCCTGCCACTAGAGCTGGGGGACAGATAGGGACAGCCCAGTTTGGGTCCTCTGTGCTGCAAGGGGGCCTGGCCAGCACCCCAACAGCATCTTCAGAGGGGCCCCAAGATGAAAGCCCCACTCAGGGCAAGGGCTCTGGAGAGGTTTGTGCCAGCCCAGGGATGCCACATACAACTGCAGGCTTACAAAGGGCAGAACCCATTGGTTTTGCACCTCAAACAAAAACCTAGGGAAATGACCTTTAGGAAGTCACACACCATGTCACACACGCGCTCAGCTAAAGCCCAGTGAGCAAGCGCTGACCCGTCACCTCCCTCACGTAGCCAGGAGGGAGGCAGGAGCTCAAACTGAGCTTCCTTCTCACACCCCTGCAGTAACGTTTACGTGCTTTGAGAAAGCAAAGCGTCAAATAAGGTGCAGTGAAGCTTGTGGCTTTATCAAAAACACCCACAGTCACTACAGAGCACAGCAGATGCCCCAAACCCACATCCCCCCATGTCCCTTCTTCCCTTTAGCAAGACCAGCAAGCCCCAGAATATTCATTTTATAATGAAGAAAGGACCCCATGGCCCTGCCCATCATACTCCACACCACAGCTGCACCCACGAGGACGCTTCCCACTAGGATGAAGGCTACGTGTGCCATCCACTGTCACCCCTGGGACCCTTCCAAGCAGCAGATGAGGATGGCCAAGGGCTCTTCTCCTGCCGGTCACTGACATCAGCCTCAGCTTTCCAATCCACCTTTCCTTTCAAAATAAGAGCAGCTCTAGGGTAATGCTGAAAGCCTTGGTGGTTTTAATGTTATCTATTTCACATTCCCCCAAAACCACACCCACCAACATCTCTCAAAATTTCTGATTTGTGATTATCTTGCATTTCAACAGCACAGTCCACTACACATTTTCTCCTCCATCACTCCAAACAGGACTAATCCCCACAGTATTTAGACCAGTGCTAGAAAAGCTTCAAACACACATTAACCACCCTAAAACATCCATGTTCAAAATGCTGCCAGCCAAAACCACAGCCAGAACAGTCTGAAAACAACAGAGAAGAAAAAGCCTGTATGGAAATAAACTTTACTAAAATAACCCAGCAAAGGTTTTGTCAAAGTAAATACACACATTGTATTGTGACAATGATGTTTTAAAAATAAAGCTGTTCAGGGATGGCTTTTCTTGCTCTGTACAGCTGCATATCAGCTTCTCTTCCAGATCCCTCACCCCTCAGTGCTGCCACAGGGAGAGCAGAGGGCTCTGTGGAACACACGGGGAATGCCACCACCACTGCTGCCACCCTCGTGAGCTTCCCCAGAAATTTCAGTTAAGATTAAGTATTTAAAGACTCCATGTGCTTGGATATTAAAATCCACCAATTGTAACAGCATTCAAATGGAATCAAGTGCAAACACACAGCTCCTCACACTGCTCATCTCCATTCCCTGCAGTGGTCCCCAGGGGGTTCATCGTACCCTGCAGAGCAGATGCTGCCTGAACTAATGCAATTAATGAGTCCACCTGGAAGAGAGGCAGAGGATCAGTTCAGGAAATGAAGCAGCAATGTCAGAGCCCTTATCTCCAACAGAGTCAGCAGCCACCTGAAGTGGCCAAGCCCCTGCTCAAGCCTTGGCCTTCCATGGCCTCACGGAGACCATGTCTCCTGGGCTGACAGCATGGGTGCTTTAAGGTCTGCTCTGCTATAGATTATCGAAGTTTAGAAGCACTCAATTTGCAGGAACGAACCAGCACCTGGAAGCTTTTGTGTCTGCCAATCAGCTTCCACAAGCCAGGCTTCCAGAGATACACAGGTGAAACATGAACTCTTCACGTACTCTCCGCCGTTGCAACACCCAGGGAGCCATCAGCAAAATAACCCAAACCAGACATGCCTGACAAACAGCACAGGTGCTTACAAAGGCAAAGAAAACCCAGTAATTCATCTGTCCTCAAAGAAACCTTATAATTTGTTAGCCTTGAGCAAGAGGTGGTCTCCAGCCAACGCTCTGCACCCCCAGCATCCTGGATGCACTGGCACAGGAGCAGCTGGGTGCAACAGGGCTGTGTCCCAGCCCGGACCTGCCTTGTAGCAGCCTCTTTGCTGGAGGAACGTGGTGCTGCCAAGTGAACGATTTCCCACAGCTGCCACCAGGCTTCTTTTCGCTTGTAGCACAGGAGATCCTGACCTCAAGTTCTTGTATCAAGGAGCACTTGAGGATTTCTTACTACCCCCAGTCACTGTCAGATCCAATGACTGCAATATCCTCAGTGGGATACGCTGTGGAACTGGACTATTCCTTCCTTAGGTTGTGAAATGCTGCTTGGCAGATCTTTTGGGCAGAGGAGGGTGAAGGAGGGTAGTGCTGCCATGTTCCACACTGAGATACCACACTCCCTCGTGCTGCCTGGGGAAGACCTGGACATGAAAGCCAGGGCTATGGGAGCACAAACCTCATTTCATTATTCCAAGCTGCACCTTCACCTTCTGTTCCTGCTCAGACAGCATCCAGGCACCTAGCAAGCTGCCAGCAAACCCGAAAGGACACCTGCACCCAGCGCCTGCTCGGCCAAGCCAAGGCCCCCACGGCTCACCAGTGTCCTGCTCGGACAGGCTGGGCACCAGCACCCCAAAATGGCCAGTGTGTGCTGCCCCTCGCTCAGGACTCGGCCCTGCCATCCCCCTTCTGCCCTCCTCTCACCAGCTGGCTCTACCCAGGCTCCTTCTACCCACATTCCCCCAGCAGTGCTCACAAGGCAAAGCAGCAGCAACCAACTGCCCCACTACCCTTGGCCGGACTCACCAGCCCAGCTCCATGTCCCCACAGTGCATCCCCCTGCCCAGGGCCATGGCCACTGCTCTTCCTCTGTTCCTCATCACCACAGGCTACTCAACCCCTTCCCATAGCCCCTCCAGCTGGCAGTAGCAAAATCTTCTGCCATTTCCCCCCCCAGAACTCCTCTGTGCTAAGATCTACCAGGCTGATGCATTAAACGACCAAACTGGATCAGCCACCTTTGGTGATGTAATATTGTTCCAAAAGTGATAAATGAGTGGTACTGAGGCAGCTGTTGGTCCCTACAGCACTGCTCTACTGGCCACCTACATGCAGCCTGACAAAACAGTGTTTCAAAGCACTCCTGCCTATCAAAATCAAGTTCTTGCACCATAAATGTAATTCAGGGCTAGTGGTGCTACCTCATGCCCTGTATGACCGGTTGAGAGCAATTCCTGATAAGTTTGGAGGAAGTAAAGCCAGACTGAATTACAGCTCTCTCTCAAAGGTAACAATCTTTCACCCAATAATTTAAATTCTCTACATTATTTTTCTGCATCAGATCCAACCAAGTACGACTCCTGTGGAAATCTAAATTTAAAAAAATAAAATTAAAGAGGCTCCAACATCCAGCGAGACAAAGGAAAAGCCAATAGCTGCTACCTGAGCACCAGGGAAGGTCCCTGCCAGCCCTCCCAGCCACGCAGCAGCCACTCTCTACACCAGGACCAAGTCCAAGGTCTGAAAAATTCCCACTGTTGCAGTTAGAAATACCAAGACGAAACAACTTGCAGTGCAAGTAGCTTGAAAAAGCATTACTGCTTTCAGCTGCAGGAGGAAACTCCCTTAATTTCCTAGGCCCTGTTCAAAGAGAATAAAACTAGACACTTGTAGAAAGGCTGCATGAGCTGCCACCACATGAAAACAGGAGTTGCAGGGATGACCCCACAGCCCCATGGATGAATCAAGAAGCAGAGGATAGGATGAAACAGAAACAGCTTCTCAAGGTGTTCCACCTCCAAGCCAGCACACTCTTCGTGCCCGCATCATCCTTGCTCCAACACTGGGGTCTGGGCATGGCCAGAATGACTCTGGCAAGCCCATTTCTGCACATCCTATCTGGAGAAGGCAAGAGACACAAAGGACAGCTGTCCCAGGAGGGTAAGAGCCTCAATGCTAAGAACAAGCCCTGCAAAAAAACCTGTCAAGGTGGCCCCTGATCTCCATAACAGGACGAAACTGCCCAGTGCCAAGCTCTGCTTTTCCCAAGATGAGGCCAGCGTGACTTCTTGCAGTGAAAGCCCAGCCTGCCCTGCAGCGCTGTGCCCTGCTGGTCCCACAGCCTCCAAGCACAGTAGCGAGCACAAGCGACCTCCCCACCCCACGAGCATCCCCACGTACCTGCTGCCTACAGGGCCTCCCTGCCGCAGGGCCCGCGTGGACATCAGGGCAGCTCCTGGAGCCTCCAGCCACTGCGTCCCCGGCAGCCCCGCCGTGCCTCGGCCCCAGCTCGCAGAACAATCGGCTGCCTCATCCCGCACACAATGGCCACGATGAGACAGACCCACATAATCACCCGGCCACAGCAGCGCCGGGAGCCAGCGAGCGCCGGGAGCAGCGTGGAATACAAGGAGAGCCTGCTGTATCTGTGCCATCGGCTGGGTCCCTGGCAGTTCACCTTCCAAGGTGGCTGCGGGAGCCCAGGGATGTAATTGTCAGGGTGGTGTGTGGGGAGGACAGACGGGTATTGAGTGCGAGAGCTGGGAAGGAGGCGGCACTGGCTGTTTACATTGGATCGCTCTGCACAAACATGAGGCCACAAGAACATTTCGGTTCCATATGAGGAAACCTTGGTGAAGGACAGAAACGAGGAGCTACCTTGGGCATCACATAAGTCCAGGCACAACACAAACATAAGGCCCAAAAGCCCTGGACTCCCTGCAGGAGCCAAGCATGGCTATTTGCTGACAGTAAACATGAATTTCTTCCTGCAGAAGAGCAGACTGCTGGGTTACCTGGGCTGTGCGGAGCCAAACACCACAGTCAATCAGGTGGCAGGCCAGCACTGGGCAGGCAACTCAGAACCTTGGTTGGGCTCCCCTTCCCCATCTCCAAAGAGCACCAGGAGCAGTTATCCAGCTTTTCCAGCTGACAAGCATGCCAGCTCCACACCAATGCGCTGAGACAGCACCCAGAAGTGCAACTGTCCCAGTTTTCTCCTGGCACTGGTGCACAACTGCTTCAACACAACACGCCTCAGCAGTGCCGAGGAAATTTTCCCCCACAAATGTGGGGCTTGGGGACAGGCTCCCACCCGTGGTGACAGCACACCCTGTCATAGGGCCATTCCCAGCCCAGAGAGGCTGATGCTGCCCAGGCAGGGCAGGCTGGCTCCAGCCCTGTCACCACCAGCTGCTGACCCTCACGAGCAGAGCTGGCTGTAGCAGACCCTTCCCAGCAGCCTGTGGCACCAGGCAGACAAAAACCCTTCCAGGCTCCAGCTGGTTCAAGCTCACTTGCAGCTTCAGGTCGCATTTATTTGGAGATTTTTTCTTTACAACTGAGGTACAATAAAGGAATGGATTAATCACTGCCCTGTCGGTGGTTTAGCCAATGAACTGCAAGTCCTTCTTCAGCCACTTCTCCAGCATGGCCCACAAGGGATGGTCTCAGGGCAAGGTTTCTCCAGGCCCTGCAGTGGCCACACAAGAGCAGCTCAGCCCCACTCCACGCACTGAGGCAGCAGCAGGCAGGACAAATGTCCCAGAACTCTCTGCTGACATTCCACCACCTGGACATGATTGATTTATTCCAATCCCCAGCTCTGCTCATGTCCTATCTCACTCACTCTTCTCCCAAGCTTCTACTCACCACTCCAGCCTGAAAACAAACTCTCTCCAAGTGCAGAGAGGATTAGCCCAGCCATCCCAGGAATACTGGGCTGGGTTTTCATGATGAAACATTTTTGGCTGAAAGAGGAAGGAAAAAAAAAAGGAAGCAGATCTTCTGTCACCTGATGAGAAGATGACTCAGAATATCACTGACATCCATGGGCGGGTGGGGACAGGGACCACTAACACTTTCCTGCCTCCTCTTTGGGCATCACAGATAGCAAGAACATTGGGTGGGATGTGACCATGTTATCTGAGGTTCATACAAGGAAAGGCCTCTTGGCACAGAACTAGTCTTAAACATATTTATACCCTACAGCATCTCTAAGACTGGTGACCATGCAAAAGTAACATGAAATTAATCAGAATACTCTAAAAAAAGGAACAAAGCCATCCTTACAAGAGAAATTTCCTTCTTAAAGTGTACTTCCACCTGGGCCTCAGGAAGCTCATCCACAGCCACGCCATTCCCTGCACCTGCCCCACGAAGGGCTGCAGGATGCAGTGGATAGAAGAGCCACTGGCCCCACAGCAGCACACGAACAGGACGAGCCAGGCTGTGCTTGCAGAGGCAGTAGGCAGCGGCCGCACCTCCCGTTATCCCCCGTGTGAAACCATCCTCCAGCGGAGGCAAGATGGTGCTCAGCAGCCCTGGCTAGCCTGTAGCACAGCGGCCAGGAGCCTGGGGACCTGCCCATCGGGACAGCAGAGCCCGGGGCCACCATGGTGAGGCTCAGCATGCACAGCCTCACTCGGGATGTGCTCAGGACACAAGTGAGCTTCATACACCAGCCAACCCCTACTCAATCCTGGGAAAGGCTCCCAAAGCCCAGAGGCAGCCACGGGATATCATTTGTAAATAAAAACTCACAGAAGTCACCTTGAAAGCACACAGAGATCTCCTTGGGATGTCCAAGATAGGAATGGCATGAGCAATACCAATGACATTTCAAGGAGAAACTCCCTATTTTTTTGGAAAGGGCTGTTTCTACAGAAATAAATTGTTGCCAAAGTTTGGTTGAAGGCCAAACCACAAGCCTTGGTTCCTTGCAGAAACGAGATACACCGTATGAAGAGAACAGATGCTTTCCGGGCACACGTCTTCCCGTATTTCAAGGGAGATGGACAGACAGCCTCACCAGCACCGGGTGCTGGCCATATTAACACACGGCTTCTCCAGTTCCCCATGAAGCTATGACAAGGAACGTAGGAAGGAGTACACTCTCCTTCTAAAATACACACTCCTCATCTTCCCACTTGACAATCAGAGTAGGATTTCCGCCAGGGAGCACGTTCAGATCACAAGCACTTGGACAACACTCCACTACTTCAAAACAAACTCCGGGGTGGGCAGCAGGCAGGAGCG
>VZRF01013452.1:281150-299352 GCA_013396875.1 Vireo altiloquus
GGGGCGGGGCGGCCGAGCGGGGCGGGCCCGGCTGCGAGCCCAGCTGCGAGCCCCCGCCGAACCGCTGGTAGTCCCGGTGTACCGGGCAGTGACCCCAGGACACCCGGGCGTGATCCTGGCGTGCCGCTGATGCTCCCGGGATACCCAGCATTAGCCCCGGGACGTTCAGCAATGACTCTGGGCTCCCGACAATGGCCCAGAGACAGACTGCAATGGCCCAGGGCACCCAGCAGTGGTCAAGGGATACCCAACAACGGCCCCAAGACACTCAGAAGTGGCTGAGGGCAGCCGGCCATGGCCTCAGAGAAGCCGTCCATGACCCCAGGACACCCAGCCATGGCCCTGGGACATTCATAAATGACTCAGGGCACCTAGCCATGGTCTGGGGACACCCAGTCGTGCACCTGGGACACACAGCAACAGGAGAGCAAGGGCTGACCCCCCTGCCCTGGCCCACCAAGCAGCACGGATCTGCTGGGTGCCCCTGGACATTGTGCAGGGGAAGACACAGCCAGAGGGGAGATGATGGACACAGATGGGTGGAAGGGAAGAGAGAGCAAAGTCATCATGGTCAGTGCAATAATCAGCAGGACCAGCAACCAGTGGCCCAGGGGGTTATAGAGTAATTAAGTAGTTTTGCACACATTTGTGGGCAGTTTCCCTGATTTGTGTAGGAGGAGTTGGAAGGAGATATGGAGATGCCTGAAAACGAAAATATGAGAGACCAGGAACACCATCCTTACCGAGGGAGCCAGAAGTAGCTGCAGAGCAGATGGGACTCAGCCCAGCCCAGAGAGGACTGGTTTTTGCCTCATTTATGATTGCAGACTTTGCTCGGGGGAGGCTGGAAGGAGAGGTAACTCCTATTTCACCCACAGATAGTACTGAGAAAACCAAGCCCAGGCTCCAGGCAGGAAGCGAGGCTGTGGGCCAGACATGGCCAGCTGCCACTGCCCAGGGTGGGCAGCAAAGGCAGCAGCACTCCCAGGAATGATGGGTTGTGAGGTAGGAGATGGGGACAGGCCACCTGCCAGGATGTGCCTGGTATGTCCCTCCAGACACGTCCCGGGGAAGAGTCTCTCCCAGGCAGGGAGCAAGGCATTGCTCAACCCAAACTTCTGACCCCACAACACAGTGACTGTGGGCTGGGGTGTGCCCTGCACCAGCCCCATGTCAGCCTGGCACCAGACACTGGGAAAAAGGATTCTCCAGGTACGGCTGTGTGTCACAGTAAGCCCTGGAAGGACTAGCCCCCCTTCCAGCCTGGATGCAGTAAAGGCAAATAAAGAAAACAGTTCCCACGTTCAACAAATGGGACACAAGCAAGCTTCTATTAGATACACAGATCCTTAGTGGAGCAAGGAGATAAAAATGAAGATAAAGTTAAAAAAGAGGGAAGTTTAGCAGAAAAGTAGAAATCTCTCATTAAAATGTGAGGCATTAGTTTTCTTCATGTGCCAAGGCATGGAAGAATGCTGAGGAGGAAAACAGGGATTTCCCTGGAGAGGCTGCATGAGCTGCATTAACTTCAGGAATGAGGAAACTGGTACTTGTTCTTGTTTTCCAGGATTGCCACTCCATCACCACCTTCATCGAAATAAATTAAATCCTGAGCCCTATTAACTTCTGATAGTCCACAGTACTGCAGCAGAACTGCATGACCAAGTGGCGGCTGGATTTGCTGTTCACAAAATAGCGTTTAGCCAACTCCTAAAAGGATGCCTTGGGCAAGGAAATGCAAGAAGATTTCTTGCTTGGTTTATGATTTGTTTGATGCAGACATGGTCAAAGGTGAGACATCGTCGCAACCAATAATCTAACCTTTAGAACATATTTAATTAGCAATGACATTGCTGGAGGAGCCACCCAGAAACTCGCTCCCAGGCTCGGGCTGCCACAATGGGGACTGTCACAGGCAAGTGAAGTCAGGGAAGCCTGGGAGCCACACTGGGACATGCCTGCCCTGCTCTGACTCACCTTCCATCTCCCTCTCTCCCCAGGGATCCAGTTAACCCACTTCACTTTGACCCTTTTATTTGGCTTAGTCTCTTCCTCTCTTGTCCCTCCCTGCCTCTCCACTGCATCCCAGCGAAGGGATGAGGAGCAACAGTCAAAGCCATCCTCTCACACATCACCCTTTTCCAATAAAAGGACATTAGACAGCATGAGAGGTTTCAAAGTCTTGGATCATTCCACAGGCCAGGTTAGGACTCGGGGCGGGAGCACTGCCAAGCGGGGCTGTCGCAGTGAGTGTGTGGGTGGCTCGTGCCCGGGGAGCCCTGGCTCTGCCACACCTCCAGCCTGCTCCAGCCCTCCCAGCTGGGGCAGCAGCAAAGTCCCACTTTCTGCAGACTTTAATGAACCGATGGTGCCTGAGACACCTTAAGGAGGGTTTGTGTGAGCAGCTTTGACGACAGCCTCAAGGGGAAGGCAAGGTCTGTTAGCGCATGGCTACGAGCAGGAACGGAGGGACAGGTCCTGCCAGTGCACCTACACTGCCGAGAAGACGTAGCTGCACCCTTAGAGCACGTCTCCACATCAGAGACATTTTGTATCACTGGAGGGAGAGCAGTTTGGATGGCTCGGGGGTGCCCCAGTGCCAGCGGTGCGCAGAGGGAGGGTACAGAGGCTGTCGCACCGCAGCTGATCTGGGGAGGCTGGAGCTACACATTCACAGCGGCACCAACACAGCTGCTCCAGCGCTGCGTGTGGGAGCCCAGCGTGGCAGCTGTCACTGCTCACTCCAGGGAACGCTGGCCGTGGCCAGGCTGGGCAGCGGTCAGACCCTGCACCCAGCCACAGGACAGCCGCAGGAGAGGGAGGCCGGGGGCTGCCTGGCACCCTGCACGGTGCAAACCCACCTGCCCAGGAAGTGCCCCGATGTCCTGACCCTCAGATGGGCAATGCCACTGTGAGGGGAAACACCGAGCTGGGGAGCACTGCCTGGCAGGGTCAGCAGCAAAGCCTTACTGGAGCTGAGCCCAGGGGAGGTAAAAGGACTGCTGCGGGGCACAGAACACTCAGGTTTGGAGTTTGAAACCGTCATTAAAGGGATTGCTCCACTTTAGCTGCACTTCCCTTATTGTCGCTTTCCACGGATGCTCGATGGGAACTAGTTAATCTGGGCGGATAACCTTTGTTCTGCCACTTCAGGGAAGGACAGGTCGTAGCAAGGATGTCACCATCCTGGCCGGCATTTTGCAGTCTTTTTCACGGACCCTGGGGGTTCTGGTGCCTTCAGTCCCAATGGCAGAGGCTTTCCAGAAGAGACTTCATGCTAGGATTGGAAAATGCCTCCATTTATAAAGGTGAGGACAGTCAGCATTGCACCGTTGTCAGCCCTCCAGCTGCTCAGCAATGCTGCTTGCTTTAGTTCTTCCCTGGAGTTTCTGCTGACAGATGGTTTGTGAGGGAAGTGGGAACCTGAGCTGTGTCTCTCAGAGACAGACAGAAACTTGGGGTGGACTGGATGCTGACCAGCTCTCGGCCTTGCAGAAGCAATGTGGTCCCTCTGTGTTTTACTAAATGTTTCTTTGCAGCATGGGGTTTGCTCCAGTTCCATTTAAAGACAACATAGTGTCATCCTGGGCTCTGAGCAGGAGCAGGACACAGAGGATGCATGCACAGTAGGAATGTAAATATTTTTTACATGTACACCCACAGCCCCAATGTATGCAATAAATACTCAGCATACGCTATGTGCCAGATCAGAGACATAATTATTGATGCAGCAGGTTTTCAGAAAGACACAACAGGGTGTGTGCTTAATTTGGCAATGGGAGCACACCTAAGTGGCCCTGGCGTTTTCAGCTGGGTATCAGACCACTGCCACCCACGGATGCAGCTATTTAATCTCACATCGATGTGTCGGCAGTAACAGAGAGGAAACCAAATGCAGGTATTTGTTTGTCAAGATGGAAAAACTCCAGTGAAAGCTGCAAGGTGCTCCTTGCACACAGGAGTGCTGTAGACCAGTTCTCAGATTATGCCACCCACTACACTTTCTAACAAGACTATTAGGGCTCTGATCTTAATAGCACCTGCACATGTACCTAACCATAGGGATGACTCATTCTGCCAGAGTCAACAGATGTGTCATAGATCCCGAAAGGAGGCAATATCCACACAAATGATTTTGCAAAGCTCTGTGTTCACTTGGAAGGTAGCTCTCATCAGGGAAATAGGCTAAAATGTTTATCTTCTCCAGGCACATTGCAGAGATGCAAATGATTTTGTTGCATCAGCCCACCTCTGAAGGCTGACCACCTGACCCAGTCAAAGTGGACTTGTGCAAAAATTCATAAAATGCCTTTGAGATCTAAATATTCAGTCAAGAGAATACAGGAGGCTGTACTTTCCAAAACTTCCCAAGGAAGGAAATTTCACCTGACAAGAGATACAATTATTGTATAATTCAGTGCAAGTAATTTACTCAGATTTTAAAATACCATTTAACATAGTCCCTCTCAAAAAGCTATGACAATGGCTGGGGTAAACTACTGCCAAACAGCCAAAACTGTCTAAGAGTCAGAAAATAAATGGGCTATTTCCAGTATACCCAGAGGTCAAGAGGAGAATGCCAGAAAACTCTCCTCTGGGTCCAGCCTTGTTTGTGGATGGAAGAATGCTGATCTTCCCTGGTCTGCAAAGGATTGCAAGGCAAAACCAGATGAAAAGGCAATGCAGGCAGAAGTGAAACGCTGCCTAACTCCTGCCAAGTGACAGGGATGGAAAAACATCTGCACTATTCAGGCACACTGGATTTCAAAACTAGCAGTGGAGGTAAGAAAGTGGGTTGGAATTCTGCCTCTCTTGAAGCCACCTGAGTTCATGACTTCATACCACGTAGAAATGCAACTGCCTTCCAGAAATCCGGGCACAAGGACAACCAGAAACAAAAGAACATTTCAGAGGAAATTGCTTTCTATTAACTCATAATTACATAATGCAAAATTAACTCACAAAGGCCAATAGCTTAATAGGGTTCCCAAGAGGGGAAGATGGTTGTATGGTGAATAAGAACCTTCCTCGGTCACATTAAGTATGATGGTTCAAATGCAGAATATAAATTCTTCTGCTGTGAAGCAAAAATAAAATGCCCATTTCCTTCAATAGCTATTACAGAGGGGGTTTTATCCATTTCCACTCAATTTCTGACCAGTGGCAAGCTGCTCAGGTGACCATATGAAATGGCTCCCTCCTTGCACTTTTAGCCACACACAAAATCATAATTAATCCTGTGAATATATTTGGATATGTTGCTGGAATAAAGTATGAAGCCTTCTAGCCACCTTAATCTTCTTCCCAACTTGGATTTTGATTAACTGGAATAAATATTTAATTAGAAAGGCACAGAGATGACCCTCTTTACCACCCAGGCGCTGCCTCTGTAGTCATTGCCCTTTGATGTACAAAGAAAGGGCTTGTAGGACTATCTTAAAACATGTGCAGCCTTTCATTTCTCTTAAAATCGTAGCAAGATCGGGCCCTGTTCACTGCAGAAGCAGCGCAGTGAACGTGGTGCAGAGTGATTCCTGCTCATGTTGGTCAGATATAGGAGAGGACGCTTGCCTTGCCCCCCGGAGCCAAAAGGAGCTCGGGCATTTGTTTCCCAGGTCCCCACGCAAAGCACCGGGCTGGAAAGCTCTCCGTGCTCGCCTCAGAGCTGCCGACTCCTGCAGCCCTCCGTGGGCAGCGGCTGCAGAGGAGCTGCGGTGCAGCCCCTGAGGGGCTCCCGGGCACGGTTCGGGACCTTTCCTCCCGCTGCAGCAATGATGTGGAGCTGACACGAGCGGGGTAACATCGACACACGGCGTGCTGGGCTGCAGCCGGGCATCCCTTTCCTCTCCCCTCCCCTGCAATCTGACAGAGCGCTCAGACACCTGCTTAAAAGTCACCGACCTGTGCAGGGGTTAGGCATGTGCTGAATCAAGGCTTGGGAAGCAGCTCAGCCTATGGGAGACATCTGCTGGAACCGGCACCGCCGCCCTTTCGGATTCCCTCTCCTCTGGGCTTAATTACCGCCTGCTTTTGGCACCAGCACCGTTTGTGCCGTGTGCTCTTTTCCCCGAAGGAGCATTTGCACCTTTACTATATTAATTTTATTCTGAGGAAATCCTAATGATTTCCTGTCGTGCTTCATTCTGATCCTGTTTGCTGTGGGGCTCCTGCTGTCCTCTATAAATATCTGACTCTCAAATCTTTGCAGAAGCGAGCGTGACTGTGAGCAGGGAAGGTGAAGTCAAGCTAAAGAGACCTTCACCAGCTCTAAAAACAGCTGCTGCTCTTGCTGCTGCAGCTGATTTATTCCTCATCTGGAGAACAACAGTTCAGAGCTCAGAATCGTCGTCTTCAATTATTTATTTGGCTGTGCCGGAATTTGGTGAGGTGCTGTATAATGTTTATTGCATGGAAGTGTCGCTCTGAGGGAGGTTTAATTGCTTTAAACGTGGATGGTGATGAGAACGCCTTGGAAAAGCTATTTGCATACATTTTCTCAAATGCCAAATGTTTAACTTCCTCCACGCTCAGGCAGTCTGAGCCCGCTTCCCTGCATTACTCAGCTTTGCTGGGTGCCTCTGCAAAATTAACAACCAGAAATTCCCCAGCATGGAACAAAGGGAAACTCAGGGTTTGAATGTGGGATTATCTGTAACAGCCAAACCAGCAGGACTCTGAATCTGGGGCTGCGAACTCCACACACAGGCCGCCTCCAGCCCTCAGGGCACTGCCTGCTCCCAGTCATTGGCTTGTCTTGCTGACAAAAAGAAAGCAAATTAGTGATTTCAACAATACAAGGCCAGTGAGCTGCCACCAAGGGCAGGGCACACACCTGTGCCAATGCTGCACCCATACCACAGCTCACACCCTGTCTTCTCAGCACTGATTCCAGAAAATGCTCACCAGAAACATCGCTCCAGTGATCTTCATGCAAGGCCATGCACAAATCTCTTGTCCTCCTTTCTCCAGAATTCAAGGGCAAAGTATCTGCTGAGTGGCCTCGCAGGTTACCCAGCTTCAGTCACAACAATCTGGTTTAAACAGATCTTTACTCTGTGGAATATCTCACCCTGCATGGCAGTTCATTTCTGTAATTACTTAATTCTGTCAAGTATGAGCTGTTGACATAAGCAGGACCCTGCATATAGGAGTGAAATAGGTACTGATTTAATGCCCTCTCTGCAAGGGATCATAAGGCATCTGGAAACAACTTATTTCACAAGTGCAGCTATCCCTGAAGATGAGCTTGCTGCCTGCCTGCCTGCCTTTCCCCAGATACCTGCTCTTTTTCAGCCAAGACGTTGAACTTGGAGAGAAGAGGAATTTACAGCAGCCAGGGACGTGCAGGCTGGCCAGCAGCACTGCAGAGCAGCCCCAGCTGTGTTGCCACACAGCAAAATCAGGAAGAACAGTGTTTTTCTGTCTGCCACACAGTCCATGTGCTGCAAGATCAACACCTTCTGGAAGCATCAGGTTATTGTGGAGGTGCTGTGCAGCTGCGTGTGTGTGATGGGTCAGCACCTTTCGAGCGTGGTGGATTTGCTGAGCTTGTACAAACCGTCTACCCAGGAAAGCCATAAAGAAAAGCAGCAGCCCTGGTCCCCACACAGGACAGCAGCAGTTCTGTTCCCCCACAATGCCAAGGTGGGCTCTGAAAGAGGCAAAACATTTCCCAAGGGACACCACGGACCCAGTGTGACAGGGCTGTTTGTGCCATTGGAACAGGAACAGGGGCTGCAATCCACAGTCAGGCTGACCTTGCTCTGGTATTTCCTCTGGGAATCTCAGAATCTCCACTCAAGCCCACACCAGGGTCTGCAGGTGATTGTGCAGTATAACCCTGAGATGTGGGGCAGGGCAGAAAAGGCAGAGCATCCCCAGCCAGTACAGAAATGGTGGAAGCTGTGGCAGAGCGGAATATGATCACCTAACCTGGAATTTGACCAGGACACCAGGGCTCATACTTGCTTCTTAGGAACAACAGTGGACACTTAGTGACCACATAATATAACTGCAGCCAGAAATATTCTACTTGAAAGTCAGGCTGAATTTTGTAAGAGCAAAAGTGGAAGTGATAGGTTTTTTATGTCTTGCTGTCACCCAGTTAAAGCAGTGTAACTCCATGGAATTTAAGTGCCAGCCACACATCCTGAAATACAAGCTATGGGGCTCATTACAGGGTTTCACTGATTATACTACTGGCCTGTGATACAGAGGTGGCCAGCAAAGGTCGCCTTATGGGTCTGCTGACCCTAACTGCTGTGGCCCCAGACGATTACCACCCCATGACTCACTGGAGTGACAGGTGCTCCCTGCATGACCAGCTGGTTTCTGCCAGGTTTGCAGAGTTTCTCATCTTATGCAACCTCCATTAATTATTCACAATGGCCGACTGAGGCTTGCAGGCAAGTTTGCTAAGAACGGTGCCTAGTTACAACAACAAACCAGGCTCAGCCTTGCCATCAGCATATTTTTCTCAGATAAACCAAGAAAAAGATTTTTTTACAGTGTGCAGTTCATTGTACACAACCTGGATTTAAGCTGTTTAGTTTGTAAGGGTATTTTAAACTAAACAAACAGCTTTTTGTTAATGTTTTTCCCTGGTGCTGCAGATTTCTGGGTTTAAAATAGCACGGATCACTTCGAGCCACCACTGCTCTGCTGGGACAGAGGGATGTGATGCTATATATCCCAGTCAAAACTCTGAGACTATGCAACCCTTTTTCAGACCTGAAATTAAATGGAGGTTCAGCTGAAGACTTGGCCCTCAGAGAGCAGGAGAAGCTGCTGGTTACAGCTTCATCTTACCCAACAGCCAGGGACAGCCATGGGCAGCAGCACTACAGGAATGGGCAATACACCCACTTCAGTCTGTGTGCCATGGCTGGATGGATGTAGCAGAGAGAAGGAGCAGCTGGGTCTATCAAAAGAATTATTGCAGGGCTGAAAGGACGTTGGTAGAGACAATCTCTTCTTAGAAAGAGAGGAGTATCCAAGGAAAACGGCCTTGCCAAGGAAAGAAGTCGTTCCCTTGCCCTCAGTATTTGCTCCTTTCTTATCAGGCTCTCCTCCTCCAGCACTGCCAGACTGGGTCTGGCTGGGGCAGAGTGGAGTTTCTTCAGTGGCGCTGATCAGGCGCTGTGGTTTGTAGTTCTGACTAAACCAACACTGGCAACACCCCAGTGCTTTACCCACTGTCCAGCAGGGCTGACACAGCAGCAAGGCCTTTTCTTTTCCACACTCTGCCCCCACAGTAAGCAGGCTGGGGAGGTGAGAGACTGAGGGGGGACATACAGCTGACCCTGAGTGACCAAAAGGATATTCCACACTACAGGACATCCTGCTCAGCAATAAAAGCTCAGGGACAGCATGAAGCAAGAGATATGTTCAAGGTTATGGTGTTTGTCTTCCCATGTAACCTCTATGAGCTTCCCTAGGAATGGCCAAATACTTGCCTGCTGATGCAAAGTAGTGACTGAATTCCTTATCTTGCTTTGCTTGCTTGTACAGCTTTGCTTCATTTACTAAACTGCCTTTGTCCCAACCCACTCCGTTTTCCTCACTTTTGTCCTTCTGATCTTCTCCCCCATCTGACTGGAGGGGAGTGAGCA
The DNA here is from genome assembly GCA_013396875.1 of Vireo altiloquus. Classification (NCBI taxonomy): domain Eukaryota; kingdom Metazoa; phylum Chordata; class Aves; order Passeriformes; family Vireonidae; genus Vireo; species Vireo altiloquus. The sequence goes on from VZRF01013452.1 coordinate 290,762, forward strand.
TCTGGCTGGGTGTTTATAGCCCACCACAGCTAGATAGCTTTCCTTCCATTGTCTTTTCTTTTTCTTTCATAACATATCCCCTCTTTCCTATGAGATAGTTATCGCTTGTGTGGCATTAAATCTTTGTTATTGTTGTTTTTCCATTTTACCTCTCTAAAATCTGCATTTGTCCCCTTATCTATGCTTCAGGATGCAAGAGCCATGTTCCCTATCCAGGGCAAGACAGGCCACAGAGCCCTGGGAAGGGATGTCGCTCTGTGTCCTATGGGTCCTGCATGTTGTGTGTCAAAAGTGATTTGTGAAGTGGGTGCGAACAGGAGCTGTGTTTTATCAACAAAGTAATTGCTGTCCTGATGAGGGATTGCAGAGATAACAGAAGCAGAAGAACATTCTTTTACTTCTTACACTTCAGAGAATGTCCATAAAAACCACCAGCAGCAGCCTCTGACAGGAAGGAGACATGAGAGAGTGTGGTGTACCAAGTAGAGCAGAACATTCAGGTGATTATTTTTCTCTCTGCTCTGACTTTGCTGGGTACTGAACAGAATACTTGTATCATTTCAGCTGTGAAACTTCTCTCCCAGCAGAGGCACCATGGACAAGGTGATGGAGCCTCCCAAAAAATCTAGGTCCTCTGCTTGTATTCCCAACAATCTGCTAAACAGCACTGGGCAGAGGCATCTGGCTGGCTGCAGCAGGGCTCCTGAGCACAGCGGGCTGGAGGCCGGGCAGACCAGCTGAAAAATATGTGTGCACACACTTTGGAGTGCCGCCCCGCATGCCTCCCAGTGCCCCAGCTGCCTTTGCCAGGCCATCCCATTACTGGCAAAGGGCAGAGAAGGCAGGCATCCTTCTTGGAAGGGTCCTGCATCTCCTCTTGCAAAGGCTGGCAGTTCTGGAGGCAGCTTGAGAGCAAGATGCTCGTGTGAGCGTGAGGTGACAAGCCCTGGGAGCGCCCAGCAGCTCCAGGCTACTGCCGCGAGCGAGAAATGCAGTTGTTTGTACAGTTGCTCTCTTTTCCCATTGCCATTTGTTTGTAGACATGTCAGAGCAGATGCACCTCACCAGTACAACAGATACTTGGACTAATTTGAAGCTGGCACCAGTAAACGTAATCCAGCTAACCAAACACTCTGTTTATCAGAGTTGTCACAAAGATTTGTTAATTCCCATTGACAGAAGGGCTTTCAGGACAGTCTGTAATAAGGAAAGAGGAAGAACTTTTAATTTATAGACCAACAAGAATGTAATCCAGAGAATACTGAAGCCTGCCCTTAACAAGCAGGTATTCAGCATTTAAACAAACCCCGGGCAGAAGGCAGGCAGTGAGGAGGTGAGCTGTGCAGGGAGGCAGGCAAGACTCGGGCAATGCCAAACTTTCTGCAGCTGTTATTGGGGTTTCACCTCCTGGGTGACGAATGGCTCCTGTCCGGGGAGCAGCTGCCACCTGCCCACCGAGGGCAAATGTGGACACAACACTTATGGCTCCCCGCAGCACATGGGCCCATGTCCAAGGAATGTGGTGACAACCAGGTCAGAACAGAAAAGGAGGTGGCTCTGCTCACAGTCCAGTGGGGACTGGTTGCCAGAGGAAGCTGCAGATACTAGAAGTTTCCATGATTTTTACATACTGAGGAGTAGCTGGAGAAGCTTTCAGGAGCCAGGCTGCATCTGCTTATCCTGCTCTTTGCCTCCCAGGATGCCTCCTTACAGCCTTTACTGGCTTTGGGTGTTGGAAGAGAGGGCAGTTGGTTGTTTAAATTCTAATTCTGCCCTGACCATAATTGATTTTTCCATTCTTCTTTTTTTTTTTTCTTAATTTACCAATGATGCTTTCTACTGCTGTTGTCTTCTTTCCCTGTTGTTCCCCTACACACACACATACAATGTGCCATCAAATTCTGGGACAGATACACATGCGCCAAATACATAAATATACTCCAGAAACCACACCTGGGGCAGGATGCGGGAGGCTCAAACTTGCAATGCTGGTTTGAAATGAAGCATTGAACAGCCCTTTAAAAAAGAAAGTAGATTGACTTGAGGAAGCCATTCAAGAAGAAATGGAAAAGGATGTTATTTAGTCATCACTGCCTTCTCATGCTTCATTTTGTGAGCATACAGAAGCCCTTGGCCACTGCAGGGAAGAAGACATGGGGCTTGCAGGACCCCCTGGCCCAGTGCAGTGTGGCTGTGTCCCTGGGACTGGCAGGAGATGCGAGTGTGGAGCTGCACCGTGTTGGGCTCCAGCCCGTCTGGCTGGTTTCCTGCAGGGTGCAGAATGGGCAGATAAGTAAGTGGTGTCAGTGAGAGCCATCTGTGCCTGTAAACAAACCAAAACCTCTTTACTGGAGGATTGGGGTAAAAAAGCGGGAACAGGTTTCCCCAGTCTGTTTGAGTCTCAAGATAAAGCGTTGGTCAAAAAGCAGGTGGAGAGGACCCTGTGACATGCTTCCCAGCTCACCTGTTGACTTGCTGTCTGTTCTGGGCCCGTTTCTCCAGCCTCTCTGTGCCTCAGTTTAGGCATTTGTAAAACAGCAATGGGCTCCTGCCCAAGGTTGTCACTAAACATAGCCTATTTGTGCTGGGAGAGTCACGTCATGAGACAGAAGGCCCATCATACACTGCTGGGAGAGGGGACTCGATGAGTCACGGCACAGCACCAGCTCTGAAATTCATGAAATGCCTGAGTTCACAGTCAAAAAAATTCAATGTTTAAAGCAAAAAGCAAGAGAGGAAAATTCCTCTGTGTCCTGTCTCTGGGGTAGCACCTCCTGGCTGTACCTGTCAGTGTCTGAACCATGCACCCAGCAGAGCCTGTCTGTTGGTAAACCAGCGAGCTCTGTGCATGGGGACAGTCCTGTGTCTGCCTACCTGGCAGAGCAGTTGTTGATGTGTGGCAGCGCACAAGCCAGCACAAACAATCATCTCCTGCCAAAAATGAAGACATGAGGTTGGGGTCAGGAGAGCTGCGTTTTCCTGAAAAGTAAACAGGGCTGGAGAAGTTGGCATCGCTTCTCAGCAAGGTGCCCCTCATGCCATCCCCATCCCAGGCAAGGGAGGAGTTCAGTCTCCCCAGCCTGTGTACTCAGCCACTCAGCTAGCTGTGCCAGCAGGTGAGGTGACATTGTCCTCGGGGACACTCCCTCGAATGCCCTTTGGGTCCCTGTTTCCACGGGCTGATCCTCTTTGCATTTCTGGTGAATCACAACCTTTGGTTCCTGGCTACAGTAACACATCTTCCTGGGCACCAGCTACAGCCACGCGATGTGGTTCCTGCTGTCACTGCTTCCTCCTGGATAACCTCCAGATTGAGCATGTCAAAACCAGAATAAACATGCAATGAAAAGCAAACAAACCAAGCATCCAATAGTTTCAAACAACAGATAACAAAGCAACAGGAGAGACATTATCTGTTGAGAACTAGTGCCTGGAATTTGCCTGCCTATGTATTTATTTATGTTTATATATGCAAGTCTGTGTATATATATATGCACTCAAGCATATGCCTACTGCACATAGCTAGAGAACAAGAGAATAAAATGCTATATATGCTAAGGCACATTAAGAAATGGAAAAACAACTTTGTATAGTGAAGGGTCTAAAAGAATTTTCAGCATTTCATCAGTCAGCCTGAGACTCTTACCCATCTATCCCAAAGCAATAAAGCAAATTACACGCTGATGTGTAATTTGCCTCCTTAGTGGCAGCTGAACCTTCACCTGTGTAATAAAGAAATGTCCTGAGTTTAATAACAAAGATCATTCATCTGTCCTGTGAAAGTATGATCAGCTCTCTCAGTCTCAGATTGAGAGAGCGGAGTGGGAAGAGATCCCTTTGCACAGAGGTTGTTCTCAGGCCAGTGCATCTCCCCAGCATTCACATCCCTGCCAAGATCTTCAGCAGCTGTAATGGGGCCAATCCTGGGGGATGCTGAAGCCCCCAAAAGGCACATCTTTTGCAAGCAATAACTGTCCTGTTGGCACTGTGGTGCCAAGGCCATAGCATTCCCTCCTCACATGCAGCCCACAGACATGGTCATTTAAAGGCCACTGCTGATCTGGAGGTCTTAATATTGCTGATTTTGTCTTTGAAAACACTGGCTTATTTTGGATTTTGGCCTAAACTGTATTCCATGCCAGAACCAGGATCTGACTTCAGATAAGTTTATAGCTGAATCCCTCTCCATAACCCAGGAAATATTTTATCCTTACTATGAATCCAAGCTCGGAAGGGAATTGATGTATTTAAACACTTGTAGGAAGTTCTACAGTAAATCTAGCTAAAGCACTTCTACCTTCCCTACTGGCAGTCTCCTCCCACTGTCACTGCACCCCATTGCAGAAGGAAGTTCAGCACTCTGTTTCAGAGAGAATTGACTCTAGGGTAACTCCAACATGCCTGAGATCACCATGTTTGTAGATAATCTAAAAGGCAAACCCAGATGTCTTCAAGGCCAAAGACTGTCATAAGAGCTAAACCAATTCCCTAGAGTAAATCTGGCATGCCCTTGGTCTTTGGAGCCGACAGACTCCACTCCTGGGCTGTAAATTAGCACCTTCCCCTACATTTCCAGCACAAGGTTACAGCTGGTCACTAACTCATCTGTGCCTGCCCTCGATGTTCTACATAGCTATCTATTTAGGCTGCTCTGCATAATTTAAGATTTAAAACCAAACACTATGTTACCTACAGCCACATCATCTTAGATGAGCTTAAACAACTGTGAAATTCCTGTGATCTATTAAAAGCAACATTCAGCGCATGCATTAATCAACAGATGCTCAGTAGCTTTGCATCAGAAAACCACAAGTGAGAAGCAGCCTGAACAGCCTCCTGCCAAAATTATTACTTTCCTTGTGACCAAGTCCTTGAAACACCAAGTGCACCGCGCTGCTGGAGTGGTGCTTGGCTTGGCTCCCTCAGTGGCAGTAAGACGGACTGGCCCCTTGTCACTGGCAACAACAGGTCAAACAAGCAGTGGTATTTCCTGCTGATGAGTCACAGATGAGACACGAAAATCACCATCTCTTCGCACAGAGCATTTGAGACGTTATAATTTGGTATCACCTGTGGTTACTTCACCCAGAGTGTGCTGTGCTGAGCATGTGTGTGCAGCACTACAATTCCAGGAGACACTTCAGGGTAGCTGACCAACTGCTACGTGCTGGTCGCTGCAGTTTCCTGTTCTCACACAGTAGCCTGACCCGGCAGCCCTTGATGCCTCCAGCTGCTCTGATGTTCCCCCCTCCAACAGAGGTCCCTGCGACCCTTGTTCTCCATCTACCTTTTTCCCTTTTCCTGTTTCTCTTTTTCCCTTTTCCTGTTTTTCTTCTTCCCTTCTCCTGATTTTTTTTTTCCCCTTCAGATCCTGGCCTTTGTGAGGTTCAGTCCTGGGTTTGTGTTTATATTGCCAGGCCTCAACTTTCCTGGCTAAAACTTCCTCCCTTCCGCATCCCTTCCTGAGTCCTTCCCATGGCTCCCAAACCCCATCTCTGGTTTCCCTTTGGCCAGGGCCAGCATGCACAGTGAGGAGAAGGTCAGTCACATCCTGAAGAGTTACATCTATACTCATCCCTTTTCTGCACAGTCCCTCATGATTAAAAGCACATGACAGCTAAAAAGCCACTAAAACAGAAAAAGTGTGGAGCTTTCTGATCACGCCAGTTGAAAGATTTATGGAACAAAAACAACACAAAAAATGAGGCTGAGGCCAAGGCCAAAGCCAAAAAAAAAAAACCAAACAAAACAAAAGCAAAGAAATAGCAAAGAAAAAGCAAACCAATAAAATTTCTGGCCTTCTTTCTTAGGCCAGATGACCTACTCATTATGCCAAACACAACTCGAGTGACTAGGAAAGAGAGTTTTAAGATTTTCCTTGTTCACCAGCCTGGTACAGAGCTGAACATTGCTCTGATGACAACGGCCAGAGCCCTTTGCCACTGGTGAAGATCACACAGGACTCCAGCCACGTCCTTTCCCCTGACCAACACAGCTGCCATGGCTCTTCCACCATTGGCTGAATGGATTTTAAAACACCAAGAGTGGACACAGCTACTCCTACCTCAGATCAGCATGGGCACAGCTATGAGGGAGGAGGAGCAGACGCCTGCCATGGCTGCGCAACAGAAGAGGCACTAGCTATGAAGTGCAACAGGAGGGCTTCCTGCTGCACAATAGAAAGAGTTCTTCAGCCTGAGAGCGGTGCAGCACGAGGACAGGTCTCCCAGAGCACCTCCATCCATGGTCCATCCATGGAGTTGGGACATTCCATCCTTAGAGATTTTCAAAATTTCTCTAGACAAGACCCTGAGCAACCTCCTCTGACCTTGAAGCTGGACCTGCTGTGAGCAGAGGATGGACTGGAGCTCTGAAGAGGTGTTTACAATGGTATTTTTCTCTGATTTCTAAGAGGACAGGATAAGGACCTGACAAAGAGGACGGGGCTGCACAGCTGGGAAGCTTCTTCCCGTCTTGTGACCCAGAGCATGGGCCATCCTGCATGGAGGAGAGAGGCACTGTCCTTCTCTGCCACAATCCTGCCAGCTCTCCCTCAATCTCTTTCTATATAACTTCTTGCTTTTTTACTGTGCTTCCCAGAAAAGCAAAGAAAAACTCCAAAAGTTATTATGAACTAAAACCATGCAAATTTGCAGAAGACTAATTTCTTAGAGGCATTCTCAAGGGAAACACTGATGATTTACCTTTTAGTGACCAGCTACTTCCAGGCATCCTTGGCAAACTCTGAATTTTAGCTTTCACAGAAAAAAGGAAGACAGTATTCACAAGGAAATTTCCTGTGTTTCATCAGCTTAAGTGCATCTCATTCTGGACCATGCTTCAGTATTTATGGATGAAGTGTTGTCCAAAATCTCTGCTCCAGTACATCAGGAAAACTGAGATCAAAAAGCAGAAGTGCCTGAGTTTCTGATGTGTTGGAGGCCTGCAGTCCTGCCGTTTCCGCGTGGAGGAAGATGTGCACATCACTCTGGAAATCAGCTTGCACCACTTTGCCAAGTGCCAGTCTCATTTTTCACTGGCACCTGTGAACTCTGAGTCACCCCATGAGCTGTGCCTTGGCTTAAGCCACACACTCTGTCCCAAATGCTACTGGGATGCAGAGAATGAGTTAAAGCAGATGGGGGTTAGCAAACTGCAGATTGTCAGAAATTAGCCAGTGTGGAAAAAACCCTTGGTCATAACTGTAGTAAGACTATCAAAGTAGGTCACCACAAAACCACATCAGGTGAGCAAAGGAGGTGTAGGTTCAGTCTGCTAACACGAAACCAGACGTTCTTCAGCTCTGCCCTGCCAGTAATACAGAGAAAAACAGCTGCTGTCCAGGTCACTGGTTTTAAAATTCAGGCATGTTCATACCTATTTAAGTGGCTTTCACTTTTATGTAAATGAGTGCCAGTGTCTCTGTCATAAATCTGAAATTTCATTTGATTAAGTTCACAGCTGATATTTCAGAGGGCCTTTAAAACAATCTGAGTTATTCAAATCAATATGTGTGTTTGTGCAACTTCCCTTATATTTCCAGAGCTAGTCAAACCAGAAATGAACATAAGTGCATGTGATGCTGTTATACCCTGGCCCATGTCCCTGTGATCCCAAACTTGCACAGACTGGAGGGATGGATGGATGTCTTCAACTGCCTTTTTAAGCTGAAAGCTGCTAACTAGCCTCATTTCTAGGATGCACAGGAGAGTTTAGAGACCCAACCCCAGCAGCTGCCTGGGCCAGGAAGGCATTCGAACTTAGACCAAATAAAGCTAGTCTAAACTTTATTTTAATTTGCTGATTAAAATCGCTAATTAATTACTCACTGATATTTCCTTCAAGTGCATTTTTACACTGGTTTTGAGGCAGTGGCCTTCTGATTCAGCTCACTGGGACTTGTGTGATGCTTTGTTCTTGCTGTGTGGCCAGGCCGTGCCTGGGCGGTGAGGGCCATGGGCCAGCCGTGCCCTCGCACAGGTCTGCTCAGCCAGCGGAAAGGGTTACGGGAGCTCAGGCGAGCAGAACGGGTCTCATTTGAGGAGTCAGGTCCCACTTCCTGCTTTTAGGCACCGCAGAGTAGGCCTGATGTGATGCTTCAGTGCTCTTTCACAGGCTTTACACCCAAACCAGAGCAGCCTTGGAAACAACCCTGAGCCACCATGACCTCAAATGGCAGCTCTGAGAGACAAGGAGCCATGGCGGCTCTGGGGACAGGGAGCAATGGCGGGGCTGGGGACAGGGAGAGATGGCAGCTCTGAGGGACGGGATCAGTGGTGGCTCTGACAGATAAGGAGCAATGGTGGCACTGAGGACAGGGAGCAATGGTGGCTCTGGGGACAGGGAGCGATGGTGGCTCTAGGGACAGGGAGCGATGGCAGGGCTGGGGACAGGGAGCGATGGTGGCTCTGGGCAGGGAGCGATGGCGGCGCTGGGGACAGGGAGCGATGGCGGCTCTGGGGACAGGGAGCGATGGCGGGGCTGGGGACAGGGAGCGATGGTGGCTCTGGGCAGGGAGCGATGGCGGCTCTCCAGTCTCTGCCCTCGCCGACAGGGGGCGCTCCCCGCGCCACCGCCCCCGCGCGCAGCGG
>VZRF01013452.1:299751-353124 GCA_013396875.1 Vireo altiloquus
GTGCGGTGCGGTGGGTGTGGTGGGTGCGGTGCGATGGGTGCGGTGTAGTGTGGTGCAGTGGGTACGATGAGTGCGGTGCGGTGTGGTGGGTGCGGTGCGGTGGGCATGGTGCGATGGGTGCGGTGCAGTGCGGTGTGGGCCTGCAGTCCCCCCGAGGCTCGCAGCCGGTTTGTCGCTGTGCACATGCCGGGTGGGCTGGTCGGGCCCTCGGTGTCAGTCCCTGCATGGCAGCATGGTGGGTGTCTGCAGTGCGTGAAGCAACTCGGCAGTAATCAGCTCCATGAACACGAACTTCCAGTATTTGTCTAATCAGAGACTGCTTTTAAAAAATGACCATAACGAGTTGATCACCAGTACAAGTTCAGTATGATCTGGTGGCTGGTTGATGTGTGTACTTCTGTAGTAGGCCTTATCATGCTGCTCCCATCCAGTGTAATCACATATTATATTTTCCTGACAGGTCTGCAAATGCCACCCATGAAGTCATCAATGCCACCCTCCACACTTTGCTGGCTGCTACTACCAAGTTGGTGGCACCTACACCTCCCAAACCCATCCTTCCAGTTCAGACTGGAGTCCAGGCACAGCAAGAGGAACAGTCTAGTGGCATGACGATTTTTTTTAGTCTTCTTGTTATAGGTGAATAATGAACTGAAAGTCTGTTAATCTCTGTTAATTGTATTCCATGTCTGAGGACATAGGCAAACTCAAAATCGTAGCGGTTTATTTCTCCTCTGGTTGTCTCTGTGAAGTGGGATTTTGGACAGGCACAGGGATTTAGAACATTTATGGTGGTGGGAGCTACTGCTTAGACTGGTGCTTCTTGATTTATTGCCAAAGCGAAGTCTCATTAGGAGAAGTTTGCTTGTGTATTTTAAAACTACTTAAAAGTATATTTTATTCTTTTCTAACACTTTTGAATCTTCTTTTTTTTTCCCTTCACAGCTATTTGCATCATATTGGTGCATTTACTGATAGAATACCGGCTTCATTTTTTACCAGAGAGCGTGGCTGTTGTTTCTTTAGGTGGGTAACCGTGACATTTTTGTGTTAGATTTGTGTTAATCCAGGGGCTGTCAGTAGTGTGCACTGGAGTTAATGCTCTGTGGTGTTAGCCATCACTAGAACTAGAAAGATGCAGCAAACCAGATGCGATGAAGAAAACATCTAATTCATAGAGTTAAATTGATTGGAGGAATAAAGAAATGAACATACATGCAGAGACTGGCCCAGGAAAATGACACCTATAGGGAAGCCACTACCTGAGTGCTTTGGCACCTTCCTCTAGTTTGCATCCTCAGGGTAGGACAAGATGTGCAGCACTCCCAGGTCGCGAGGCTCTGGCCTTCCCTTTGGAGTGGTGCATGTGTTTGTATTGGTCTTGGCAGGATTGTGTCTGAGTGTGGGAATTTATTGTAGCTGGAGGCTGCAGCTCTCCCAAACTTGCCTGGACTGCCAGATCCTTAACTATGCCAGTAGTACCATGACAAGAGCTCTTCCTGTGGCTTGAGCTGTAAGAGTGTCAACCTTCATGGAGATCAAGTGCTTACTTAATTTGGATTAAATTTGGAGTATTCTTGAGCCTGTAGTTTTATGTCAGGGTAATTAATTTATTTGTATGCTGTTGCTCCTGATTTATAATGTGTAAATGAAGGGCAAGTCAGGCCAAATACGTTCATTATTTTCTCTACATGCTGTCTAAAGTTTAAAGAACCTGATCTGAGTGTTCCCAGCACCAGTTTTTCAGCTGTGGCTTGTCTGCAAGATTCTGTGATATTTTTGCTTCTCTTTCTAGTGATGCTTTCACTGACAGTTGTTCTAAAATTACAACAAAAAGACAAAGATGCTTATTTATAATCCTAATGCAGCTCAAAGGACTGTATTACTAGTTGAGCAGGTAGATTTTTGACTATCCTGGGCTAGATTGGTACCTTCTCTCATATTTCTTAATTGTATTTTTACACAGTTTCTCAGTGGGAGCAAGTGAGCTTTCTGGTGCTTGTCAGTACCTTATGCTTTCTGGAAAACAGGGATCTTCTTGCATCCTGGGTGTTAGAGCCAGAAAATCTTAGTGCTGTTTCTTGGCAGAAAGAGAAGCATATTTTCCAGCAGTGTGACTCCCTGGTTTTGTAGATAACTGGATGTGGTGGAGGCCACATCATATCTCTCACGCAGTAGGTTTTGGAGGTTCAAGCAGCATTCACTTGCAAAGCCCTGTGTGAATGTCAGTGTTTCTGTTCAACTGAAAAACAAACAGGTGGGTAAGGATCTTGTCCTAGTGCTGGGTGTTGCACACACCCCTCATCTTTATAGCAGCAAAATCCATCAGGCTTTGGTGCCTTTATGGTTCTTTACGTGACACAGATTAGAGCTGCTGCAGCTCATCCTGACTCACTTTGTCATCCTCACAGAAACCACCCAATGCTTGATTCACTGTTGACACACTTCTCTTTCCCTCCCTCCTTACATTATTGCCATGGACAAGTGAGATGTCTTGTGAATGTGTCTCCCAGTGTCCTGAAAGGTGCCAGAATGCCATTACTGTCCCTTCAGTATCCTTCCCCCTTGTACACAAAAACCCAAGGTGTCAATTTGGCTTCAAGTCGGGTTAGTTACGGTGGCTGTTAAATAGCTAATCTAAATTTAAACTTAATCCCCACTATAAAATGCAGCAGTATCGTGGTTGCTCTTGCTGGCATCGTTTTGGATTTTCTTTGCTATCGTTCTGTGTATCCTGGGCAGTGTGGAGCAGAGCTGTTGGGCCGACTTGTATCTGTGCTGCTGCTGAGCTGTGCAGAGCAGCAGGGGCACAGACATTCTCCTCTTTCTCTTTCTTGTTATCGGCATCTCAGCTGCAGGAGAAGGGTTTTAGCTGTTGGATTTAGTATTGGTATGTGCTGTGTTCCTGTGAGCCCCAGCAAAATCCTGTTCGAGAAACAGGAAAGCTTCTTGCCAGGACTGTCACTGCTGCTCAGGGTGGGTCAGAGGGAGCAGTGCTGCATCTCTTGTGTTCTGTTTAGAGGCTGTGCAGGAACTTGCTCAGTTGGGTTTTGGGGTGAGCCGCAGCAGTCTGTCCCCCCAGTGAGGTGGCATGATACCAGCAGATGCAATTCCTGTGAGTCAACAGGGTGTTATACCCAGGAGCAGCCCAGGTAACAGATGTCCTGTGTCATTTCAACCTTATTTATTTAGTTTATAGACTCAGTCATATTTAAAGTACTCTCAGCCCTGGTGACAGGACTCAGCACCTGTATAATCACTGGAGTTGCCAGCTCAGTGCTGCTCAGTGACCCTGGTCCTGGTAATGCTCTGCACAGCTGTAAGAGCACAGCTTGAGTTTCAAGTATCCAGTTTTGTCAGCAGTGCCAGAAGTGAGGTGTGTCCTGGTTTGGTTTGCAAATTAAGCAAATATTCTCAGGAAGTTATTGAAGGCTAATAAAAGTGGCAGCAGAGAAGAGAGGTATGATGTTCACAAGTGTTTTTCCTCCCATTGTCTAAGCTGCTCTGAAGCTTTATTGTTTCTTGGGGGTGTGTCTCTGCTGGTGGACAGGGGAAGTGCATTCTCTTAGGCTGGATTTTGATCCTCATCCTTAGAAGTTACAGGAATTTTGTTGGTAAAAATAGTTGCCAGAAATGCTTTTTATCTTTGATTTGTTACTGAGTTTTAACATGTTCTCAGGAAAAATAAATGTTGGTTGCAATAAGAAAATGCCCATAAAATTATCTAAAAAATGAGGTATAGATTACCTCTTACAGACTTACCCTTCTAATTAGCCCCTTGACAAAACAGACCTGCCTGATTTAATAGAACCAGCTGATCAAAAACTGCGTTCATTCATTTAGTAATAAAGGAAGAGTAGTTTGTAAATGTATGTGGCATGTGAGTGGCTGTATCTGCATTCTGTCCTTCAAGGAGCAGCAGACCTTTGATGTTCCTTCATTAATGTTTTCCCCTTCCTTTCCATAGAAACCATTTCATGGAACAATTATTTCTACCCTCTGGGACTGATGCCTTCACAGATTTTTGTATAAAAGAAGGCTTAGGCCTCATGGCTTTGTGTGTGTGACACATCCATCAGGAGTAATCCATGTGATTCTATTTGTGAGACTCTTTTGTTAGCTACAGCATGAGAGGAGGTCTCATGAGTTACAGCAAAGCATGCTTAACATGAGTTACAGCAAAGCATACTTAAAGCTTCTCAGACACTTTATACCTTTCATTTGACTTCTGTGTCCCAGTGTTTGACTGTGAAGTCTCCATTCTGTAAATAATAAAACACAGCTAAGCAGAGACACAGATCTGAAATCTGACTAAAGACAAGTTCCCTATAACTGCCTGAAAACAATTAACGGCAGGTCAGGAGTTATCTTCATGACTTCCAGAAGAAATCTTGTTACCATTTTGTGTCTTTATGTTTGAAGATGTGTAGGAGGAAAGAGTACGATAACCTCTAACCATTGAGTTTGCAGTAGCTGTGATAAAATTCTTTTATATTTGGATTATTTCTACATGAATTAAACAATGTGTAATTCATTTGGAAAATAGTTCTGACAGGGTCTGCACCCTGATCAGAATTTGTTGCCTTCTTCATTGCCAGAAAGTGCTATGATTTCATTCAAACAAAATTCACTTCTGTGAAGAAGACTGATCTCATTTAAGCTGCTTTAACTGGAAATACTATTGAAGTGACGTGAAGCACAGATGCCTAACTCATAACTTCCTCATTCTTCAGCAAGAAAGGTGGAATTTTATGTGAGTGCAGCTTAGCTGAGAAGTGGTTTCAGTAGTTAAGCTTGTTATCTTTCTGAACCAGTGAGCATCATACTCTCAGTAGGTCTCTTTGGAGCTGGGATATCCCAAGAGACAATGTGTTGTGCAGGGAAACTCTGGAAGTATGTAGTCTGTTGGAAACTGGGTATTTGGGTACTAAACCCAAAACCACTCAGTGTTTTCATGGCTTAGGAGTGAAAGACTTACTTGCTCCACTATGTTTTAGCTTGTTTTCACTTCTAAAACTTGGAGAGTTGATAAACAGTGATGTGTTTTGTGGCTATTTCAGAATGTTTTCTTATTCTCTCCTAGGTATCCTAATGGGAGCTTTTATAAAAATCATAGAGGCTCAAAAGCTGGCCAACTGGAAGGTATAGTTGTAACAATTAATTTTTGATTGTAGAAGAATCCCTAAATCTTATAAAAAAGGCTTTGTAATACTCGATGTTTTAGAGGGCAAGTCCTGGCAGAAGTTTCTGCAAGAGCTGAAGTCTACATTGAAGCAAGGATTTTGTCTCCTACTGTTTATCCACATTATCAAAGCAATGAACTCTTCGCTATTCCTACTTTAATTTAAAATCTTGCAGCATTTAAACTGTTTGTTTCGTAGTTTATTAGATCAGTGAGCTGATTGAAGTCACAGTGATTTGAATTGCCAGTTCTAAACAGGATTTATACTGGCCAGCTGAAAATCTTGGTCTGAGTAGTGAATTTTAATCCTAGCTTACAGCTTTATATTTCTTGGCAGTTATTGCCCTAAAGGAAGATCTTTCTCTCCTTAGTTGAAATATGTTAAAATGCATAGATTTTCAATCTGATGTAGCTCTTGAACTACATATTATACTTCTTTTATTGTCAACTAACTACACTGGTTCTGTGTACACTTGTTTAAACACATAGCTCAACAGTCATGTCGTATTATTTCAGTTTTACGTATGAAGTCATTAGAAACAGTGGGGGCTGCAGTAGTTAGTGCTTTTTCATTCCTGATTTGTGTCAACTGGATTTGACTTAAAATTGAAAGTCATTTAAATGGCCACAACATCAGCATTGAAGTATTTTCTTACTGATTAAATAAAATAATCTGAGTAAGATCATGTATGTAAGAGGGAAAAAGAAAGCTTCATGCTCTGATTTGAACACTCGTTCTCTAAACACGGGAAATACTAATGCTGAGTCACGTGGGGGTTTTCTGGGAAATGTTGGTCACATCTTGGGAGGCATCAGGGAGCTGTGCTTGCTTGTGTTGTCAGCCAAGGTGAAAGACCACAGATACCACGTTATTATTTGCTTATTTAAGTTACTTTCACTGTAATAAAGCTTCGGTTTTAACATAGGTCGTTGTGATTTTAGATGTGAAATTTTCTAATCAATAATAATTATGGACTTTATTACACGGTTATAAATGGTTCTAAATATACTAAATACTCTCTGTTTATCTGATAAGATAAAATACTTAACTGTAGGCTATATCCCTGTACAAAGCAAATCTTGGATCATATCCCTGCCCTAAAAGCTGTAATGTAATTTCTAATGATCACGCCTTACTAAGTGTTTGTTCAGGTTTACCCCTAAGACCTTGTGCTTGCTGCTGGTTCTTGGCTGGCACAGCTGATAATCAGAGTCCTCATGTTTTATTTTCCCCTGCTTCCATGCAGCACAAACACAGTCCTTCCTTTCCATTGTTCTCACTTCCTTGCCCAGCTCTGGTTTAGGGGGCTTTTAACAAGTGTAGTGACTCAGATCTGTGGGTTTTGTTCTGGTGCAGTTACTGTGCTGACAGAAGCAGGCAGTGTCAGCCATCATTTACAGGATTGTGCATGCACAATCACAGACTGGAGCATTTCAGTCTAAAGGATGAGTTTTGTTTTCTAAGCCCCTCAAATCCTTTATGGTGATTATCACTGGTACAGGCAGCAATGAGACTTTAAAGACATGAGTACCTCTGTTTTGAAAGCTGATGTTTGAACAGAACGGTCCATCAGCTGTTTAACGTGGATTTAAACTCGTTAATTGGTGCTTGCAGAGGTGACAAGCTCTACCATGTTCAGTGCTGGGGGGCCAGGAGGGAGTAAACAGGTGGGTAAGGAGGCTGGTCCCATCAGCTGGGACTCATTTGCCTTCTGTGCTTAGTCTGCCAGCAGAAAAACCAGGGTGCCAGGCTAGGGGTACAGCATGAGCAGTGTTAGCCAGGGAATGAGATAAGTGACAAAGACTGAGGACATAAAAAAATAGCATCTTACCTCATGGTGAGTTCCATTTATATCACTGTGATGGCAAAAAGGAGCCATCAGAATAGCACCATTCAATTCGGGCAGAAATTACATTTGCTGAGAAGAATGCAGCCTCAGACCCCTCAGGTGCTGTGTCACCTGAGCCTGGTCACCTGCAGGGGCACGGGGCTGATGATGTGATTGCCTCTTGGCAGGTGATGAGTTTTCCAGTGAAACTGCTTGGTCCCAGCTAACCTGTTCTGTTCAAGCAGTGGCCAAGAGGTCACTGTTCCTTGGCAATCCTCACAGATTTCCAGACTCTCAGATAAAGTGGGAATACCTTTTGTGGAAACAGGAAGATTTTTCTTTTACCGTAAATAACCTGTTTTCTATGCAGCTTTTTTGGAGACGGTAATTTAAAATAAGTAACTCCTAGATTCCTGTCACTGGGTTGAAAAAGTACAGTAGAAGTAGCAGCCCTGGAATAGTTTACTGCTCTTTAGTCTTCTACTTCATGATAAGAAGGGAGAAAGATTTTTAATTTTCCAACACTATTTTTTTAATAGCTTTTCTTTTGGAAGACTTGGTGTTATTTCAATAGTGATAATATCCCTGAAATATTTTTTTTTTCAGGAAGAAGAAATGTTTCGCCCAAATATGTTTTTTCTACTTTTGCTTCCACCTATTATATTTGAATCTGGATATTCACTGCACAAGGTCAGTCCCTGCCAGACGCTTGTTTTGGATGTTGAGGTTTTGTTTGGAACAGATTCTGCTTTCAGTTATCTTCATGAACCTTAGGATAATTGGGTTAAATTCCATTATATTAATCATTAGGGAATTGAGAGTGCAAAATTTAAGCCTCTTCAACCCAGAGTGCAGGGAGTGTAGCTTGTTGCTGATAACAGTGCTGGCACGGTGTCAGGTATGGCACAGGTGAGGTTTTCCTTGGCTGGAGAGGTTTCTTACGTCACCAGACCTGTACAAGGGCTGGTGTGAAGGAGGAGAAGTGGGAAGGAGTAGGATCAGAAGTGGGAAAGGTGGGGTCACTCCACAGCTAAAGAAGGGGAAAATGTGTGCAAGAGTTCTGACCCCTTGCTGGGGGCCCGTGTTTGCGTGGGCATTTCTCCCAGCACTTGTCCTGGCCGAGGGGGTTTGGTGCTCCTGTGTGCAGCCTTTCTGCTCCAGCTGTGCTGCAGGAGGAGGAGGGAGCAGGGCTGTGCTGGTACCGGGAGCTGGCACCAACACTGGAGATCTTTTCTTACAAAATCACAAGGAATGGACCAGCAGCTGGGAAGTGCAGAAGCCTTTTTCATGTGCTCTGTTTCCAACAGAGGGATTAACTTATGCTTTTGCCAGGTGGGAAATATGTTAAAGTGCTGGTGAATATCCAGCTGTTTGCCTGAGGATTGGATTGCTGTTATGGTGCCAGACTGGGAATCAATCCTGAGTATCAGAGGGGATTGCTATTGTCCTCAAGAGAGCAGCAGTCTCTTTAGGCAGGTGGTGTGGATGTGTGTCCTGGGGTACCTGAAACCAAGCTAACGAGCCTTTATTATCGGAAACCCAGTTGTGAATTAGAATCTAATTAAATGCAAACCCAAACATGAGTTTTCCCTCAGGTAATTTTTACTAATTTACTTATTTTATTACTGTGTTCCAGGGTAATTTTTTTCAGAACATTGGTTCCATCATTCTGTTCTCAGTATTTGGCACTGCAATATCAGCTTTCATTGTAGGTGGAGGAATCTATTTCCTGGGCCGGGTAAGACACACTGCTTTGAAGCACTTAAGTTTATCTGGCTTTTTATTTGGAAGTCCATTTTTCAAGAGCAGACAAATACAGTGAAAGTGAATTCCTGGGTCACAAAGTCCAGTTCCCTGCTCTCACAAAGGCAGTGTTATACAACCCCTTCCTCTCCTTCCCTGGAAATACTCGAAAGCTCTCTGGACATGATCCCAGGTACCATGTTCCAGGGGCCCTGCAGAGCAGGGAGGGTGGAGCAGGACCTCGGTGGTCCCCTCCAGCCTGAGCCACTCTGTGACACAGCATGTTCCATGTGAAAAGCAATTAACACTGAGTATTACTTTTTGGTAACTTTCTCAATCTTCCTGTTGGAAGGCTGTTCCAAAACCTGTGTTCTCCAGAGCCATCTTCTACTCTACAATATTAAATTTCTTTGTTCTTCTCTCAATATTGGTTTTTTTTTGCTTCTGTGGTTTGCTGTTTCCCATTGATTACATGTAGACACAGATATTTATCTTTTCTCTCAGACTTCATACTGGTAGGCCAAGCATTCTATACTTTCCACTTTGCCACTCAGATTTCTCTTCTTTGAATATCTTAGTTACTCTGCACACCTGACTCTGCCCTAGTTCCCTGATCTTGGGTGACCAGAATGGTAGCAGTAGATCACTGTTGGAGGGCAGTGTTAAACTGGATAACATCACTACTGTGAATTTTTCTTAATAATTAACTCGGGATTTGATGAATAGTTTGGTTTTTAAAAACAGCAGAACACCACAGTTGATTGTGATTATGTTCTACCTATTCTTTCAGGCTGATGTAATTTATAAACTCAACATGACAGACAGGTAAGCTCTTGGGGAAATGATGTAGTACATGAAATGAAGCTTTCTTCAGGATAGCTGTAGGCGGGAGATGCACTGCAGTTGGCCACCTCCTTTGGTTAGTGTTTAGATTGATGAGATACAACATAGTGTATGAAACTTAAGAAATAGATGGAACACTTCTATACCCCGTTTATTATGCCCTTATTTATAAATAGTATTGTATTATTTCCATTCTATTTCATTCTAGTTTCTCTAGACAGATACTGGGTATTTTAACCAAACTTTAAGATTTGTGAACTTTGATTAGTTGGTATAATTAATATATGTAATAGGGGTATAACTTTCCTGTCCACATCTTCTTTTAAAAGACAGAATAAATTATTTCAGTGTCAGTAATGAAGATTTTTTCAAGAACTTGGCAAGTGGCCAAATTCTTATGACCAGGAAGAGAGTACAACTTATCCCTGTGTAGAAAGTGTAACACAAATGGGCTTTGTTACTGTTGTTCACATAAGTTACTAAGTAGATATTTTTCTTTCATCTGATTTCCTCTTTTGTGTTCTCCCAGTTTTGCATTCGGCTCTTTAATATCTGCAGTTGACCCTGTGGCTACTATTGCCATTTTCAATGCCCTTAATGTGGATCCTGTGCTTAACATGTTGGTTTTTGGAGAAAGTATTCTCAATGATGCAGTCTCAATTGTCCTGACCAAGTAAGTGCATTGGAGCCACACATATTTATGGAAACAGTAACTACATTGTTTTCTGTTAGTTTTTTGGAAGTAATTCTTCCATCTCCATTTGGAACAAATCATGTATTTCTGATGTAAAGCTGAATCTTGTATGGTGCTTCTGTGTAAAAAGCAATCCATAACATGAACTGCACAGGCAGAAGCCAGTAAATGGTTGCCTCATTACCACTACCTCACTGCCTTATCTCATTGGCCCCAGATAATTGAATGCTTTCTAATTCCATTCATTATCAGCTCTCCTTCCAATGAGGGTCCTGACAGCAGGAACCCCACGAGTCACCTATGAGGCTTGGCACAGAAATATGCACCTTGCAAAGAGCAGCTCAGTCTCTGTGCTACTGGCCCCTGGGGGCATGCACCAGCATCCATGCAATGGAGTTATGTTTATGTTGGGGCTGCCACAGGAAGGAGGAACATCCAATATCCTTTTCTTTTGCCCATGATAATTCTTTGGGGCTGAAGGAGTAAAAAATGGGTAGATATATCTTCATGTTACTGCTGAAGCTGGTAGATGTGGCTGTGAATATACAGAAGGAGCAGCTGTACCAAGAAGGCAGTGAAGTCAAAGTCATTTTCTAATGAACTAATTGCTTTTACTACAGTTGTGGTGCTTTCAGGGAAGACCCTGAAGGCTAAAAGCAGCCAAAAGGAACACTGGTTAGTATCTGTGTGTTCTTTGCACAGAATTTCCATGAAATAGATTCCTGAAATTCAAAGAGGTTTCTCCCCTTTCCTCCTAAGAGCTGCTTTGTTTTCCTTCCGTGACATTCTTGTCTCTCATCCACACCTAAATATTTGATGAGAGTTCTTCCTGTTCATTTGTTCTTCTCGGAGGATCACATGAGTTTTTACCAGTGTAAAATGTGTTTTCTTTTCCTTTTCAAAGTTTGAACATCGTTTTGAAATACTGGGCATTGCCATAGCCTATTTACGCCATTCTGGGATTCTTCAGAGGAGCAATGCTGGATTTTTAGCAGAATTAGGTTTCCCTTTGGGGATTACACTAAGGCTTGATTTAACATCTTTTGACATTCCTCTTGTTATATATATCACAGTAAAAGCCTTTTAAGAGTGGTAGCAACAAAGAAATGGGAGTCTTTTTTGTTGTTATGCTCAAAAGATGTTTGATATTTTTGGATACAGGCTTAGAATGCATAACCGTTTCTTTTTATTTCTCTTTTTAATTGTATCTAGCACAGCAGAAGGTTTGACAAGGGAAAATATGTCAGATGTAAGTGGATGGCAAACCTTTCTACAGGCACTGGGATACTTTCTCAAGATGTTCTTTGGCTCTGCAGCACTTGGCACACTTACTGGTCTTATTTCTGCATTAATATCCTTTTTTAATTTTGGTGATACATATGTATGCATTGCTATACAACTGCAACATACTAATAGTATTTTTTCTCATCTTCTCCAGCATTTCTTAGAGGATATTTCTTATTAGGCATTATTTTGTTTTTATGTTAGTGTGCATGGATGTGTATTAAAAGTGGCATCAAATTTTTATGAACATAATTAAGGTCTGAAATGTTGTATAATAGTTTGTGTGCATTGGAGTGTTATAAGATATGGTAATTGTTTTGTAAATTCAAAATATATTAATTCCATTTCAATTCCAATCCATTTTAACTAGCATATGCCTGCTTTTTTACATACATAAAACAGTTAATTAAAAAGAAAAAAAGCTGCTTTTCCCGAGGGCCTTTGAGTCAGCCCAGCTCATTTGTCCCTGTGGATCATGTGCAGGCAGCTGAATGCAGACACTGTTCTGTTTGGATTTACCCTGGGTTATATTTTGCCTCTTCCACTTCCATGAATTGGTTGCTAAACAACCCAGGAGCTCCTGTGCTGAGATGGGGAAGGCTGTTTGCTGTTGCCCAGACACCTTTGTTACTTTTTGGGCTTGTTTAATGCTAGCTCTGACTTCACTGTATGAGGTCTGGGCTGTACAACAGTTGCTCATGTCAGCTGGGACACGCTGCCAAACACTGTTTGTAAACAACAAGAATAGAGTGTTTGATTAAATACACACATATTTCCCCTCTTGGTTCATCAGCCTAATTCAAGAAACTTTTAAATTATTCCACACATCACAACAAAAGAGGGAGACAGATGTTCAACACTTCTTTGACTCCTATATAAATGATACTAAATCAAAGAGAAAAGTAGCTTATTTGCCCTTTACAGTTACTTGTGCCTCAAGAGTATTTGATTTACCTGTTGTCATCAGTCTTGTAGAGGCACATCAGTAACAGATCTTTTTTTGTCTCTAGCTCTGTCTTCTGACAGACTTCTACCAGCAGTAGGTTCTATTAGAAACCTTCATCATATAAGAAATTACTAATCTTTCCATACTTGAGCTGAAGGCCAATGTGTAGATTTTATTTTATTCAGTGGAGAAGCACATTAAGCATAATCATTGTTTTGTAATGGAATGAGCACATAAAAATATATCTTCGATTTATTTTTTAATATACTTTTTCCATAACGTTTCCATGTGTACGTCCTCAAGCACATTGATTTACGGAAGACACCTTCCCTAGAATTTGGGATGATGATTATCTTTGCATACCTTCCTTATGGACTGGCAGAAGGAATCTCACTCTCAGGTGAGTAGCAAAAATGAGTTCTGACCACAGTGTTTGATATGTTAAAATGTTTATATTGCTGTAGAAACAAGTTTTGCCTTGTGAGAAGATGACTCTGGAGGGTCTCAGCAGTAAATCCTTGCATCCTGTTCTGCTGACTGCCACAATGTTGCCCACAGGTATCATGGCAATCCTGTTCTCTGGCATCGTGATGTCTCACTACACACACCACAACCTGTCCCCGGTGACACAGATCCTGATGCAGCAGACACTCAGAACTGTTGCTTTCATGTGTGGTAGGTGCTACCTGCTGTTAAATCTGGTATTAATAGTTTAAAATTTCATTTGCATGGAACAGTGATTCTGTTGGGAGCAGCAGAGGTGTGAATTTGCATCCAGGCATTTGTGTGTCAGTGGTGCTTGTCTTTAAGAGAAGAATTCCCGAGAGTGGAGGCTGGAAGGCACTCAAAAGTCACCTTTCCTGCCACACTGGATGAAACATACAGTAAATCTCTCTTCCATCCTGCAGGCTCCTGCTAAGATTTGCCATAAGATTGATGACCAAGTAGAGATCTTTGACTTGTGTATTCCTCTGGTCTGTTTTTAATTCTAGGAGATGGGGGTTGAATGTTTGGTTTATTTTTTTTTTTTAAATTTTTTTATATAAAAAGCTACTTGCAAAAACAGTAACTTCACATACAGAGAAGTTTTTGGAAGTACAAGCAGCTCAAGAGTCCTTGAGCCTTTCCAGTTCCTTTTCCAAACCAAACCTTTGAAGAAATTACATATTCCTGTATTACAAACATGTTCCTGATTTCTGGGGGCTGCCATGAATGAATTCTGTATTGTTTGCAGCAGGGTGCAGCTCAGGGAGTGGTTTTGCTGCAAACTGAACCACTCCTTACTTGAGCACCAGCAGCTCTGCAGGGTTTGGTCAGGAAATGCCATTTTATGTACTGTATGTAGTAATTAATAATAGGAGTAAAAAAAGTTTTCTAGAACTGTTTATTTAAGATGTGATTTCTCTTTTTCAGAAACGTGTGTTTTTGCATTTCTCGGCCTGTCGATTTTTAGTTTTCCTCACAAGTTTGAAATGTCCTTTGTCATCTGGTGCATAGTAGGTATTTACTTTCTTCCATACCTTTTTAGATGCATTTTTTGTATTGGAAAAGGGGGAAACACCTTAGAGTTAAAGGATTTTAGAATAATTGTTATGATTTATAGGCTTTTATAAAAATACTTCTGTGTTGCACAAAGTTAATGCTTCCTAGTCGCATGAAATTATTCTTCTTGGTCTCAGCACAAATACATCAGTCTTCTTTAAGAAATTCCCATCAGCTGGCATTTTGAAGCCCTTCTGTATAAGATAAGTAAAAACAAGGAAAAGATCCTTGCTTGTTTTGACACTATTAGAAATGGCAAAAGATGTTGAGATTATTATTCATAACCATTCTGGTTATTTTACCAGAAAACAATCGTGAGTTTTTACCTGTCTGTGGATTCCCACAAACGATCTGTTTGAATGAGCAGTTCATAGCAACTCCAGTGCAAACCAGTATCAAACTCTGCTCTTTTCATCTCCCAGCACTGCAGCTTTTGAGTCTTTCTTTCTCACGTATCTTTGCAGTTTGTTTATATAAACCAATTTAGTTTGCATGACTTCTGCCCTCTGAGTTCTTCAGAGGAAGTCCTTACTCAGGCCTTCCTCAACGTCTGTTCATTCTCTGACTCCTTTCCTAATTCTTTGTCTTTAAACTCATTTAAGCTAGCATAATGCAGTGACACTGAATTATGTTTCACGAGGGGGTTGCCTCCATCTGATGCCATTATAATGGTTCAATATCAGCATGAAAAGTACATTCCCTTTTGCAGAGTCCAGCGAGGGCAGTGTGGATCCATTTCCAGTTGTGTACAGCAATGTACGCTGGCCCATTTAGTGCATGGTTCAGGGGAAGAATTGTTATCTACAACTTCCAGATAGGGATATCAGCACAGGGAACTGTTCTGCCTGCAGTACACCCAACTTCCCTATCTAATATGTATCTAAGGTGTGACACTGCCTTCTGTGTAGCATTGCCCTCTCAGGCGTAATGCAAATTGTGTAATTTGGGGGTGATTCATAAAGGAAAACAGCACAGAGCTTCAAGGATCCTGCTGACTAATTCTAGGGTATTTGCCTTATCAAGGTCTGTTTGTAGTGGAGCTTAAAAACAATGCTCTGAGAAAACCTTGCCTTTTTCTGAGTTAAAGTTTTCACTGTGTTTGTTAATTGTTTTCCATTAAATCAATAGTCCCTTTTTTTTCCTTTTCCGCTCTCAAAGTGTTGCTTCAGTGTGGGGTGTGTTTTACTGCCATACCTAGGGAAGTGTTGAGAAACAGGCTCACGTGCTGTTTGTTTGGCTTCTGGCCTTTCTGAGCAACTGGGCCACAGGGAGACAATAGAAATACCTTATTGCCTTGTGGCTGCTGTGCCAAGGGAATGATTAAAGGAGCTGAAGTGACTGAACTGAGGAGCACTTTTACCCAAAGTAATTCTTGGTCTCCCTGGAATGCCTCCTGGGTTCCATTTATTTATTATAAGTGAAGCAGCCTGGTCTCCATCAGTGACAAGTCTGATTTAGTTTCTGTTAGGCAGACAAAATGTTTCAAGAGTAAAATTCCACAATGTCCTGTGCTGAGGGGTTTCTCTCTATTTATGGAGCAGCACACCTGCCTGTCAGCAAAAAGAGCATATTCACCTTCCCCTATAAAACCAGCTGCAACTGGGGCCTTGTGGATGTAACACATCGGATGGTCTTTTATTTCTGTTTTTCAGGTGCTGGTTCTGTTTGGTAGAGCAGTGAATATTTTTCCACTTTCCTACTTACTCAACTTTTTCCGTGATCATAAAATCACTCCCAAAATGATGTTTATCATGTGGTTTAGTGGTAAGTTAAAGCTCAAAATACTGAGAACCAGAAAAAATGTTTTACCTCTTCCGTTGTGTGGCCCACTCTATGAGGAACTGGTTTTTCATTGCTTGAGCAAAACTCAACTGAACATTTGCACTATTCTGAAACCCAAGTGCAGCAGAAATGTTCTCTTTGCCCTTTGCGCTGGAGGACTTTGCTCTGGTGAGCTCCACGAAAGCTTTTCTGCATGGAGGCTGCTCGTGTCTCTGGGCCTAACAGCTTCTCAGTTTGAACACCAGTGTCTGAAGTGCTCAGACTTGTTTTGGGGTGGTCACTAAGTGATAGATAATGGGCATGCCATAGGATTGTAAAAACCTTTTGAAGGGGGAGAATTGCTGTAGAGTTCTCCAGGCGCTCAGGAGCGGTGTCACTGTTGATTGACTCTCCCTTGATGCCCTGTTCTCTCCCTGAGGATTACGTGGTGCCATTCCCTATGCCCTCAGCCTCCACCTGGGCCTGGAGCCCATTGAGAAGCGGCAGCTCATCGGCACCACGACCATCATCATCGTGCTGTTCACCATCCTGCTGCTGGGAGGGGGAACCATGCCCCTCATCAGGCTCGTGGACATCGAGGACTCCAAACCACGCAAGAGGAACAAGAAGGATGTTAATCTCAGCAAGACAGAGAAGATGGTTTGTTTGGGGTTTTCATTCAGAGGATCACTGGGGTTTGGTGGGGAGATTTTTTTTGTTTAAACGTTTTTCAGGACTAGTGCGTAACTTTTTACTAAAAAGTAAGATTAAGGCAGTAGAAAAAACAAAGGTAGTAGGACAAAGACAAGCAATATAATTTTAAAATATCCCAAAGACAGAGTTTGGTTAGTGTTTACACAAAATATGTGTTTGGACAAGGGGAGGAGAAATAGTCTCTTCATTCAGTCTAATTATAATTGATCTATATAAATTAAAGTAACCCTTGCAGAAGCATAAAGCAGATGATAGAGGATTGAGTCATACAGAGAGAAAGTGGTTGGTACAGTGTGAGACAGAAGTTAATCATAAACCTCAGGTGGAAATTATTTTGAAAAAGTCAAAGGCCATGAGAAGATGGTAACAACAGCCCTCTCTGACTGGACCTGATTTTAAAGTAATTTCTGGCAAAGCAAGAGGTCTGACAAAACCAACAGCCACTCTGGAACCTCTTGTGCAAAAGACTGGAGAGTATAAAGTATCACAGGACATGTTTTGCCTGTTTTTCCCTAAACCATTGAAGAGTATATGCAGGGTATTGTTCTGTAGGATTTTAAGATCATTTTCTCTGCATGAGGTTGATCATAGTCTTTAGAATTACCTTGCACTGTCCACACAAGGAAGTGCAGGAAGAGTGCAAGGACAGGGCGTGTTGGACACGGCTTGTTTTCAGTGGCACAGTGACAGCAGTGGTGCTTGCTGGATGAAAGCATTGTCCAGCTCACAAGAGAAAACCTGCACAGTAGAAACCTGTTCTCAGCAATAGCGACAATACAAAACATGGAATATTTGAGGTCTTTTCCCTTTCAGCATGGAAAGGGAAGCTAAGTGGCTCTGGGATTTGATGGCTGAACAGACTCATCCAGCCCCAAGCCCTGCAAGGCTGCAGTGGGGATCATTCCCATATTGTTCCAGCATGGCAACTGGTTGTGATAAGGGAGACCACAGAGCAGGGGCTGAAGCAAGGTGGTGGGATGACTGCCACTTCTCTTGGGTTATTCCAATATTTGTGATTTTTCTAGGGAAACACTATAGAATCTGAGCATTTATCAGAGCTCACAGAGGAGGAATATGAAGCCCAGTACATAAAACGGCAGAACCTCAAAGGGTTTATGCGGCTGGATGTGGAGTATTTGAATCCTTTCTTCACCAGAAGACTCACACAAGAAGTAAGTCTTTCTCATTTTCTTGAAGAAGAGAAGCTGGTTGAGTTGGTTGTTGCCCTCAGTACCACACAGGGCTCATGGTGCAGCCACACAACTGGTGTAGGGACAGTGGGACATCTGTGTATTGCTCATGCACAGAGAGAGCAGCTGTAATGAACAGCTGCTCTGTAAAAGTGCAAGTTGCATTAAGTGAGCGTCTCAGAGCTACCCCAGTTAAACTTGGAGTATGGATTTGTTGAACTTGCCTTTAATGGTGCAGAGAACCATGAAGGGCATCAGGAGTCACTGGCTGCTGCTGCTGCTAGAAAAAGCTGCTGCCACTCAGGCAGAGTTTTAAAGTGCTGCCACACACAGTTCCTGCCTCTTACTGTCAGTGGTCCTATGACTTCTGGAGCTGTGATGTTGCTGCAGTTTCAATCTTGGAAATGGGTACCAGCATTGCACCCTTCACTTTTCAGGCTGCTCACTGGGTACCAAAGCTCTGAGGCTATAAATGCAAACAACACCTGACTGAATGTGTAATGTAACAATGAATGGCTCCAAGGTGTAAATACTGTGCCTTTTTCACTCTCATGCTTCAGAAATCTGAGGCTCCTTAGCCACAGAATTCACTGTTTTTCCAATTTCCCATGGAAGCATTTTGGCTGTGGAGTTGATAATTTTGTGTAAGTGCTCATTCCATCCTCCTGGCCTGCTCAAAAGCACTGTTTTTCCTCTTGTTTTGTACTTTTCAAAAGTACCCTTTCAGCACTTTCCTACAAAAACTAAAGTAATTTATTGCAAAACCAAAATGGAATCCAGAAACCAAAGTAAGCATCTGATTCGTAGTTGGTAGCCAAAAGCACAGGCTGCCATCCAGATTGCAACCAAAGGCTGGAAGAATAAGCATGTGAATCACCACAACAGGCCACAAGCTTCCCAGTGTCCCTGGGAACATGAGGAGAGTCAAAGGCAGGCCCTCCAGACAGCACTAGGACTGTTGAAACACACAGAGCAGGACTGTCTAGAGAACACAGGTAAAAACACCCAGCATCACAACTGGCATCTGTAGCAATAATTACTGACTGAGCGCTTGATAAATATTTCCTGGTGGGAAACAGAATGGCTTTGTGTGTTCAGGGACTGGGAGCTTATTTCCTAAGGAATATGCCCAGCCGAGGTCCTGCTTTGCCCTGGCCCTGCAGGGGCAATGCAGCAGGTGACAGAGTGCTCTGGTTTGCCTTTTCCCCAGGACTTGCACGATGGGCGCATCCAGATGAAGACCCTGACCAACAAGTGGTACGAGGAGGTTCGCCAGGGCCCCTCAGGCTCCGAGGACGACGAGCAGGAGCTGCTGCAGCAGAGCGGGGCTGGAGCGCGCTGAGCTCCCGCAAGGCCTCACCAACTGCACCGGAGCTGCAAAGCCAAGGGTGAATTTCCACATTGCAGGTGTGTCTTGTGCTCCTTGTTCAGGTAAAACCCACAGCTCTGCTGTTACTGTGCAGGAAGGGAAACCCACGAGGGTCAGACGCTGGATGGCCTGAAGGAAGAACCTTTTGTTCAGACTTGACCGTGTAGCAAATTCCATGCAGCCCGTTGAAAAGCAGAACCATCTGCCATGAAGTGATGACATTGTTCGTGGGGGGGCTTCTTCCCATCCCAAAACCTGCTGTGACCACACGCTGCAGTGCAGGGCCCTTGTGTGGCTCTGCAAAACAGAACAAATTGCACTTTACCTTTTATATATATACATATATATATGAAAGTATATTCCTTCACAGCATGAAGAGTCTTGACAGTTTATACTGTGAATTCGTTTCAGCACTAGTAAGGGAATCTGACTGGAAGAAACCTGTAATTTATGGGATTTGCACATTTTGAACCCAGAAAAGATGCATACCTTGACAAGAGCAGATGTTGCACATACAAGGAATCGCCTCTGAAAATGTAGTTTTGTCATTCAAGAAATCCTTGATTTCTGTTTTATGGGATTTTTTGGTTTTTATACTATGGGATCTCATCCACAGTACTGATTATAGCATGGTTTTGGGGCAGTTGGGGCCTGTGACAGCACAGAACTGTGTTTGAAATTGTAGTTTCTTTTCTTTGGCTAAAGCCAGTTGCAGTTGGGTTTCTATAATTGGCAGTTGCTCTTTGCTGGCACTTTGGCTTCAAATCTTATAAAAGAGCAGCTTCTGTTTTGCCTAATTTATAAAGTGTCCCTAACACTCCAGAATTCACCAGTGGAATTTTTAAGCTTCAGTGGAAGCAAAAGCGGCATGTACGTGAGGAAAAAGAGCCTACAAAATCCAATCCAGGTACAGAGAGATTAATATTGCACGTGGCTGGAGCAGCCTCTGCAGGGAAGTGCCAAACAGCTTCCATTAAGCTGTCCCATTTTTCTCTTCTGCTTACACTGTTTCAGAATCTGTGGTATCACTGCATTTGTTCTCCGTGGCCCAGTGTTTGCTCAGCGTTGCCAGCACCTGAACTTGTGTTTGTTGCACATTTGCCATGGTAACACATGCAGCAGTTTGCTCCCACTGCCACATTCCTACTTGGTCATTTGCATATCCCCTGTCAGGATGTGAATTACAGTTCAGCACCCAAATCTGACATGCAAATGCACGAGTTTGTTTCTGAAGGTTTGAGACTTGAGTTTTGGTCTGGTTTTGCTACTGAGTTTTTTAATCCACTGCTTACCTACTGGAAGAATAAAAGTTCAAGAATGTATTTAGAAATCCTGAACCTGTTGTCTGAGCAGTTTTTCAAAATGCCACATCTTGGTCCCCTGCTGCCCTTGGTTCCCTGCCCATGGAAAGGGCCTCACTGCTGGTCCCAGAGCTGAGACTTGCACAGCTGGGGCTGAGCGGGCTGTGGAAACCATTGGTGCTTGCTTGATCCATCGGAAGATGTGTGAAAATCGGGCTTTTTGTCAGCCTTCTAGACCCCAGCAGGCTGAATTAAACTGCAGTTACCCACCACTCCTGCTGCGTTTCTCACCTTGAGCCTTTAAGCCCAAGAGCTGCTGGAAGGGCCCTGAGAGGTTCTTCTCAGGTGTTCGGTGATGGAGCTGCTGTTTCACCGGAGGTAGCACAATGCCTCGGTCCCGCTGACACACCCGGGGCGGCAGCTCCCGGCTATTCCCGGCTGTTCCCGGCGATTCCCGGAGGTTCCCGGCGCTGTTCGTTGCCGCCCTCTGGCGGCGGCCGGCGGCACCGCACGGGGCCCCGCGAGCTCCCGGGAAAGCGGCGGGGCCGGAGGGAATCGCGCTGGAGCGATTCCCGTGAAGAGACTTGGGATGGTCGGGTTTAAAACCGACTATTCTAAAACTTAACATAATATTACATTTGTGAAAACTTGGAATTAAGTGTGTGTTCTGAGAGAGCAAAGCTAACTCCCTTATTGAGCCAAAAGAAGTCCTCACCCCAGTGCCCAATTCTCTTATTTGTTCATCAGTACAATGGTTTTTCTGTCAATCACTTCACAGTTTGGAGTTCCTCACGTAATGTGCTTAGAAAAGAAAAATTCTTCTTTATTGACTTGCCTGGCAGTAACTTTAGATAATTTCCTGTTTTATCAGACCAATATTAAACCCTAACCCTCTTGGCACAAGCACTAGCTCCCCCATCCTAACTTGGTGTCATCTGCAAATCTGTGCAAGAGAGAACTTGATTTCTTAATGCACTCAGCGAAGAGCCCCAGAAGCTGAAGCAGAGGTTGCTGCCTGTAGAGCCCCAGGAGCTCTGCCCAGTGAGCTCTGGCTGATCCTCCAGGCTGAGGAGATGCTCCTTTACTTGAAACAATAAAGCACCTCTGGGCTGTTTCCACAACCTAATTCCAAAGTTGCCACAACCAAGAGTACTTCCCTGCCCTTCAGGAGCTCAGCCTTTGGGAAGCCAGAGCAGAACTCTGACCCGTGCTGGTTAAACACCTCTCACCTTTTCCCCATGCCTGTGCTCCCCCAGGTCAGCTCACCCACTTGAGGGGAGGTTTTCACCTGTGGGGCTGCAGTTAAGGGTCAATGGCACAAGATGAGGCTGCCCAGCCCTGGAGAACAACGGGGCCACAGGAGGTGACAGAGCACAGGAAGGGGGCACCTGCACCAACAGCTTTGTGCAACAGCCAGTTTTGGAGGTAGAAAGGGCCTGGCTGCAAAGCCTCACTGGGCATTACTGAGGGCAGCTCTGGTTTGAGCTGATGGGATGTTCATCAGGGATTCACACTTCAGATTTGAACAGAAGACAGATGAGCTTTGTGGGGCCTGCTGGGGCACAGAGCTGCTGGGGAGCTGGTTTGCTCTGCTGGCAGCAGGAGTGCATGGGAATGGAGATTAAACACCCCCAGCATTAGGGCTCTTGGTGTTGGGCATTCTCACACCGACCTGAAGATGAAAACGCTGGTCTGGAGGTTTGCTGGTGCAATAAAGGACTTGAGGGACTGGCAGATCAGTATCTCTCCCTGTCTTCTTTAGGTGATTGCTGGAGCTCCGTATTTTTAGCCAGCAGGAGCCAAAACAGTCGGCCAAGGGGCTGGCAGGTGGAGCAGGGACCCAAGGCTGTGTCGGTGTCCCTGAGCCCGGCACAGCCTGGTCCCCAGTCTGGCTGGTCAGTCCTTGGTCCCTGTCCATGCCGGGGAGGCCATGCCCTGAGAGCCCCCAGGAGATGGCAGCAGCTCTTTGTGTTTGCATCCTCCAAAGGGAAGTGCCCTGCTCCCTTTCTGGAGGCTGCTCTCGATGGGCAGCACCAGGATGGCCCAGGGTGGCCCGGCTGCTGGGCCAGAGGAGGTTTGCTGGAGCCACGTGCCCACGCCCAGCTGATGGGCTGTGCCCCTCTCTGCGTGGCTCGCTCGTGGCACCCAGCCTAGCCACACTCTGGCCCTGGCCACGCTCCGCACTCTCCCCATCCATGTTCTCGTTACCCTGCAGTGCGGCTGCCAGCATGGATCTGAACAGTCAGACGCTGGTTTGGCATGAGTGAATTTAATTTAGAAATGACAACTTCTGGAACACAATGAACGGTCAGCAGAGACACTGTGTGATCCCCTCGTGTGCCGGAGGGCTAGGCACAGGGCACAGGGAGCTTGCCAGGTGGGGTTTTCCTGTGGGTGGTTTTGCATCAGGCCCTGGAACAGCTTCTTGTTCCTCTTTATCCCAGGCTCTACCCATGGGTGCACTGCCCTCACCGATGTCCAAAGGCCAACTGCAATCCCGTGGGTTGCTGTCCTATGCAGCAGTGCAGGTGACACGAGCTGCCCCATTGTCCCAGCACTGGGTACACCCTGTGGCCCCAGCCCCATCTCCAGGGTGGTGCTCACTCACAGATTTGCCATTCCCCTGCCTGCGGATCATTCCCTGGGACTGCCATTACTCACTCCAGGATTATTGTAACCCCAAACCCTTGCTCTTAAAGACAAGTTCCCATTCCTGTCTGTAGGACTGTGGTAGTTTTCACTCAAGTGGAGGGAGTGGGGTAGCACAGCTGGCACAGAGAGCAGTCGCTGAGACCTGTAGGGAGGTGCTTCCTAATCCCAGGAGAGGTAGCTGTGTGGACAGTCCCACTCCCCAGAGGGAGAGGAGGTGGCTGTGGGGGCTGTAGGAACTGGCTCTGGAGGTAGATGCCCCTCAGGGCCTCCTGGCCCGCAGCCTGACCTGGCAGGCACGATTTTTAAGACAACCAAGTTCATCTAGTTGGTCATCAGAGCACCAGGTTAGAAAAACAAAGGCCAAGGGGCCAGAGAGCAAGCTGCAGGAGAGACTGTACCCTGGGCTGCACCCTGGGCACATCTCAGGCACTGGGGTCTATTTTTGTTCTTGTTTTTGCAAATGTAAACACCAGGCTCAGAGCTGAAAGAGCCAAACCAGAGGGGTTGGTCTTACATCTTCAGGTCACTTCATCTGTGGAACATCCGGGACCCGCTGGGTACGGGGGTGAGAGAACGCTGTGTTTGGATTTGTGTCCAGAGCTCTGCTAGGACAGAGCTGGGCCGAGCTGGGCTCAGAGCAGGTCCTTGGCGACGGCCGAGGGCAGGGCCTCCTCTGCCACGTGGGCAGTGCCCAGGCCCGACCGTGTCCGCGTGAGCAGCACCATCACCTGCACCGTCCTCCTCACCCCCGGCTGCCCACCAGTTCCACCGGCCAGCATGGCCAGGGGCCTGCACCGGGACAAGCTGCTGGGCACCCGGGGGGGTGTGTAGCACCTGGGGTAGTTACCAAAACACTCAAAAGCATCGCTGCAGCTTCTGCCAGCGCGAGGGCTGCCACCGGAGCCCAGAGACGGGAAGGGCTGGAGCGCGGAGCCCCGGCAGCCGCAGCAGAGGAGGGCACGCAGGGCCTGCAGGAGCACCCTGTCCCTGGACAGGAACTTGTGGAAGTTGGGCTTGAAGAGCAGGTACACCAGCGGGTTGTAGAGTGTCGAGGACTTGGCAAAGACGGCCGAGAGCACAAAGGCCAGTGCTGGCACCTGGCTGGCGTCCCCAAGCAGTGCCCACAGTGCAACCACAGCATAGGGGGTCCAGGCAGCCAGGAACCCCAGGCACACAGCAATGCTCAGCTGGAAAAGGAGATGGCGGTGCCGTGAGCCTCCTGCAGCACTCGGGGGATGCTGACACTCCCCCAAACTCAGCCACGTGCAACAGGACCCTGGGCACTCCTCACATCCCCAGGGAAAGGTGCTCAGCCTTCTGGACCAGTACTGGAATGTCAGAGAGCAGGGCAGCAAACAGCGCACCTCGTGCACAGACCTGCTCTTGCTTCAGGCCGCTCACACCCTGTCCCACCTGGGAAACTCGGGAACGGCCTCAGCCCGCTGTGGCAGATGGGTACAAGGACCAAGTGACCTGGCTGGGACCAGCTCACCATCACACCTCAACAGCTTTTGGCAGCCCTGGAAATCCCTCCAGCAGCCCGTGTGGCTTGGGAGGCCAGGAAATGGGCTGTGCTCAGTCCCCCTCCCCTGACTGGATGTGGATGTTTCCTTCGAAGCCAGGCTTGCAAGCTGTTTTCTTTCGTGCTGTGTTTTTTAAAGGGTATTCAGGGTTTTTTACATATCCTTGGTAAATTATAGTATTAGCTTGTAGTCTGGGGAACAATGACTCATGCAACCTCCTTTATGATATTTTCCAATGTAGTTTAAAATGAAAACTCCTCCACCGATGACTTTAAACGAGGAGCAGTGTGTTGTTACCCACACTGCCACAAACACCCATGGGGAGAATCCATTGGGAGCAGCAGACACACAGCAGGAGGGGCTCCGCTGCCTTTGTCTGCCTGCGGGCAGTGGGCTGGGCAGGGCAGGGCACCCCGAGACCCCCCCGAGCCCCCCAGCCCCGTACCTTGAGGAGCAGGCCTTGCAGGCCGCGGGCCCCGCGCCGGGGGGACGTGTGCTGCCGCAGGGCTCTCCGCGACATCCGCACCGTCCACAGGATCAGAGCGTAGGACACGAGGATCAGGAGGCAGGGGAGGAGGTAGCAGAAGATGAAGAGGGCGAGGATGTAGAGCGTGGCCTCCCTGCTGGAGGCCTCCCAGGTGATGCAGCAGGCCGTCCCGTAGGGCTCGGGGCCGTAGCTGCCCCACCGGGCCAGCGGCGCCGTGGCGAAGGCCAGCGCGTAGGCCCACACGCCCAGCAGCAGCCCCGCGGCGTGGCTCCACGAGAACCTGTTCCCTGCGGCGTGGGACTGCGGTCAGGAGGGCTCCCCAGGGGCAGGGGAGGGAGGGGATTGTACCCCGAGCTGCCCGCAGCCCCAGGCCCCGGCACCGGGAGGAGCGTTGGGGATCAGCCCCTCGGGTCCAGGCCCCCCAGTCCGAGAGCTGCGGGGAGGTCACAGCACCAGCTGCAGCTGCCCGGGCACGGGGCAGGGCTGCTCAAGGCCACCCCAGAGCCTGTCACTTGAATGACCTTTCCCTCTCTGCACGGTGAAGCTTTGGGGGAGACGTTTTGTTTTCATTTTTGTCCCAACCCTTATCAAATCTCAAGCTCTCTGATCTTCTAAGACTCACTATAAAGTGCTAAATCTTGAGACATACACAAGTAACATTTCACTTTGAAACTAAGCAACTAAAAGCACAATTTGATTCTGCATTTCCTCACAGAAGACAGGCTGGGCTGTAGATAAGCCCCAAGTACCAGGCTGCCAAGTACTGGGTGATCAAGAGCAGAGGCTGTGCAGGGAAAAACCGCCGTCACCTGGGCTGCCTTTCCACAGCCAACTTTCATCTTTATCTTTCCTCCCACCTTTTTAGCCACCTCCTGAGCTGCTGTGCTGGCACATAACCAAGGTGACTGTGCTCCAGCATCGTCCTTGAGGCACTGAGAGCTGCTGGGGACACACTGGTGGCTGGCAGCAGCCACCAGCTCAGGGCACACAGGCAGGGGAGAGGGGCACAGGAGGGACCCTGGGGTGCTGGTCTGCAAATTAAACTGGCATCTGTGGTTTCCTATTTTATTTCTATTTTTGATCTTTAATGAAAATTCTATTCTGAAGATAAATGCTAGGGAGAGGATTAGCAGCTGAGCTGAGGAAATTAAGAACTCCCAATTGGAGAAGGAGCTGTGTAGGGAATATCCCTGGGCTCCCTCACTGCCCTGGGTGCTCTCTGCAGTGCAAACATACACCTTACCTCTGTGGAGAACATGCAGGTGAAAACAGGGCTACAATCATGAGCTGTAATACTGCACACCCAGCCCTCCTATATTAATTATTTCAGTGAATGAAATACATTTAGCCTATGGCTCTCCCACCAGGGACCAGGGAAAGCAGCTCTTCTTGCTCTGCCAGAGCCTGTGGCTTCCCAGCTGCAGTCTGCTCTAGTCTAAGCTCAAGTGTGTGTATGGACATTCAAAAACCTGCAACCTGTTGTGATACAGCCACATGTGTGTGGCACCTGGGGACATGGTTTAGTGCTGGGCTTGGAAGTTCTGTGGTAACAGCCAGACTCAATGATCTTAAAGATATTTTCCGACCGATATTTCCGTGATTCTGTGACTGTAAATATTGACTGGGAATAGGTTACCCTGGGGCAAAGCTTTCCCTGAAGAGGTGGATCTGGCTCATTAAAACAAAAAGGGCTCTGTTAACAGGGCGGGGTGTCAGCGAGGATCGGATGACCCAGCCCAGCACCTACCGTATGCCGGGTAACAGACCTTCAGGCAGCAAACCGTGCTGAGCACCGTCAGGCTGCCGAGGCTGCACAGCCCGAACAGGACCCCGCAGAAGGCGTAGAGGGTGCACACGGTCTGGTTGAAGAGCCACCTGCAAGGAGAGCCTGCAGGTGAGCCCATCCTTCCCCCGGGGCGGGGGCTGGCAGCCCTGCCCTCGGCTGGACTGGAGGCTTCTCCTTGGTGGGAAGGAAGGATGGGAATTTCCCAGAGGCTGGTCCCACGTGGGGTGGTTCCAACAGGCTGCACAGGTACCAGCACCTGACCAAGTAAATGTGGGCATGACCCTGTCCCTAGCTCGTTCGTGAGCATCCCAGCGACGCGCGCAGATGGAGCCAGGGATGCAGGAGCTGCCCTGATCCACAGCAGCTCCCACCACTGCAGTGCCAGCTTGGACACCCATCAGCAAACCCCTTTTGCAGCAGGTCTGTGTGAGGAACTGGAGGGACAGGGAGCAGCAAAGCACCCGCTGTGGGATGGCAGTACACGTGCCCCCATGCCACCAGGCTGACCCCCAAGTCCCTCTGCACCTGCCAGAAATCTCCTGGTTCCCAGACAGTTTGCAAACTGGGCCACTGGCCAGTGCAGAGCCACTTCACGAGGTACCTGTGTGCAAAGAAGGAGGAGGTGGCTAAGGGGAAGAGTGTCACCGTCATGCTCAGGTCACTGATGGCCAGGTTGACGATGAAGAGCTCAGCAGGTTTCAGCAGGGACCTCTTCTGATGGGCCACCAGCAGCAGCAGCGAGTTCCCAGACAGGGACATGATGCCTGTGGAGGAGGCAGAGAATGGTGCTGTGTGTAACAGAGCCAGGAGAGGAACCAGGAACACCTTGAGATGTTTGGAAGGAAACACTGCAGAAGTCTACAGAGGCTGGAGAAGGCTCCAGGCTTCCCTCTCTGGGGTGGGCTGAGCAGAGGAGCCCACGGGACCCACAGAGGTCTGTGAGCACATCTGGAGCTGCTTTACATTGGATCGGATCCCTTCCCCTTCCTGAGATCCTACAGAGGCGTTTGGTAGGAGGGCAGTGATGGAATGAGACTGCAATGGGCTCTGGGTGCAGGATCTGGCCAAAGTCACTTTTTCCAGCTGGAAAGAGCAAGGGGCACTTCCTCCCAGCTAGATAAATAATGGGAGCTTTGTGTGACTGCTCCTCTGATGTGAGGCCAGGGAGCTGGGCCCCTTGGCCTTTGTAATTTCTTCCTGGCAATGTCCCTCCTGTGAGTCTGCACTGTCCCATATCATGGAACAAAATAAACAAGAACAAAGGCATTATGAAGATCAGGGAAAATCCAGACTAAACAAAAGAAGGCTCTTTGTTTGCTGTTAGTGTATTTAAATCAACAGTGGCGATTAAAGCTTTATAATGAGGGCTTTCTCTTTTTCATTACATAATTGTGATTTTGTGGAAAAGAGGTTTCAATGTCCCCAGAAGGGGAATCTTTGCTGCTCTTGGGACAGGGTAAGAGTTCCTCCCTAATGGATTAGGTTGCAAATTAAATCCCGTGGTAAGAACCAGCTTCCAAAGCCACTGAATGGCCAACTAAAGTTCCCCTCAGGAACAGGACTCCCGCATGGGACCTGGGCAAATCCAGGGCTTTGGAGGCTTTGGAGTCACTGGAGAGCAGAGTATTGAGATATTTATCCTTCTTCCCAGCCTCATAAAGCATTTTTCCCACAGAGTGAGTCTCACATCTGTGCTAAGTACACTTTATTAGCTTTACCAACTCCTGCTGAAATCAAGGGCCAGCTTGAGCTCCAAATTCCCTTCAATGGATCTGAAGCTGGTGGTGCCAACAGAGCCTGTCTCACCTCGGGTGGCTGTGGTAAGAGTTACAGCACATTTCTCAAAGTTACTAAACTTTTCAAATATTTAAAACCATAACAGGCACTTGCAATTCCCCTGTGAGGGGAAAGCAGTCGCCAGATCATTTGAATAACATGGGAAGGGTCAGTTTAATTACTCTGCTAATGACTGGACACTTCTGGAAGCATTAGTGACTGAAAAGGCCTGACTGTCTCTGGCAGGCAGCTCGGTGGGGACAAAGGGATCAACAGGTCATCTTTCCTTACCAAAGACCAAATAGACAGTGCCAAAAATCAGGTCTTCTCTCTCCGATAAGGTGGAGGTGAACACTGAGGTGTTGGACACATTCCCCATCTGCAAAGTGAGATACACATGAGAGTGAGAGTGAATTCTGGCTAATGAGGAGTGCCCAGCTCCTTCAGTTCCTGGGAGGACATGGTGACACATTCCTGGCCAGCAGGAGCCTCTGGCCAGTGGGAAGGGATCAGGCTGGCAATCCCACTTGATTACCATTCCTTTAACCACAGCTTCCACTGAAGAGCAACAGCTTTCACATCTCGATTCTCTTGGCAAGTCCTGGCCACGTGTGACTTTGTTTGGACACAGGGACTGGCTGCTCAAGACACTCCCAGGCGTGATGGGAGCAGGAGGACACAGTGCCAGTGATGGAAGGGGGCTCTGGGTTCATCTCCTCCACAGCACATCCTGGATGCTCAATGCCTCACAGCCCAGTGGAAATTATCTTTGTTCTGTGCTTTTTAGGGTGTCTGTGTACAGGGACAGGTGATTTATATCTCCCTGTACAGACCAAGTGACTCTGGACATGAGAACGACGTTCTTCATTAACCTGATTGGAAACAACCTTCATTTAAAGCTGAGCAAATCACTCCTGAAATTCTCTTAATGCACAGTTCTCCCCTAGGCCATATTTGATCTTCCTCAAGAGCCCTTGGAAGCAGCCAAGCTGAACACAGCACATGCACATCACCCCTCCAAGAGATTTTAGCAAAGCATCTGTGTGTTAAGAACATGGAGCCAAGGAAAAAGGAGGGACTGTGGTCACACAGCTGCACTGGTGCTGGGACAGGGCAAGGCCCAGAATAAACAGTCTGGAAGGAATTGTTCCTGCTCCTCAGCACACATGCAGCAAAGGAGAGAACTGATAAAGCTTGTAGGATTTGATTTCCTTCAGATCCCTGGCAGGTCTCCATCCTGCAATACATCAGGGGAGCTGCAAGTGTCCTGTGAGTTCAAGCTGGCAAAAAGGAACAATAATCACAGGAGAGGAATTTCTGTTTCTGACATCTTACTTAGTATAAATCAAATTTTTATGATTGTGCTTGAGCTACCTGCAAAGTAGACATTTCTCATTCTAATACAGAACTGATAAAAATGCATCTCTTGCCCTGATCAGTGTGCTGATATCACTGATGCACAGAAAATAAATCAGTTTTATAGAAATATGTAGAGCTATCCCTTTGGTGTCCAAAATAAAGTCATAAACTGGATCCCGTACACTCCCATGAAGGTGCTCCCCCAGGTGAGTGTGTGATGAGGAAGACTGCACAGGTCTCCTCTCTGCTGTCACCTTTAGTGGAGAGTCCCAAACTGCAGAAATATCAGTGCATGTACCAAACACATCCACAATCATTTCTGACAGAAACAGCTACCAGAGTTTTCTTCCAACTCAGAAATATTCCAAACACTTGACTGTGCTCAATCAAGACTAAATCTGTCACTTCTCTGGGAGGGATGCAGCCCAGACTGTCGGCGGGGGTACAGCCAGCACAGCGCAGCCCTTCAACATCAACCTGCTCGGCCACGTACTCGCTGGGCACACGGAGCTGCTGAATTTGATTTAAGCTCCATTGCTCAGACGCTGTTCTGAGAAGAGACAGACGGTGAAAGCTCCTTTCCCCTCAATTTAATCAGACTTCAAAATGAGATGAAGTTTTCCAAGCAGCTGCTGCCACGGGTACCGTACAAGGAAACCCTTGTATTCTGCATCCCAGCCCCAATGCCTGTGTTCACAGGAAAAATCAAACTTAAACCCAAACCTACATTCCATGTCCATGTCTGGCACCTGGGAGGACACTGGCATGGCTGGACTAGCCTGGTCACATGCACTCTGCCTACATGAAAAATCAAGCATTTCATTTTGTGTGATTGTCAGTTTTGCCCTTTTCTTCTCCAGACTTGAATAGTTGCTTTTCTTCAGTAAACATGCCACAAAGCCAGAGAGTAAATGAGCCACAAATGCCTTGGAGAGGAGAAGGAAACCTGATGAGCCTGGAAACTCTCCTGACCTCCAGACTCTTTCAATAGTCAATGGCAGGAATCAATTTCTGCAATTCCCAGCACAGGGGAAGCTCAGACACTGTCGCCTACCTTGCAAATAGTGCACGCCCTTAAAAGTCACAGAATAGCAAAAGGGCACAGCTGTGAAGAGCTCAGGGTCTGAAGGACAGAGAGCAGTGTGAGGACCGGCAGCTCTTGGACCCCT
This sequence comes from Vireo altiloquus, assembly GCA_013396875.1. Lineage (NCBI taxonomy): Eukaryota > Metazoa > Chordata > Aves > Passeriformes > Vireonidae > Vireo > Vireo altiloquus. Next base: position 330,902 of record VZRF01013452.1, read on the forward strand.
GCACGAAATTCTCCTGTGCCGGTGCTGCCCATCCCCACCAGCTACAGACAGTAAAATCTGCTTTCTGCCTCAGTTACCCACCCGGGACTCCTGCAAGCCTCTTTTAGGGGAGTCCAACGCCACGTGCACCCCAAAGCGTGTCACTCACTCACACACAGGCACCGGTGCGGGGAGTAGAGCTCACAGCCCGGACCGCCACTGCCGCCCACGGGTCTCCCGAGCCCCCCACACCCCGGAGCGTCCCCACTGCCCTGCTGCACCCGGGGACACCCGCGGGGACCCGTGTCCTGCCCACGCCCGGGCGTGCTCGGGGCACCGTGTCCCTCAGGGGCAGCGCCTCGCCTTTCCCGGAGGAGCCCCCGGTGCTGCCCGCTCCTCTCCCCGCGACAGGGACTTACCAGGACTCCGCGGGGCGGGCGCGGTTCCGCCACTCGCTCAGCACCGCCGGCGACGGACAGCTCCGCTGGGCACCGCGTGTCCTGTCCGCGCCGCGTGTCCCACCCGCACCGCTCTCTGTCCCTCCCGCACCGCACTCTGTCCCACCCGCACCGCGCTCTGTCCCACCCGCACCGCACTCTGTCCCACCGGCACCGCACTCTGTCCAGCGCTGCCCGCGGCGCTGGAGAGGCTGAGGGACACCGTTCCCAGCGCCGGGACAGCCCCGCTCCCCCGCCTCGCTAACCGACCTCGGAGCCGCGATTTTCACAGCAAGAGAAACGGAGGCACCAAGAGTGTATTTTAAAGCAGCACTCCGCGGCCTCAGCATCCCCGGGCTCGTTTCTACCTCTGCTTGGACACCCCCTCCCCTCTGCCCCAATGAAGACAGGCTGATCACTCACCCGTCCCTGCAGACCCGGCTGGCCACTGGGCAGGACCCCACGGGGAGCTCTGAGGTGCTCCAAGGACATGCTCGGAGTGACAGTGGAGACGAGGAGGTGGGGACTGTTGTACTGAGTCTGTTGCCAGTCGGAGCTGGGTTTTGTTTTCCACCCGAAGTATTTGACCTGTCTTTGCTTGGCAAAACACAAGTCACAACCATCACTTAATTTTGTTAATATCCTCCACACCAAGAGCTTTCCTCTGGTTGCCAGTAAGAAATGGGAACGATATCAAAAATCCTAATATTAATTTTTAGACCTCCAAATACTGCCAGGACTGCTGGTCAGCTTGGATTCAGCTGCTTAAATTTGCATAAGTTTTTTAAACCTACCACAACGTGTGTGAAAGAGGCTTCATGAGAATAATTTATGGACTCACCAGCTATGTAAATAGATACATACTGAGATTGTTGTAAACTGAAAGTTAGTTGTTGTTTGTGTTCCAGAAATACAAAAGGCCTCAGCCAAGTCTGAGGCCCTGTTGTGCAGCCTCTCCACGTGGCCAGAGTTAACCCAAAAATCCCAATATGCACCAGGGAATGGGCCCCTTTTTCTCCCTCTCACGTGGAAGGGTCCTGAGGGATGATGTTCAGTGACGCCCCAAGGGAGAGGGAGTTCTCAACAGGGTCACAAGCTCACACGGGAGCAGCAGCACTTTCCACTCCACACTGTGCTGCCTACAGTTACTGAACTTTGTGAGCACATTTTCACAATTGCATTATTCCTTTAGCACGGTTTTCCTTGGGAAACTGAGCTCCATCTCAGTCTGACTTTCCTCAACACCACCATTCCTCCCCAGCAGCGCTTCATTCATCAGCCATTCTCACCCACGCTTGGAAGAGGGACTGAAGACTTTGAGACAATTTAGTTCCCCCTTGGTTTCTGCAGTGGGGAAAGGCACAGGGGAGCTGTCTGAGAAGGTGAGGAAGGTGTGGAGATGCCATGGAGCAGACACAGACCCCGGTCTGCCTCCCTTCTTGTCTACAAGGGTTTTCTCAGAAGAGATAGAGGAGCCAGGGGTTATAGAGGTGATGGGACAGGAAACCAAACCGGCAGGAAAACAGACTCCATACACTTGGCTGTCCATGGAACAGCTTTTTCTTCTTAAGCCTGAGCACATGGAGAGCTGTGCTCAAGACCAGGCCCACCACACTTTCAACATTGCTTTTTATGGCAGTGGTCAGGGCACAGAGAATCTTCAAAGGAGTCCTTTTGACCTGGGAATTAACCAACAGCCTCTCTTCTAGAAACCAAAACTGACCTGAAGCATAATTATTTGCTGTGAATCCTAGAGATACTGGTGCAGTCTTTGTTATCTCAAGCATCTGATTTTTTTCCCTGAGCCTTCCCTTCTTCTTTCTTCCAGCAGCTGGAACATCTCCTTTAACAATGTCAGGTTCCAGATCTAGGAGCAAGCATTCAAAATTTCACCTCTGAAATGAAGCTTATGGATTCTTTTCCTTACAAAGAACTTGAAAACAGAAACAAACAAAATCAAATTACTGTGGCTCTTTGAAACATGTACCTGGACTCTTCTTCAGCCAAGGGAAGGTGGCAGAGGGAAAAGCTGCACATGCACACAGAGGTGTGCACATGCCAGATCTTCCTGCTCTGCCGCGGGGCCACCTCTCCTGCTCCCCAGCTGCTCCAGGGGGATGTGGTATCACTCCTGCACCAGGTGAGGAAGGGACAGTGCAGCCCAGCTGCTCCTGTCAGAGGTGCCCTGTGGTGTCCTTGCCCAGCCTTGGCTAAGCATTTCTGAACTCCAGATGGTGGGAGAAACCTGAAACTCGTATCCCTCTGTCTTTGAGAAACCACCAGCTCACCACAAGCCACAGGGCCCTTTCCCACAAGACCCACCCCATTAAAATGCTGGCAGCAAACTCTGGCAGTGTCAGAGATAAGAAGATGAGACTTTGAGAAGTGATGAAGTCTGGCTGAGTTTGGAGCTCCTGCCCTGTGGCTCTGCTCCTGTGCTGGAAGGTACCAACCACAAGAACTTGCACCAGTGTCATGAGGCGTAATTTAAACTTCCAAAACATGTTCACATCACTAGCTAGAGATCTGTTCCGAATGCTTAATTTTTATTTATCATAGTCTAGCCAGAAAATCAGCCAGCAACACACAAATGAAAATGGAACCATTATCACACACTGAAAGAGAAGCTTTTTCATTAAGCAGCAGTGACAGAACAGAATGAGAACATGTTCCATGCACAGGCAGGGAGCTCAGCTGCAGCTTGAAGGACCACAGTCATTTGTATGCAAATGAGAGTGTTGAGACATGAATCAATGACAGCACAGGTGTGCAGAGGTTTGGAAGCACATTGCTCAGTCTCACAAAGAGGATGGGAATACTTTGTCTCTTGTATCCCTGGTTTGTTCCTGATGAATAAAGCGCCATGTACTGCAAATTGCTCTCAATAATCAAGCCAGGAGAGGTAAAAATACAGTGACAAGGAGCAGGGATCCAAGGCTCAAGTGGCAAAACAGATCTGAGGATATTGTGCTCAAAAAACCATGTTATCAAAACAATTAATGAAAGAGAAAGGCTGGAATAATCACTTTGTGCTAGCCAGGAAAGGAGCAGCCTTGCCCTTTGTGGTGGTTCAGACCTGTGTCCTTTCCATCCTCTCCCAAGCAGCAAAGTAATGGGATGGGGAGGAGGAATTGGAGCTCACCTGGAAACAGGAGGTTTGGGGGCAGGCTGAGGAGCCAGAGGAAGCACCTGGCAGGGCACTCCAGCACATCAGCAGGAGATGGAAATGCAAACCCCTGTGTGAAAGGGGACACAGTCATGAGTGTGAGAGTGACTGGCAACAGCCCAGCCCCATGAAAGGGTCCCAGGGTCAGCATGGGAAGGGCACAGGAACTCGAGCCAGCTGTGCTGCTGCATTGTCCAGGGGCTGAAAGGAGCCTCAGCCTTCAGCCAAATGGAACATTACTCCACAGATGTATTCATGGGACAAGGGAGCACAGAGACAACTGGGAGGAAGCTATCCCAATACTCACCTGGATTAATGACTCAGAGAAATGTCCAAGCAGCTGCGTCCAGCACCGAGGAGATCTGAAGGCAGCAAGAGGCTCAGTGCCACAGGCAAATGCTGTCTCCAGCATGCAGGGAGGGGAGAGCCCTGAGACACAGCTCTGTTTTGAGCAAGAGGGGCAGCACTGAACAGCCACTTGTGGGGCAGAAAGGTCTGATGTGCTCACTCACTCGGCCAGTGACGTCCAGAGTCAGAAGCAAAGGGGGAATCCTGCACAACATCTTTGTAAGGATTCCCTTCTGCCTTGTTTGATATTCTTTGTGCACGGTTGACAGCACAGCTGCAGCCCAAACCTCTCTGAACTAATGGAGAGACTTCAGGTGGGACCCCTGGGAGGACTCATTCCTCTGTCAGCACTGTGTGGGTAGAAGAGGCTGGGTGAGCCCAAACAAGCAGTCTGAAACACTCACTCACCTGCTCACTGACTGCTCCTGTGGTGCAGCCCGTGAATGTCTGTGCAGACCAAACAGCGTGGAACTAACAGGGGGCTTTGGACTCCGCTTGCATGGCTGGGCTTTGCCCCTTGCAGAGAGGCCCAAGGGGACTAAACACTGCAGATCCTGTGTAAGTCCCTTCCCAGCTCCACTGCCTGCATGAGCAGGGCATCTTAGCAAAGCACTGCTGTCCTCCCCACTTGGCAGAAAATTTGTGAAGATCAGTTTGAGAGGTCTCCAAGCCAGAGAGCTGCAGCTAAAGTGTTGCATAGTATCACTCTTGTATTCCACTCAGACCACAAGAGCATTTAATTCTAGAGAACAAACAGACAGCAGAGGCACAAAGCACTGATTTCAATTGCATTCATAAAGCAGACAGTGTCCTAAGCTTTAGAACAGACAGAGCTCAACACAATCAATGAGGGCAAAGATATTTCCCTAAAAGCATGCTCCCAACATTTGACCTCAATCACAGTAGATTGAAAGATGGGGTTAATCAGATTTATTAAGACAAAAATAATCACCATAAATAGGCACAGAGGAAGATTCTGAAAAAAATTGCCTGAATGTAGAGTGAGATTTTCTGTAAAGCCTCCTCCCCAACAGCAGCCTCTGCTTATTTGGCTGGAGCAGGGATGTACCAAAGCAGTCACAGTACATCACACTAATGAAATTAATCTGGAAAGCATTACTTCCTGTTCTATTGCACTCGCTTCTCATGAATCATGTCACCTCCCCAGGCCTCTGTTCCCCACCTGCAAACAGCATTAATAGTATTTATTTCACACAGTGTGGTAGGAGGTTCTGCTCATTACCTGTCTGTGCATGGCTCTGAGATCTGTCTGCAGTGAGTTTTTCAGCACACCAGTCCCATTTCCTCCTTTAGGATCTCTCAGGCACATTCTGTACCTGCTAATCCGACCCAGCGTCTGCTGTGCCTCACTCTAAGTGACTCACAGGTGTCTGCGTCCCTCGCTTCCTGTGTCTGACCTTAAAGGGAAGGGAGAAACCCCACGATTGTCTGACAAGATTTAGGTCCAATGCCTGAATTTTATCAGTCCATATTTCTCCCACTGCTTTGTGTTCTCATCTGATTTTACTGTCACTAGATTCTCACCTAGCCCAGCTGAGGTCATACACACACACAACTTCCTGAGCACTCCGGAGCTGAAGAGGCTGCTCAGCATCTTTGCAAGTGGGTCAGGGACGGATCTGAAGGGTGACATTTAGTGAGGAACAATGCTAGGTGATGGCATTCGTGTAGGACATATCGAAGCTATGCATGCTGTTGCCCAACTTCCTACCATCTGTACACCAAACTTTCAGCTTTGAGTTAAACAGACATTATTCCCATGCTTGTATACTTAGCTGGAGGCATGAGGTAACACATATGTTGCTCTCGAGATGCACTTCCCCCCTCGCAATTTGTGCTTGTGACTGTAATGGAAATATATATTAAATATATGTATATTTCTGTTCATGTATTTGGCTTTTCAGTGCCACCCACAATTCCCAGTGCCTGCATATTCTGCTTCTCACATCCCACTTGTCCGCTCTGCTTTGAATGCTGCCTGTTACTTAAGGTCCAGCTGGCCAGAGTTTAACCCTTAACTTTCGGGATCCTCCCCAAGCTAAGTCACCTCTGCAGCCTGACAGAACACTGCAAAGAATTCCTGGATCTCACCTGTCATCAGCACAGCAACCAGGGTGCCCCATCTCCACCTTCCCCTGCCATGAAGGGCATTTCACCCCCTACAGCAAACTTCAGGGAAGAGATTGAAGCAGAGGGGAGCAGGAATAACAAGCTGCAGGTCCTGGAGCAGGCTCTGATGCTAGGCATCAAGGGTTAGCCTTGGTGGTGGAAGCCTGGCTAAAAGCCTGGAAAGCAGAGGGCATAAACCCCGAATGTAAGTAGGCAGCACGCAGAGCAGCAAAGAACCACCCACAGAGCCTGTGGTTACCCTGCTCTCAGCAGGACACCTGACAGGTGCCTTGAAACATCACTGCAGAGCAAACTCCTCCAGCTCACAGCTCTTTCGCAGTCAGGATAAGGGCTGGATGCTACGAATGCTGCAAAGGTCCCTGTGTTTCAGGGGGTTATCTCACAGGAACAGATGTGCCCCGATCAAAAAGCTCTTGAGTTCAACCCTTTGTAGCCAAATACAGCAGAGCCTTTGGCTGTAGTGTCTCCTTCACACCACACACCTGCCTGCTTTTCCTCACAGAACCGGGGAAGATGGCACAGCTCTGGGCTGTACACGGCACCCATCAGACCTGTAAGTGGCATTTTCCGCAGAACCCCAGCAGGTGTGAGACAGCAGCACCCAGCAGGGCTCAGCTAGCACTGCCAAGGGAACGGGCTCAGCCCAGCAGAGCGAGCCCACGGCCTGCAGCACACCCAGCAGCAGGATCCCTCTGGCATTGAGCTGCACGCAGCTAGAGCTCTCTCTTAACACACTACAAAAAGTCTGTCTTGCTCAAAACATCATGGAAAGATGCAGGAACCTGCCCCAAGCCCTCCTGTCTCCCAGCTCTCTCCTCCTTCTCTCCAGCCCTGGGAGCAGCACTGCTGGGAGGGGCAGTGTGCCTCACATTCTGGAGTGAATTCCTGTAAGTTTTGGTTTATTCTTTTCTAATGTTCAAAGTCTACTTTGAACACATACAGACTTAGATCATATCAAGGTATTTTATTTCAGGAAAACACATGGAAGATTAATTTCCATTTAAAATTCATCAATTTAAATCAATCTTTAGCTAGACTTTCAAGTTGTTCCTAATTAACATTCCCTTCAAAATCTATCAACTTTCTTTGCTGCTCCCTAGCTTTTCTGCATTAGACTATAAAACTAGTATTTCAAGGAAAAGTCACTTCTGTGTGTAGTAATCAGACACCACTTCATTATCAGGCTCAATTTTTAAGCCAATTTTTCCTCCTCTTCTCTGATGGACTGTCAGGCCAATAACTTTCTCCCCTTATCTTCCTACTCATTCTACTTCTTGGCACTGGTGTAATTGCTTTCCCACATATCTTTACTCCACGGCTTGACAGTTTTTAATGAGCCTTCCACACCTGTGGTTTTATCTGGCATTAATTCTGTCCCCTCACTTCCTCTCCCCATTGCACAGATCAGGTTTAACCAGGCTGCAGTCAGTCCTACCCAGCACAAACCAGACAGATCAGGGAGCCAGCCTCTGTTTTGGAAAGAAGCTGTGATTACAAGCCAGTGCCTCGATGGGTCCCTAAGGAGCTTGGAGCCCCGGGCAGGTCTGTAACTGAACATTTTTCCTGATCACAGCCCCACTCAGGAACCCCTTTGCTCGCTGGCAACACGGGAGCCCCATACCAAACACAACTGGAAATGGGGCTCCCCTTCACCGAGTTCCTTGTGGGGCAGAGCTGCTGCCAGTGCTTCAGGGACAGCTCTGCTCCCTTGGGAGGAGGTGAGATCTGAACATCCTGCAGCTGAGCTGCTGCTTCTCACAAGCACCACGTTCCAGGGAGTGTAAATGGACAAACTGGGACGTGACTTTCAGTTTGACAGGGAAGGTGTCTGCTGACAAGGAACGAATCTCCTTGTGACTTCAAGCTTTGTTGGGGAAAAAAAGACAAATTCTAAGTGCCATGGAAATAAAAATACCCCATCACTACATTTTACCCTGTCACTCTGAACAATGCAGTGCTTGTTTTTAGGAGTACTTCTCACATGTCCATCCGATTTCTGAGCAGAAAGCCACAGTGCCGAGCACTGACACAAAAATCACAGCCCCTGGTCATTATTTAGTCACATGGAAAATATTCCACCGAGGAAATAACGTCCTTCACTGGAGAGCCTGAGTGATAAGCTGCAGGCAGAAAAAGCAGAATCATATCAGTGTCAAATCCACATTCACTCCAAAGACATGTGAGCATCCTACTTGTGCTCAGCAAAAGCCATTTTGCCAACAGGCTTTGAGCCTGTTGAAAAGCAGGAAGTACAATAAAAGGAAAAAAAGGATTTTTACTGAAACCTACCAGAAGATGTCTACAACCTGCCTTGAGATACAGACTCAGGAGCAGCCAGGAGGCAAAAACAGGAATCATAGCTGGGCTTGTACTGCAGCAGGAACATTTCTGTTTGATCCTGCCTAGCAGACAGAGCTCTTGGTGGCAAAATCCTGTAGGTTTTGCACTTCTGCAGCCATGAGTTGCTTCCTAGGGTGTCCCACCTTTCTTTCCGCCAAATAATGTTTATAGACCTCTCAGTGTTTTAGCACATCTCAAAAATTCTTCCTCAGCTCCTCATTGTACTGCAAACCCCCTGCAGAGCAAGACTGGACAGACAATAGGTCCTAGAGGTATCTGGACCATTGCAACATTTAACAGGTTGTATTTTAAGCCGTGAGCACTGAACCAGGGAGAGAGAATTTAGCTCCAGCTGCAGGCAGAAAATCTACACTAAAGACAAATTTGTGCCAAAAGTTTTTGGAGTGAGTTACCAGTATCTGAATACTGCACCTTCTTTCATTATGAAAGCAAGCTCTTGGACAGGAGCATCATTTTATTAAGCAGCACATAATGCTCACTGTAGTATAGACAGCAGCACAGTTATCATGCTCTATTTCACAGCATTAAAAATGAGCTATTCTCCAAGCAGGAGAAATCTTCATATCAAAGATTCAAACACCACAGGCTTCAATGCTGTCAAAAGAGATTATTTTAATATTTGATATGCCTCTAAGTAGTCCAAGACTTAACGAGTCACAATGGAAAATGTGATTCCTGAAGAGCCCAAGTGAAGGGAGGTTTGGAAGACTCCACGTGACAGACTCTTCCCAGAGCCCAGCCGTGATCCACGGGGGAGAGAACACATTTCAGATGACTCAGTGCTTCTCTACCTGAGTACTGAAATTCGGGAATAAGAAAGGGAAAAAAAGGGATTTCTGAGATTGACCTTTCAAGTTTGATCTCTGAAGATGCAAAGCTCTCCTTGGATGACCACACGCAGACCAAACCTGCCCTCCTGCCCTCCAGTAGTCACCCATTCTAAATCTTATTTCTGTTACTGGTTTACATGAAGAGGTTTTGTGTTCTCAGGCTGAAGTTCTCCACTGGAGACCTAGGAGTGAGTGATAGAGTCTATCAGCATCCTCTGCTCAGCTGACATCTCCGCAGCTCTCTCCTGGAGCAGCCTGCATCGTGTCCCTTTGCTACTGTGGGACAGCACAGCCTCCAGAACCACTTCTTAGGGCAGACACTGAATGAAACGTGCCCCAAGCAAGGTGAAAAGTTTCCTTAGATCCTTCTCAACACAAGACCCAGAATGCCAGATCACTTACGTGGAAGCACTGTCTGTAACCATCTGTGCAGCAGGAAACACCATTCCTGTGTTGGGATACTGTTCTGCCTTAGGCTTCATCTTATTCCTTAAACTGAATTTCCTACCCTCCCTACCTGTAACTGCAGCCTTGCTCACCCCCCTGGGTTTGCTGCTGTACAAAAATCTCCTCCCAGCTGGCTGGGCTGATCTTACTGTCCCAAGCCAGTGTCACTGAGCTCTGTCTTCCAGCACAAATGGGGCATGGGCAGTGCCCAGCCACAGTGAGGCACCTGCGGCTACAGCGCAGGACTTCACAGCAGAGCACAGACACAGACATGCTCCTTCCCTTCCTGCCATCAGCATTATCCCTCACAGCAACTTCTGTCACTGGGGTCTGAAGAATGAGAGATTTTAGTCACAGCAGAAGATGCCACAGTAGCTGCTCTAAGAGGGGTTTTACTTCTCCAGGAGTGAGAGGCAGAGCGTGGGGAACTAAGCCCCTCTCCCCCACTCTCCCCAAAAAAGGAGAAGCAGAACATATGCACACAGCCCACTGGTTTCTGCTGAGGTGGCCCAAAGCCAGCATATAAAGCAGGCTGGGAACAGCTCTGAGAGCACATCTCAATTAATACTGCAGGAAACAATGCTACAGACGTTTGCATTTTTAGGGCCAGGAACAAAGTATAAAGCAAAAAGAGCTGGAAATGGCATTCTCCCCTCATCCCAGGACCGATAAATGAGCCTTCCCCAGCACTTCCCAAAGGTAAGAGTTTCTGGGGAGGTGTTTCACTGCAGTGACACAAAGGCTTATGGCTAACCCTGGCCCTGAGCTGAGGAAACAGACTTGGAACAGGAGATGGGACAAGGTGCTGTCCTTGTCCCCTTCTGCTTCTGCCACTGGGTCAGCCCACACAAGCTGTGGCCAGCAAATCCACGCAGTCCCTCCTCTGTGGGCACACAGGAGAGGAGGAGGAGGCCTCCTCTCCATCCCAGACTGCCCTGTGGGAAGGTTCACCAGGGATGTACCAGCCGGCATAAGTGCACTGAGATGTAAACAGCTCCTTCTGACTTGCTGGATGGCAGCATCTCTTTTCATTACCAGCTCATTTATGTGTGTGGGGTTTACACGTGTGCAGTGACGGAGTCACTCAGAGACTGCTGCCTCAGCAAAGGCAGCTCACCAGAACCAACAATGCCTTAGGAAGGTGCCTGTGAAAACTCCAGGTAAGGCAGTTAAATTGGAGCACCTTGACACAAAGCTACTGAGCAGATTTTACTTACTTTGGGAGAAAGCAGCATTTTTCTCTAAGGAGTTGATGAGCGGTTGTGGGTTGATTTTTCTTTTTCTTTTTTTAAAGCAGGTTGATGATGAAAAATCTCAGAACAGTATGACTATCATGAGAATGATTTCTAAAGCAGGAAGCATGACAGCCCCACACCCACAACAGCAGAAGCAGCTGCCACACACAAGTTGCCAGGGCTGCTCCTGCACCACTTACAGCTATTGGAACTCTGACACTGTCTACAGTGCAGAGACCTTCACTGTGCAGAATTAACTCAAAGCCCAGATAATACAGGAAAAACAAATGGGAGGTATTACCCAAATCAGAAGGTATTTCACATCCTCATCTCAAAGCAGGAACTGCATATGTTAAAGCCCAGCCTGAGCAGAAGCTCCAGAATCACCACCACTCACATTCAGGATTTGCAGCACTCAGAAAAGACCTCATCAATAAGAAATAGCAATAATTAAAACAATCTCTAACCTCATGTAACATTCCCTGCAAAATTACTTCAGTGCCTCCCAGACTCTGAATGCTAGAAGAGAAATTTCTTCTTAATGCCAAGGAAAAAAAAACCTCAGAGGAGGTTGTTTCATTGTTATCTGGAACATTTCCACCTGTCCACCTTCTTTCTGCACAAAGCCTTTCCACGTTTATTGCAAGTGCACGCCTGACGCAGGAAGCTGCTGGGTGTCAGGGTGACTTTCACAGCCCCTCGGCTCTGCCCCAGCAGCGAGGAGCCAGAGCTGCTGCTGCCGGCTGGGATAGGAGGGGAGCAGGGCACTGACGGCACCGCCAGAGCGGCAGTGACCAAAGCCTCCGACCCCGCTGCTCCTCGGGGTGAGGAAACGCAGACCTGGCCCTCCGGAGCCCTCTAGCAGCACGGCCAGCGGGGGAATTGGGGAATACATTCCGCCTGTTCCTGAAAGAGCTCGGAGCAACTCTGCCTGCCAATGGCAGGAACCGCCGCCCCCGAGCAGGGCAGTGCCTGCCCTCCTTCACAAGCTCCTAGGGAGAGCAGATCCTTTCTCCTCCAGAGGTCAGGGCAGCAAAGCAGCTGGTTCCAAAAAAGCAACAACTCATTGCAATGCCCGAGCTCCCAGAGCCTGTTCCGCTGGGAAAGCAGCAAAAGCGGCGCAGGAGGGGAACAATCAAGGATGACAGGAATTGCTTCAGTTCGGGCTGTAAATCCCTGGTTCCAGGTCAGCCATACCCACGCCCCGCACGGGGCAGCCCGAGATCAGCGCTGTCTGTCCTGCCTCCGGGGCTGGCTGCGGGCGCTGCCGTGCCACAGGGATCTGCTCCGGGCTGGCACAAGGAGCCGCCCCGGGTGGAACAAACCACGCTGGGGTGTCCCCGGTACCGAGCTGCCAGGGCCAAGGACCAGCCCTGCTCGGCACACATCGGCACAGTGAAATCCGTTAGCAGGGCTGCCGAGCACAGGAGCTGCTCCCTGCCTCTCCTACCCCTCTCCTCCTGTGGAGGAGCTTCAATCCTGTGCCATGTCTGCAGGATTCGGGAGGTAAAGGAGTTGTTGCCGTTTCACAAGCCTTAACCCTTCGCCTCCCTCCAGGCACCATCTAAGATGTGCTGCACCCGGCTCATTTTCATGTTGCCCCCGGAGTGCGGGAGTACAAAACCACAAACATAAGCAGTTACTGATTCCCTGCCCCTACATTTTCTGACTGGCACGACCAGTTACACACAAAACCTTTTCCAGGGGAATACGACCAACTGTAAAAAAGAAAAGTACTTATAATCTTGGACAAACACAACTACATTCCCTTATTTTCAGAAGGAATCACGGAACATACTTCACAGATAACAAGCAGGGACACTTGCAGCCCAACTCCATTGCTGCTGAGATACCACGGTAATGATCATGCTAAAAGGCCTAATTCACTCCAATTTCCGACCAAACCAGGCACATCAAGAGTCACCTCCTGCTTTTCTCCCAGTCTCTCTGGCAGTGTATCAATTATCATCATGCTCAGATTAGCTCCTGTTTCTAAACAAATACTGGAAAGGTGAATCTCTTCCCCTAAAAACATCCTACAGCATAATTAGCAACATGTACTAAATGCTTGTTACCCAGAGTCATCTTCCAGAAAATAACTTTAAGGCGCTGTCAGTTCAAACCATCAAATCTAAACCTCTTAAGCATGTATGGAACCTTTAAGCTTCTGTTGAAAGCCAAAGACGCAGCAAACAAGCTTACAGGTCTGTAATCAGAGATGTCAGACAGCAAGACAGCCTGAAGGCTTGTTTTATATGCACCAGAAATACATCAGCTCCAGAAGCATCACAGTGTGAGGCAAGATTTCCTGCAAGAATATTTTAGTTACCTGGAGCCTGATTTTTATAATTGTCCCCGATACTTTCAGTAACCACAACAGATCATAAAACACTTGAAGAAAAGGCACTTGAGGCATTTCAGCATTCACCTGACATGCTTTAACACAAGGAACAAACAAAAAGAATGATCTAGTTTGGAACTTGAGAAATTATCCTGCTCCGGAGCTAGGAAGATGCAAAAGGAGCCAGAAGGCCTAATTCAAGTGCCAAAATGTACCTCAGTAGTGTCACACATCTTCTGGGAGATGCAGCTTCCCTCAGGAAGCTTGTTAGGCAAGCACCACGGAGAGCCAAGGCTGGGATCCATGGAGGCAGCTCCACATGGCCCCCCAGAACCTGCTCCCACCCCACGGCAGCCTGCTGACAGAGCGGCTCACATGCTCCACGAACACTCTGAGTCATGCTGCTGAGGCTGGGAAAGGAAGGGGATTCCAGGAGCTCGGCGCTCTGCCCGCAGCACCCCCAGCTCTGGGACGCAGAGGCCCCCGAGGGATGGACGCTGCTGCCCTGTGCCCCCCAGCAGCAGCTCACGGCATGCAAACGCAGGTGTGAACAGACAGCTACATGCACACTCCGCTTTAAGAAAAGAGTTGAGCCTTTTCTTAAAGGCCTCTTTATTTTTATATTCCTTCAAAACATAAATTAATTTAAACAAATCAGATGCAAACCACCTGCATTTTAAATTCGCATATATTTTACTGTATCAATCACAGCAACCTCATACAGTAAGATACACAAAAATAGAGCATGGTATCACTTCAATTCAACACGGGTTTGTACTACAGGATTCCATGACATATATACAGAGGACTTCTCTTTTTCAGAGCAGGTATAGCCCCTGCCCTGGTCTCCGTAAAAATTACGTGGCATCACAGTTTTAGTTATTCACTGTAGTGTGAGGAGCCATATGGAAATTGAACTGGTGAACTAGAAGATACACTGTAGAGCAGCCAAACAGGCATGACACTGCAGAAGGTGAACAAAACCCAAAAAACCACCGAAATGAAAACCACCCTTAGACTGCATTTTAATAGTAAAATTGTTTTTAAATTCTTCACTATATACATAATGTATCTACATTTGTGTCATATTTATATATATATATATTTATAAAAAACATACAAGATTGAAAACCTTAAAATCATTCACTTAAACGATATTCACCCCAACCTTCAGGGTCAGCAAGGCAGTACTTGCCCTTGACAATATGTTCAGTTGCAGTCCCTTGATTCAGAATTTCCCTGATTGTTAAACACAGGCCGTTCACTTTGTTTCTTAGTGCAAACTGGACAGTAACTTATTGTCCTCAGCCCTCCGTAAGACCCAGGATCCATCTTATTTCCATAATGCTTCTGACACCCAGTTATGGCTAAAATTATTTTAGCTATTTTACAACATTAGCCTATGTAATTTTCCCCACTACCTACCTGAAGCCCTCCCCCCACCCAAAAAAACATAAGACAAACAATCATTCATGCATGTTTCTGTCACACAGGGAGTGATGGACATTGAAGTCGAGAAGCCTAGACTCTAACAGTGATTAAAAACCCCAAGGTCAATCATTTCAGTGCAAAGTGGACTACGTAATTTACATCTCAGCTAGAGTTCTTTACAGATATTTTAAACACATTTAATTCTGCACATCGGATTAGGTTGCCTGATACTTTGTGCTAACTAGCTATAGTTGGAATAAAGGAGCTAGGATTCTTAGGGGTTTTCTTTTAATAAAAAACTAAAGTCTATTCATAACCAGGTGGTGTTTGGGGGTCAAACTGTACAGAGCCCAACACAAGGGAGTCCTGGTCCCCAGCCAGGGTTCCCAAGTGCTACAGCAAGAGACAAGGATTATTATCTGATTCACATCCATAACTGATGGGTTCACTTGAACAGGAGTCACAAATGAGCTCTGATTTTTAACCAGGCCAGTGCTTTACTTGCTGGACTACACTACAGATTTGGCAGTGAATTTGGAAGCAAGCAGAACATTGATACTTACGATTTCCAAAACCACAAAGAAAAAGCGTGCACTGAGAGCAAAAACCTGCAATTCTTAGACAAGACTTGACTCAGACGAGTGGTGGCCTTATCAGAGGGAAAAAAATGTCAGATTAAAACCCAAGAACTGATCAGAGCCAAGAACATCATTCTGCCACAGTGGCTATAATAAGCTATGAAATACAGTACAAGGAAAAACAAAAAGTCACCTGAACAAATAACCCAGAGAGACTTCATAGTTATAATGATTCTACCACTTTTAAGAACTCAACATATTAAATATTTATTAAAAATAAACTGTTTCCAAATCACCTATTTACAGTATAAAGAACAGTACTTAAAACATGTGCAACAGAAAGAAAATGGATACTCATCTGAGAGGACAACACTCCAGGCATCATCTGAGTGACACAGACACAGGATCACCTCTTTAAAATACCACACAGTGAAACCCAGAAGGACGATATTGGCAACACCGGAAAATAAAGCACATATCGTCCAGATTCAGGTTATATAAGCTCAAGATAAACAACCAGGAGAGAAGGGGAGAAGGAGGAAACAAAGACAAAAGGAAGAGATGTTATGGTGTTTGCATTTTGGAGATCAAGAAATGCAGACACACATCAAAAAATAGTCCTTGTTGGCAAAACAAGCCATTCATGTATTTCCTGCACATTTTGAAGTCATACTTTATCAAAAACTGGCAGTAGTTTCATCACTCATAGAAAACAAGAATCTTAATTCTCTGACTTTATTTTCAAACCCTGCCTGGTTTTATTTGGGCAAGATGTGATATAATAGGAAGATGTGATGTCACTTTTTAAAAATACAACAGCTGCCAAGTTTTAAGGAAAAATGTGCTCTTCTCCCCCATTTAAGTTGAAAAGCAATGATCGTTTAGGAGTCACCTAAATTATAGCAGCACGAAATCTAATGGATCTGCAGCATCTGTGAAGCCACAAAAATCAAGAACTGGCACCTGATCACTGAACCATGGTTCCAAATATTTGGACATGTGATTTTGGTAAGAGGTCAGTGTGGAGTCAGAACGTTAGTTAGGATAGCCCTTTCCTCTCCCCCTTTCCTTCCCTTCTTAAACAGACCCATCCAGTCTATCTATAAACCACGTGGGACAGCTGGGATGATTTATAGTTTAACTGGTTGTTGGGCAGGAACCTGTGGAGGTCACTCTTCCTGCAGCAGGGGTCATAGTAGTAAGCGTTGAGGCAAGTGTCACACGAGACCTTGGAGCAGAACGTGCACGTGTTGGCAGCTCCCGAGCGGTTGCAGAAGCCACAGCGTGAGGTGCCCGAAGGCTTGGACTTGGAACTGAACTGAGCAGCTCTGTCTTGACTCTGAGTCTGTGATGTGTACTGAGATTTCTCCCTTAGAGCAGGGGACAAGCCATCGCTTGGGAGTTGTTTGATGGAGTAGGAGCTCTGTTTCACCGCTGGGTACTCCTGCCTCGAGCCGAACAGACTGTCACACTTCTGGCAAACAGAAGCGCCACAGGGTATGCCACAGTTCTGGCACTTGGAGGGAGCTGTGTCTTTGGCTAGGTGGGTGCGTTTGTGGTAAACAGGGTTGGCGTCACTTTTTAACAGCCACACATCAGGCTTAATAGCGTCTTGTCTTTTAAAATTTAACATACTTCTAGAATCGGGCTCAGTATATAAATCTAAATCCTCTTGAGCAGAAAAATAGGAGCTGTAAGGGACATTTGTTCTTAGCATGCCATTGTGATGAGAGGAAGTTGGCAAGTATTCATCTGAACACCCATGTGGGGAGCTGGACATGGTCAGGAGAGAGGGCGACGGACGGATAATTTCATCTTTAATGTCATCTTCCGCATCGACCAAAATCGGCTCTTTCCTGAGACTCAGCGAGCTCATCAAAGGTGGTTTCTTACTCTCCCAATAGCTATCGTACGTGTCCACTGACTTGGAAGGCTTGCTCACCTTTGGCTTGTAGTACTCTTTGGAGGCACGCTCGCTGGCCGATTTCTGGAGCACCATCCGTGCCATGGATGTGTTCAGGCTCTCCTTGCACTCCAGGCGCCGCTTCATGGCCTCGGAGCAGCCTCGCACGTCCTCGCTGCTGTTCTTGCGCTCGTTGATCACATCGATCTCGGAATAACCCTTATCCTTCACTTGCAGGTGAATTTCCAGAAGCTGCTCACATTCCACTTTGGCCAAAAAGAGCTCAAATGAAATCATTTTCACTTGAATGGCGTCAACCTGCTCTTTGAGCTTAAACGTTGTTCCCAGTTCCTGGACATAGCCCATGTAGTTCAGAATCTGCCTTACGTCATCTTCAGTTAGAGCAGACTTTACATAATAAACAAAGGGTCCAGTGTAGGTCTAACAGGGGTGGGGGGGAATAAAAGGAAAACTAGGTTACAAATTCAGTGGTGGACTAGATGTTCAGATAATTCAGTGACAGAGACCATATAATTAAATACAATAATAACGACTCTGAAAACATGCAACTGCCTTGGCAAGATGAGCTCGATTTCTGCATCCCTCCTGCTCAGCAGATGGAAATTCCATGAGGCAAATTCAAAGTAGGAGAGTTTTCATTCAAATTTGAAATCCTGTTTAGCATAATGTCCTCCCTGGTGATTTAAATCACTCTGCTCTGCACTAACATTAACTTTTATGCATACCGGACATGTTTGCATTTACAGAAAGTCTACCATGAAAGGCAAAAAGGCCAGGATTTTGAGAACTGTCCCACCCAGGGACAAGCTTGAGCTAACAGGAACTCAGAATTACTGCAGGAGTGCCAAACTCCTCTTCAATTCAGCTTTAAATATACTTGAGGTGCACACCTTTTTGCGTGTTGTTACTATACAGTTTCAAATGTCAGTTTTATTTAATTTAGTACTAATTCAAAAACTTCCACTAAAAGAGCCCCAAAAGCAAAGACATGAGTTTCTGCAAGCTGAAATATCCTCAGCATCTGGCACACCTGAGGGATGTGTTTAGCCCAGTTCAGCCTGTTCTGAGTGCACGCAGGAGCCGGGAAAAGATAAAACACAAAATTCAGCAGCAGAGAGCTCCCTGTGGGACTTCAGCACCCGAGCCCATCAGTGAGTTCCCACTTTTCCCTCTGGGAACCTGCCATGGGTAGATACATTTGAAAGCACCTTAAAATCAAAACTTCAGGAACTGAGCACTGACAAGCAGATCACATATATTCTAAACACAATTCTTTTGCAGAAGTTCCTTTACCATTATCATACAACTTGTGGGAACCTCAGCAAAGCATCCATTTGAACACATACACTGGGTTTAATACTTGTGTCCAGTAACAGCTGTGGCAAGACAAATGAAACTCTGAGTGAACTTAAATCCAGCTTGACCACTCATCACAGTGAAAGCCTCTCCAAGTAGGAATGAAACAGTGCAGCAGGGGAGGCTGAACAACAACCTTGAATAAGCTCTCTTCCTACTTTATATACATTCTAATTGCAGATAGTGCTTGTACTTCTGTTCTTGGGATACTCTCACCAGCACCTACCTCACTTATTTTACATAGAAACTTTCCTATGGCTTCTGTTTACCAACTCTATATAGAGAAATATAAGTACAAGTATCTCATGCTATAAATGGAAAAAAAAAGAGAAGCCTTTTAAGGAAATGCATGAAATGTGTTCACAGAAAGAAAAATAAATCATGTTCTCACTATGGTTACATAAAAAAATATCTTACCTTAATGTTTTTGAACTCCTTTTTCCAGGGGTACAGAAAGAGATTAATTCCAAGTGTCTCAAGCATGTTGAATGCATTATGGAGACAATGTAAACTTGAGGATTTCACAGATCTCAGTGAGTTTTCAGCCATCTCATAAAATTTTATCAACCGGAATCTATAAAAGGGATCAATTTTGGGAAGGCAAAGTAAGGCTGCCGCCGCCACTCGCAAGTACTCATCGTTAATAGGACGCTGCTTGTTGTCAGAGGCATTCAGTTTGCATTCGTGGAACTGTACATACTTCCTAAATAAATCGTCTTTATATTTTGTATCCATTGAAATCAGTTTTTCCCTCGTGCTGGGGGCAGCTACCTCATCTCTTTCATGGTTATTTGGCAGTGGGTTGGGTATCTGGCACTAGGAATCTTCAGCAACGGCAACTGTCCTGGAATAAAAACTGAAAACAAAGAAAAGTCATTGCAGGTGCACACATCCCAGACATCCCCAGCACCTCCCTGCCCCTGGGACTCTGTAACACAGAGCAGCAGCTCCCTCACAGCCTCTCCAGGACTCTGAAAAAGCAGGGGAGCCATGGAAATGCCACTCTCCTGCTTTCCACCGTCATTCCCTACTTGTTTTCCACGTCTCTGCCCAAGTCAGCACCACGAGCCGACAATAAACTCTTGGTACAACAGAGCAGGGCAGGCTCCAGCCCACACTGAGACTTCCCTGGCTTTGGGTCCCAGGGAGAAGTAACTCATGGCAAAAAGCTGCAAGGTGAAGGATGAGGTTTTTAGAGTCTCTTATCTGCATTTTATTTTGCCCTTTCAGTTTACCCAACCTACACAAACATTATTTTAAAAAGTCACCGGAAGATTTTTGGTTTTGTTTTCACTCCTGCACAATGGTATAAAGATTTTTAAAAATCGCACGAAAGTTTCATTTTGCTTATCTTGTGAAGGTATCTGCTTTCCCCCCTTCCCTGTGGGGAAATCCCTCCCTAGACTGAGCGGATTTGACTTCTAACATTTTCTAGGCTTTTGACAGCCACTGACATTCCTCCAGCTGGTACCCCCAGAGCAGCCCCGTGCTGGGGCAGCTCTGCAGCCACCTCCAGAGGACACACTCCTGCCTGCTGCAAACCACAGCCCAAATTCCAGCTGAAAGCTGGCAGCTGCAAACACTACTGTGATCTTTACGGCAAAAAAGCTACACCTGCCACCTTCAGCTGCTTTATGAGAACTGAGTACAACCATTTCCGTGTTACCATCACATATGCTTTTGTTTCCAGGGATAGTCGTTTTTATGGATATACTGATCTCCATTTTCACTGCACTGAGCTCACACACTGAGCTGAAATAGCTGGTGAGAGAAGAATCTCCCAAATGTTGCTTTATGAAAACCAAGGCAATTAACAGGCCAACAGACTCCATCTGGAATGCCTGAGGAACTTGCGATCAAAAAGCAGACCACAGGCTTTGTTTATTACATAAAAAGACAAGCCAACTCCTGACCCGAGGGAAGAGGAGGTAGGAGAAATCAGTGCACTGTTTCAGATGTAGTCAGTCTCAAACAGCACTTCAGAAAAGACTTTTTTCCCCAGTATTAAATGCAGCCGCAAGAACACTTATCAACACTCCCGTTAAAGGAAAATCACTGTTAAGAGCAAGATCAACTGAATGAAAGAAGCCAAAACACAAAATACCAACAACCAAGAGGCCAGGGAAACAAACAAACAAGATCAACAGCCTGGCAGTTAACAATCCTTGATGAAAGACTGTGCTCAGTGCCAGCCCCGTGTGGGGAAAGTTAAGTAGCAGTTCAGCTTCTGCTCCAAGGCACACGCGCTCCTGTCAAGAGACAGGTTGTGAATCACAGGAAATGTGGAGTGCTAAATTAACATCTGAGCATAAGGCCAGGAGCAGTCCCTTCCCTCTCTGTGTTCCTCCGCAAGTTGTGTGGAATGAAGTCTGTGGACAAAGACAGCTGAGTCTGTTCCTTGGCAAGAAGAGCTGCACACGAGAATCGCAGAGAGATCTTTGTCTGGCACGTCAGCAGAACACCCCCAGGACACAGAGCGATCCTGTGCTGACAAGGAGCTGGATTTGGAATCACAGCTCTGCCACCCCCACTGCCAATGCCCACCAAACAAAGCGCTTGGTTACACGTGAAACGCGTCAGGGTCAGGAAATCTCCAGATGAAAAGAGAGCCCTTCATCGAGGCCTTGCAGACTGCGGCTCCCAGAGCCTCTGCCAGCCCTGACTGCGCCCTGTGCTCTGCACCCGAGCCAGGCTCACACAGCCCAGCACATCGCCCCAGAGCAGGGCCTGCGAGCCCTGCCATGAGCCCTGCCAGCACGCAGAGCTCCAGGCAGCACAACATCCTCGTCCCGGCAGCCCACCCAGCAGCAACATCCATGGTTACAGGCTCCGGAGAGCCTCACGATGCGAGCAGGCACGGATAAATATAGGTTTAAGCAGTACCCTGACTGACAGAACACATAAAGGAATAAGGCCGCTTTGCTGCAAAGCATTGACTCCAAACCTCAATATTTCCTAGAAATGCAAGAATAATAAATCCTGATCAGAGTCCAGCGCCCGCTGTTGAGACGAAACAATGTTCCTATCCATCTCCAGGGTCAAAACTTCACCCGAGAGAACCAACTACTCTGACCAAGCTGGACCACTCGGTTGTACAGAAGCCTTGGCAGGAGTACGGCAGAAACAGGGGGCAAATGCACCCTCCGGCTAAGGTGCACCCTCCTGCTCAGGTACACCCTCCCGCTAAGGTACACCCTCCCTTCTCCTACAGCACAGCCCTCTCCTACCGCGCCCGAGGAGCCAAAACGCCCGAAACCGCTCCCGGACACAGGGGCTGCCAACGGCCCCGGAGCAGCGGCGGGCGCGGGCAGCCCGCGGACCCACGCACGAGGTGGGGCCCGCTCGGTGCCGCTCGGTGCCCGGGGACACCTGTTGCGGCGCCGGGTCGAGGAGCCTCGGGACACCGCCTGGGCCTCCGCGGCGGCACCGGCCCCGGGAGCTCTCACCGCCCCCGGCCGCCCTCGCTGTGCCGCGGCCACGCCGCCCGCCCGGGTTAAGCCCCCGCTCCGCGGCCTGCCCCGTTCCTCACCGCTCCGCTCCGCCGCCGGGACCAGCAGCCGCTCCACCGGAACCGCCCGGTGCCCGCGATGCTGCCCCGCGTCCCCGACGCGCTGCCCCGGCAGAGCCGCGGAGGCCCGG
>VZRF01013452.1:353288-367053 GCA_013396875.1 Vireo altiloquus
GCAGGCCCGCCCCCTGGCGGCGCGGAGGAAGATGGCGGCGGGCGGATCGTCGCGGCCCCCGGAGCGGCGGCCGGACCCGCTGTCCCGCCTCACCTGCCCCGTGTGCCTGGAGGTGTTCGAGAGCCCGGTGCGCGTGCCCTGCGGACACGTGTGAGCGCCCGCGTCCGGGCCGGGACGGGGAGGGCCGGGGCTGCGTCCGCGTAGGCTGCGGGGCCTCGGGAGGAGCCGCGGCTCGGGGCCCCCGCGGGGGCCGAGGGCAGGGGCCGAGGGCAGGGGCGCCCCGGCAGCGGCGATGGGGTGGCCTGCGGCGTCCTCGAAAGGGAGAAAACGGAAGAAAAGCGGGACGGAAGGAAAGCCAGTGTTCTTCCACTTTCGGTTCCTGTCCCTCCTAAGAAATGCGGGCATGGAGTGACAGAACATGGGGGAATGGCTTCACACCGTGAGAGGGCAGGTTTAGGTTGGATGTTGGGATGAAATTGTTCTCTGTGGGGGTGGGCAGGCCCTGGCACAGGGTGCCCCTGGATCCCTGGCAGTGCCCGAGGCCAGGTTGGGGCTTGGAGCAGCCTGGGACAGTGGGAGGGGTCCCTGCCATGGCAGGGGTGGCACTGGATGGGCTTGGAGGTCCCTCCCAACCCAAACCATTCCCTGATTCTGTGCGGAAACCGAGGGCACAGAGCACTGTCCAACAGCAAACAATGCTGACCGTGACAGCCTGGGATCCTCCACCTCCTCCCTTCATGTCCAGGTGCCAGCAGCTCCTTCTTTACCCTTCTTTATCGAGTCTCAAGGCTCTGTTACTCCTTCAGGCAGAGGCCATACGAGGGCAGTGGGCAGAGGGCCAGAGGGCTATCTCACCACCTCCTCCTTATCTCCCACCACAGCTTCTGCACGCCGTGCCTGCAAGAATGTCTGAAGCCCAAAAAGCCAGTCTGTGGGGTGTGCCGCAGCACCCTGTCACCTGGGAGCAGAGCCCTGGACTTGGAAAAGCAAATTGAAACGACAGAAACCACTTGCAATGGCTGCAATAAAAAAGTATGAAAGTGTTTGAAACTTAAGTGCATGAGATGTGTCTGCTTAGGGGAAGATAAACTGCTCCTCCTCAGCTTTCTGCAAAATCAGGTCAAAGTGTTTGTTCTGATATGTGCTAAAGGTGTTTTATATAGGCAGCACCCAGATGTTGACGTTCTTTCCACAGTTTTTTGTTGTTACCTCTTCAGGAAATGAATTTCAGATGAAAGATTCTGATTTTAAAGTTACAGTGAAACGTTGCTGCTGTGAGCAGGGGTGTATGGTAACATGCCACAGACAGCAGGGTTACAGGTTAACTAACCTGTAGTTGTAAGTGTTCTGCCTGGCCAGCTGAAGTATTTGGATTTTCTGCTTTAACACTTTTGCTGGAAGCTGCTCTGGTTTACATGTTTGCTGCTTCTGCAGAAGTGTAGCAGGGAGTGCAGGTGGTTTGGGCTCACCTTGCTGTGCTGTTGTTGCCTGCACAGATGTACCTCTCCAAGATGCGCAGCCATGCAGCCTCCTGCTCCAAGTACCAGAACTACATCATGGAAGGTGTGAAAGCTGTCACTAAAGAGCCCCTCCACAACACCAGGTAACACCTCTGCTCTGAAATCCTTGGCTTTTGTGTCACAAGAAAGTGGAAGTAAAAGCAGACTTTACCTCTTTGCTCAGTTTGGGTGCTAATTTTTATGTAGTTAAAAACTGAGCTTTGATCCTGCAGCTGACTGTGCCCAGGTAAGCTCTGCTGCTTCTGCTGGGTCCGTGCACAGGACATCTCTAAGATCAGGGCACTCTGTAGCTGTGGCTGGTTGTTAAAATACCTGTGTCTCCTGATTGTATTCACCCACAATGGAGGGAAGTGCTCTCCTGGGTGTGGCAAGTGGGTGGTACCCTGGCATTTGAGAAAAAGTTGATAAATGGCACTTAAAACATTTGTAGAAGAACTGTAATTCAGTGTAAATGCGGACATATTGAGTTCCCTAAGATACTGTTAGGAGTTTATAAACTGATTGTTAAAATTAGCTTGCCTTAATTGCAGATGTAAGATTATTGCTTTGAATAATCTGTATTTGTAAACAACCTCTTTTTCTCCCCCAACCAGGAACTTTCCAAATCGCTTCACCTTCCCTTGCCCGTATTGTAGCGAGAAGAACTTTGATCAAGAAGGACTGGTTGAACACTGCAAAGCTTTGCACAGCATGGATGCAAAACAAGTGGTAATAAAAAGTCTTGGTGCAAGAATTGCCATGAAGTCTGGTCTTAAAGCCCTTTGAAACGATGAGTTAGGAACTTACCCTGAATTCAATAGATATAATTACTGCTGTTCTGTCAGTGTGGCTGTGCTGGTCATGCCTCTAAGCCTCATGTCACCTTTCAGTGGTCTCTACTCTCACTGCAGCTGGGCCACATCCTCCTCTCATCCTTGAAAAATGGCACACATTCAAAGTTAATTTGGCACAGCAAATTAATAAAATATAATTTTTTTTAAATGTCAGACATTTAATTTTCTCCTTGTTTTTCTCCTTGCTTACAGCAAGGAGATACTACAAACTGTTGGGGAAAATGCTTGCAAAAAACAGTGTATAGTTCTAATAATCTATCTGTGATACTTCCTCTCATGTAAGAGGAATGGCAAAACTTGGAACTGAATTTGAAATTTTGATTTTTCTGAAAAGTTTTTTAGAATTCCCGATTATTCAGGAAAAAAAAGTTCCTTTTTTCTCTTGAAGAGAAGTGAACTTTGCAAAGAAGACCAAAAAAACTTTCCCGCTGCTGAGAAATAAGGGCTGAAATCTTACAAAGCAAGGGACTTCAGTGAGTTCTGATTTTCAGCACGTGGGAGAGGAGTAAGCCATTCCATTTCAGGGATCTAAGACATTAATTGCAATTATTCAGGGTTGTCTGAGGCTTTTCTATTAAATGTCCCAGCAAGTTATTGGCCATCGCTTTGCATACAGGGCAGTGACAGCTCAGACCTTGAGCTTCACTCCCTCAGTCCCTGTCCTGCCCTTCCTTCTGAACCACTGAGGCATAACTTTTTTTCCTTGAAGGTTTGCCCAATTTGTGCCTCAATGCCGTGGGGGGACCCAAATTACAGGAGCGCCAACTTCATGGAGCACCTGCAGAGACGACACCGCTTTTCCTACGACACTTTTGTGGTAGGTGTTTGGTGCCCCTTGTATCGCAGCCTGGGGGCTCGGGAAGGCAGTGCTGCTCCCGGGCCCTGCACAGGGACCCCAGGGTGCTGCTGTGTCCTGGGACAGACGGGAGGATGCAGGAAAAGGCAGCTCTTGCTGCTGTCTCACGTTGTACTTCCCGGGGTGCCTGTTGCAGTGAATGCCTTTCTGTGCCCTCCTTTGCCAGGATTACGATGCTGATGAAGACGATATCATGGCACAGGTTTTGATGCGTTCCTTGCGGGATAAATGACCCAGCCAGAAGATTTACTCTAAACCCAGGCTTCCACGAGGGGGAAATGCGCAGCATCCTTGCACTTCTCCCTGCACATCCCAAGATTAACTCAGGCATCCAGAAGTACAGATGACTTTAATGCTATCTCAGTTATAAATCCTGGTTTGATATTTCTGTACCACTCAGTCTTTTAGTATCATGGTCTCTGACATTCAGCCCTGTCAGCCCCATTTTTCTACTTGCTTAGACTCAATTTCATTGTAGATCAACAGGTGGGAATCAAGGCTTTTTCCTGTACCTATACCTATTGGTTTCTTCGGCAGTTGTGTTTATTTGACTGTCTAAAATCAAAAACATCCCAATTGGAATGGCCTGAACTAGTTAATAAGTATCTTCCCAATCTCATTTACATATCTCAAGTGATTGTATGTGAAGTGTATTGGTAACTCTGTTCCCCTCTAGTGAGACTTCAGGTGCTAACTGTAACCGTCAGACCAGCTCTCATTCAAGTGACCTCTGATACTTGTGATTCCATAATGTTCCCCAGTGTTTCAGTCCTTACAGGCAGCCTCCCAACTATATGGAAAACATATCTTCAGTATGAGTGTTCAAGCTGCAAACTTTCCTAGGAAATCTTTGCACTGTGTAAAAACTAGTTCAAAATACTTCAGTTCTATGCATGATGATTACTTTTCTCCATACTCTTACTATAATTTCTAGCCTGGAAAATGGACTTTAGTGTTGGTCTTAGTTAAAATGCATAATTTTTTAACTATCTTAGAAAATATTAATCAAAATTGCTGGCTTTATGATTAAATTGGTGGATTTGAAACTGGTTTCCTAGTAATTTTACGCCTTATGCTGATAGGGGAATTCAGAAGGTTTTTTTCAATACCTCTGCTTTCTATTTAAACTAAAATTTTCATATATATTCTTGGGTTTTCCATCTCTCAAGGCAAGCTGGTGGAAAAACTTACGAGTAATTCATAGCACTGGCATAGCATTTCCTTTCTGCATCACAGATTTTATCAGGTATTTTGAATTCCTGTTCTTCATTTAAATGTTCCTAAAGTAGCTGAAGCTGTACTTGGATTGTTTGCCATCTGGCAGTGTGTGTGTCGAGTCAGGTGTAGCTTTCAAGGAAAAGTAAAACGTAGCCCTGAAAGCAGGACAGTTCCAGCCCCTGGTAAATGGATACTCTGTGTTCAAGCCTACACTTTTACTACAGAGATTCCTTGATTTTAATTTGATGCTTTCATTAAGTTCACAGAGAAGCTGCTGAGATCTGAGGGCCTAAGGCACCTGGCCAGAACCTTTAAATCAGAATGTGGAGATGTGCAATGTAGGCGCTGTAATTGGAGCCGTGGGCCTGCCCCACCCCACAGCTGAGTGCTGATTAATTGATTTGAGCAGTAACCTCCCATCGTGCTCTGCAGACTGCAGCATAGCCTTAGCCTGAAAATAAGAGAACACACTCCAGCTAAAACCTTGTGTGCAGCCAGAGCTCTGGCACCTCTCAGCTGAGCTTGGGCTCGGTGTTTTCCCGTGGTAGGGGCTGTTACACACCCACCCCTGAGCACCTGTGTGGGGACTGGAAGCCCAGTGCAGGTGGGAGATGTGGAATCTCCTGATTCTGTAGGGAAGTGCAGCTTTTGGGGGTAGGTGTTTAATGCTTGACCTGCAAAGAGGTGATGGTGTATTGGGGATTGGATGGGGATCTCTGGGATCTGGTTACAGTGCAGTTTGGTGACGCCCATTGCCAGGAATCCAGATTTCTGCTTCTGTTCTAAGTGCACTTCCATGCAGTTCTGATAAAATGTTTAAGGAGCAATTAGGAGCTTCCGAGCAATTACTTTGTCATGTTTTTGACTTTTGAAGACAAGTTACAAATAAAGGCCATTTAATTTATAAAATCCTACCTTTGTGTCAGCTCTTGTCATTTCTTCCTCATGGTCCCTGTGTTTCCTTTGAGCACCCAGAGCGTTTGCATTCGCTGGGCCACACCCAGTACACTGAGACTCCCTGATTGATTTAAAGCCACTCTGATGAGAGGCACTTGGGGGCTGTGCACAGCCTCCACTCATCTCGTTTGGGTGGTAAAAAAACGCCTTAGTATAGAACAAGCCAGGTTGGGCTTCTAAACGCAGTGAGTGTCCCTGGGAAGGATGTAGTGCTCTGCCAGAGCTGCTCTCGCCTCGTCAGCAGCTGATTGTGCAGCCGAGTTGTGGGGGATAATGCAATCGGGCCAGCCTGGACCTGTGAAATTCCCCATGTCTGGCGCAAGGAGTCAGCCTGAGGAGCAATTAGCACACAGAGACACGATGGGAGGAGCCGGGCTTGTGGTTGAGCTATTTTATTAAATGAATTTGTCTCCAGACAACGACTGGTCTTAATAGATCTGATAAATCGTTGTCAGCATTAATTTCCTAATGCACAGGCATCTCTTCATCTGGAATTACAAATCCCCATGGTCTCCTTAGGCTGGGGGATGAGATCTTGCCAAAGCATAAGTGCTGTGATCCGGGTCCTCGTGTCACCTGATTGAAAAGAGAGCAGCAAATTTTCATCAAGGCCTTTGCCCAGCTATACCCAACAGTCTCTGGTGAGCCCACCTCAAGAAGGATTAACAAGGCTGTGTAAGTCATGGAAAAACAAATGAGGGATGTGCTTGCAATCCTAAAGCTTTTCTTTGGCTTAAATATACTAAAAATTACAGTGGAGCATTTGCCTGTTTTGGGGGTGGGTTTGCATTTGTTTTTCTTACATAGATATTTGTGTTGCAGTTGCATTGGTCGGTGCTTCAACAAAAACAATTCATTTTTATGGGCAAATTACATCATTCTCTGGGTGGTACAAATGAGGACTCTTGAAAACGCTACAGAAACGTGCTTTTCCTTACTCCTTTGCCAAAACTCCAGAAAATACTCAACACTAACTGAAAATTAAGTGTCATTGCTACTGGCTTGGAGATCTCTTCTAGTTCTTACAGTTATTCTGTCTTTACAGATCCTAGGGTTTAAACAGAAAAAAAAATCCGTGGAGCTTCTGGGAGCTGCTTGAGTGCCCCGAGCAGCGAGTGAGGGTCCCTCGCACAGCCCGAGTGCCGCGGATGAGCCCCCGGAGCTGCGCTGGCTGCTCGGTGAGCGCTGACGGCAGAGGGAGGTCTTGCATCTTGGAGAGAGCAGGGCTCCCTCCTCCCGGCACAGTGCTCGGCCCCAGCCTCCTCCCCTGGGCTCAGGAGTCTGCCCTGGGTTTCAGAGAGCTTCTCCAGCCTTGCAGTGGGGGTTTGCACCCCGTCCCATAGCCAGAGCTTCTTTTTTTCCCACCACAGCCTCCCTTGGTGGGAGGAGCTCTGCTCTGCAGCCATATATTCAAGATGCTTCATGGAGGCATGGGGCCAGGGAAGTAAATAGAAGAATTTTCAGCAGACTTGTTGCTCTCGAGGTGGTTGAAGTGTTCTGGTGAGCCTCTTGGGCCAATCCTTGTGGTTCTGGGACTGGAGCTGTGCCACGGGCTGGTGGCAGGTCTGCTCTGGCCCCCTTAGGGCTCAGCTGATGCTCTCTCTGATGGTGAGGGTGGGATGGCTGAGAAACTCACTGCCACTTCCAGCCCACGAACCATAGCAGAGCTTCCCCTCCCCTGTGTCCTGCTCTCTGTCCCCTATCATCCTGGCTCACAGGCAGGTCAGGTCACTTTCTCCCTTGATCTCATTTCTTCCCCTAACACAGGCAAGTTTTTTCCACACGCAGTGGTTGGGACAGATCTGATTATTACCATTTCAGAAAGAACACAGGAATCGGCTTTGCTTCTTGAAGGAAAACCACCTCGCTGTGTTCCTCGTGCAAGTGTCCCCGCTGTAACCACATCCGCGGCAGGTGGAGGAGCGCGGGGGGGCACCCGCACAGCCCCGGGCTGCTGCCCCCGCCCCGCGGGGAGCTGCACCTCTGGATCCCGGAGAGAAACGGGAGGACCTGGCCTTGGTGATTTGTATTCCCCCAAGGCCTTCGGGGACACTTTTCCCCCTGAACTCCAGGCTGATCCAGGGATGATTTTTGCAGATAAACACCTGCTGAAAGCCACGGGCAATTCCACAGCCAAGGAGGGATGATCCAGTACCAGAGCACATGGCTGCAGGGGAAGAGTTTGCAAATGTGTCTAGTCGGGGCAGGATACGCGTGGCTGGCAGGACAGGCTTTCCAAGCTGTTCCTGCCCTGAGGAAAGGCTGACTGTGCTCAGCCCCTGCGCTGGAGCCGTGCCAGTGGAAAGCTTTGCTCCCACTTCTGCATTTCTTGTCGTTGCGGCTAAACAGTAACGTGGTCAGCAGGGGCTGGCGCAGCGACGTGCGGTGTGTGACGGCTGAGTCACGAGTGGCCCAGCACACGGCCCTTTTCCGAGTGGCAGGGCCGGAGGAGGCATTCCCAGCAGGACCTGTTCCTCCTCCGGCAGCCGCCCGAAGCCAGCAGCTGTCTTGGCCGGAGCTGAGCGCGGCTCCTGCAGCAGGTGGCTGGAGCCGTGCCCCGAGCCCTTCCAGCGGGGAAACCCCCACGTGAGCCGGAGGGCCGGGATGAGCTGGAAGCCCAGGCTGCGGGAGTGGTACATCTCTGCTCACGGCTGCCCAGCATCCGCTAGCCGTGCCTGGGCACCTGCCCATGGGCACATGGCCCTGGGGAGCGGGAAGCCAAAGGGAGCGTGTGCCTCAGCGGGGCTATTTGACCCACCCTGCCCGTGGAAAAGTCAGTGGAAGGCAGGAGGGAAGAGAACAGAGGGGAGCTTGCTTGGGGGACGGCTGCGCTGCCCAAAACCTTCCCAGCAGAAAAGAAAATGTGTTTGGGCAGGTGCTCCTGACCCCTGGCAGCGGGAGGGAGTCACCGAGGGCTGTGCGGGATCCATGCCGCTGCTCCAGAAGTCCCTGTCTCTTCCCAGAGGATTATTAACCTGTGGCAAAGCGTGCTCTTCCGCAGGGCTGTGTTCCAACTGGGCACCGCGGATGCTTGTCCCAACCTGCACCGCAGTCCTCAGCCGTGGGAGAGGGGAAGGACAGGCGGGAGGAGTCCGGGGATCACCCCCGGGCACAGCGCCTTCCTCCAGCCCTCCGCGGCCGGTCTGCCCGAGCTGTGCAGGGGCCGCGGGTCAGTCCCGGGTTCCTCCCCACCGCCTCCCTCCGGAGCACCAGCTGGACCCGTGGGGAGCGCGGCGCGGGGAAACACTCGGGAGAGAGGCCAGGAGCGGCTAATGCAGCAGCGCCGATTCATACTCCGGCACTGAGCGGGCATCGCGGCCGCACCGCGGGGGCGGCTCCCAGGCTTCATCCCCTCGGCACGGCTCGGCCCAGCCCCCGGCAGCGGGGCCGACACCTGCCCGTGCCCGCCCCGTTCCGCCTTGCCCATTGGCTGCGGCCCCGCACCGCCCTCCCCGCGCCGCGCCCCCGGCCCCGCGCACATATCAGCGGGCGCGGCAGCCCCGCGGCCCCGCTGCAGCGACACTGGCACCGGGGCTGCAAGATGCCGCGTTCTTTCCTGGTGAAAAAGCACTTCTCGGCCAGCAAGAAGCCCAACTACAGCGAGCTGGAGAGCCAGACTGGTGCGTGGACAGGACGGGCCGTGCACGTGGGGCGCTCCGCGGGGTCGGGCGGGAGTCTCCGGTGCGCGATCTCCCTAAGGCTCCACACAGGAGCGGGCGGGGACTGACCGGCTTTTCGCAGGGCTGCGGCGTTGTTCTGTATTTTTCAATTTCGTGCACCTCGTGGCGTAGGATCCCCCATGTCCCGGGATGCTGAGCCGCTCCCTGGTACCGCGGGGATGTCGGTGGCAGCGGCGGCTCTCTTATGAGGCACACATGGGTGCGTGGGGAGCTCCCTGTGCCGGGAGTGAGCAGGAGTGTGAGGTTCTCTTCACCCCATCCCTCGCGGCGAGGCGGGCAGGGGCGTGGGGTCCCCGTGGTGTGAGGTCAGTCCCCTTTGCCCAGGGGCGGGCTGCGACTCTGGGCTGCCGTGGCACGGGCTGGGGTCCCTTTACCCCTTCGACTTAAGGGTGCGGCGCGGAGTTCCTACGGGATAGCCTGGGATGGGGTCCCACTGAGCCCGCGGGGGTGGGTTTTGGGCCCCGTCGCCCCCGTTCCGAGGGCCCCGCTGACCGCCGCCGCTTCCCGCAGTGCTGGCCGCCCCGCTGCTGTACGAGACGTGCCCGCTGCCCGTCATCCCCCCGCCCGAGGTGCTCGGCCCCGGCGCCTACTACCCGCCGCTGGTGTGGGACGCGGGGCTGCTGTCCAGCCTGTTCCCGGGCGGCCCGGGCAGCGAGGCCGCGGGCGGTGCGGCCCCCGCCCTGGACCTGACGGCGCTCTCCAGCGAGGAGGATGAAGGCAAGAGCTCGGGGCCCCCCAGCCCGGCCTCGGCCCCCGCCGCCGCCGAGCGCTTCCGCTGTGCCCAGTGTGCCAAGGCGTACTCCACCTTCGCCGGGCTCTCCAAGCACAAGCAATTGCACTGCGATACCCAGGCCAGGAAATCCTTCAGCTGCAAGTACTGTGAGAAGGAGTACGTGAGCCTGGGGGCTCTCAAGATGCACATCCGGAGCCACACGCTGCCCTGCGTCTGCAAGATGTGCGGGAAGGCCTTCTCCCGGCCCTGGCTGCTGCAGGGCCACATCCGGACGCACACTGGTAACGTCCCCTCTTGTCCCTCTCCCTCCCTGCCTTATCACCTCCCACTTCCCTGCTCCACTGCCCCAGCGAATCGGCGTGCCGGGTGTTATCTGGGAAGATAAGGGCTTCCCAGACCCCCTTGGCACATCTCTCTGAAATGTCCTTTAAATATCCTCTTGGCTGGAACGGAGCGCAGGGTCAAGGCCCAGACTGTAAATCTGTGCGGCTGCTTTGCGCCCGGGAGCCGGCCCGCCAGCCACGGTACAGGCTTCACCAAAATGTCATAAAGTGGAGCTGGGAGACTGCCAGAGCCCCCCTCCTGTGCACTGCCGTGCCCAGAGCACCCATCCCTGCCCACACCGAGGGCTCCCAGGCGGTGCAGAACCTCAGCAGCAGTTCCCCACCCACCATCGGTCCCCAAGGTGGGGATGAGCCCGGCTCCAGGCGCGCCCGCTGCCGGGATGTGCCACGGCGGGGCCTGCGGGCAGGTGCTGGAGGCACCTGTTGGCGCGGGGCCGGGCGCGCAGCTGCAGCCCACCCCGCTGCCGCGGCCGCCCCGACAAAGCATCTCCCGAGCATCCTTTGTGGGGCTGTGGGACGGTGTAATTGTGACTTGGCACTGATTTCACACCCTCTTAACGTACTAAAGATGATGGCTGAAGGAAGCCGGGTAGACTTAATTGTGCTTTCCAAATTGAGCATACACATTTGTTTCCTCCAAAAGAGTCTTTCTGGGAGGAATTCGCCCTGGCCAGGCTTTTCAATGGGAGCCGGGCAGGAGAAGGGGGAGCGCGGGGCTCGGCAGAGGAAATAGCTCCACTCACCCTGGGCTGGCGCCTCGCAGCCGCTGCCTGCTATGATATAATTAACACATAGCGCTCGGCTTTCCTGCCTTGCTGAGAGCTCCTCGCTTAGCTCCGAGGAGGAGATGAGTATCGTGTCTTCGTTTGTATGTGCTACTTGCAGATGTTTCCAGCAATAATTTTCCGTGGTTCATAGGAAAGGTTTTTCTGGGAGCAAACAATTCCCAAGCCGGCAGTTGTCCCCCAAGCGATGCTGTACATACCCGGCTTTCCTCCGAACAATAACAGCCAGCACTTCTTTTCACTGTGCTCTGTACAAACTTTGGCTAATGAATGGCTCCTTCTTTGATATTCCCCATGTGTTGATGCACTGGTTAATTGGGAGCGTTTCTCTTTGTCCCATAGGTGAAAAGCCCTTTTCCTGTACACACTGCAACCGGGCCTTTGCTGACCGCTCTAATCTCCGCGCCCACCTGCAGACCCATTCAGATGTAAAGAAGTACCAGTGCAAAACCTGCTCCCGGACTTTCTCTCGCATGTCGCTGCTCCACAAGCATGAGGAGACAGGCTGCTCTGGATCTCGCTGAGGACTCTGCTCCCCTGGCCTCTCTCATCACAAATACCTATATTATAACTAGTTTCTGTAGGAGTTAGTTTCCTCCATCGCCATTGCAGTGTGCACCGGGCTGGATGCTGCTGCTCTGGCCCTTGAGACCCTCACACTCCTCACGTGGTGCCTCCAGTGCAATGCAAGAGCCTGATTGTAGAATATGCTGAGTTGGAAGGGACCCATCAGGATCATCAAGTCCAATTCCTGGCCCTGGGCAGGACATCCCAAGAACCCCACCGTGTGCCTGAGAGCCTTGTCCAAACACTGCTTGAACTCAGACAGGCTTGGTGCTGTGACCACTTCTCCCCTCCTGGCATCTGGGGGTGCAGACCTGGACTCGGTGCCGAGTGTGTGAAACTCGGGGGTCACGGTCGTGCCCCAGCCCCTCAGCAGGTGCCCCCTTGCCAGGGGCACTCGGCACCTTGCAGGGCTGGACCTGCAC
Source organism: Vireo altiloquus (assembly GCA_013396875.1). Taxonomy (NCBI): domain Eukaryota; kingdom Metazoa; phylum Chordata; class Aves; order Passeriformes; family Vireonidae; genus Vireo; species Vireo altiloquus. Next base: position 365,204 of record VZRF01013452.1, read on the forward strand.
CCTCGGCCCTGCGCCGCTATTGAACACTGCAACCGTGTAGCTTCGGGGGGTTGGGGGTTTTCTGGTGGGTTTGGTTGTTTGTTTTTTTTTGTTTTTTTTTTTTTTTGTAACACCATAACCACTTGGTAACTTTTAGGAACCAGTATTTTTTTAATGAAGGACAAGACACTCCCCCCATACCCCGAGTGTATATACTCCGCCTGTAGAAGGTGTAACTATGCAATAATACAGTATCCCAGTAGTTGTGAAGCAGCTGCTTCTCCCCAGCACAATGACAATTTGCAATGCCTGCGAGATTAACAGTGTCCATGAAAGGCAGGGGTAGCCATTTCAAACCCCAGCCCTGTTTACAGAGCAGCTATGCACTCAAGCACCTGTTAATATGACTCTTAACAACTGCTTTTCAAGAGAACTGTGACTAATAGCAGGCACTTGTCAGCTGATACAATGGTGGCCTGTCCCAAGGCTGTCCATCGACAGGTGTGTGCCAAAAGCCCTATTTATGGGTATTGACAGGTGCCTCCTGAATGCATCTTTCTTTGGACATTGTTTTCATGGAATCATTACAAAGAGGATGTTTACATTTCAAAGGTACACTGGTATTTATATTTTTGTGCCACAGTTTTGTACTGATGAAACTTTTTATATAATTATATACAGTTTATTGATATTCAATAAAATGGTTAATTTATAATAGGGGTTTTTGGGTGCTTGGGGTGAATATGCAGCTCTAAGTGAGAGTGCTGTGCTGACTGGGGTGCTGGACTCAGCTCCCCTTCCACCTGGTGCGCTTGGCCTCTGGCTGCAGGTGACTAGAAAGGTGCATTTGTAAGAGGGAATGTGTGGAGCAGTTGCCTCTCAGGAGAGGAAAAGTTAGGCTGAGTCAGTTCCTGCCAAAGGGCTGGGGGTGCAGCCTGGATCTCCCAGGCTCCGTGTGGGAAAGCACAAGAGCTTGCCTTGTCCCTCCCAGCCTGCCCAGCTGGGCGCTGGCGTCCTCCTGGAGCTGCTGGAGCACCTGTGGCTTGCCCGTGTCCCTGAGCACTCCCTGGGGAGCAGGTCCACGCCGCAGCACAGGGCACTGTCCCTCTGGGGTGGCAGAGCTGCCTCTGGCTCTCGGCAGGACCCTGAGCATCCCCAGGGACGCCTCCAGCATCAGGGTGGGTGACCCGACGTGGGTGGCGCGGCAGCAGCGCTGACACATCCTGTTGTCACCGCAGAGCTCGCCAGCACGCACAGGAGGGGCTGTCCCTCACCTGGGGGGCACCGGGGGGCAGCTGCTGCGGAATACCCCAGTGTCTGCCCCTAGGATTTCTCTAACGAAACTCCCAGTGCCCCGAACCACCTGTCTTGCACCTTCCCAGCCTCTCCAGAATTTGGGGTGCTTCAGAGACTGCAGCCAGGCTTACTGCCGGCCTCCCCCAGGGACTGGAATTTTGTCCTTCACTCCCCGCATTTCCTCAGTGCCATCTCCCGGACATGGCTTTCGACCAGGGAATAAAAGGGCACGCGTCCTCACACTCTCATCCCTTCCAGCCCGCCGGCGTCCGGCTCCCTGCGCCTCTCCCAGGGGCTGTTCAGGGCAGGAAGATGTGTGTGGCTGTAAAAGTCAGCAGAGCTGCTGCTCGGCCCTTCTTTAATTAAGAGCTCACCCGGTATAAACTGACTTTCCCAGCCGAGTTGGACTCATTACTCGATTATTAAGCAGGGCAGGAAGTTTTGGGTTTGCTCTTGTGTGTGCTTTTCTTCCTTTTCCCAACAGGAAGCGGGGGAGGGGCACTAATTACTTTCAGCTTTCCATCCATAAAATCCTGGAGCCGCAAAAGCAGCTAAATAGTTAAAAAAAAAAAAAA